>JAJQXV010000046.1:0-81876 GCA_025169955.1 Salix arbutifolia
AACAAGGTTACTTGCCGAGTTTTAATCCTGAGGTTTTGGCAAACCAGAAACGCCAGTGGTATCAGCTTAATTCTAAATCTCTGGTACTCAACTATCATCTGATTTCTGCTGTGTTTATGTTGAGATTTGCACCTTTTTCTGTTGCTATCCTTGGTGAATTATGTGTGCTTAATTATGTTGTAGAATCATTCAAAATATAAGGAGCCCACATCACTTTTTGAACACTTCATTGTCGCGAGGCTTCACCCTGATGCCAATCTTGAGAAAGTGGAGGATGCATTTGCAAGGGAGAAGAAGTGGGAGTCGGATATGGAGAAGTCTGACTTGTTGGATTTCAAATCGATGCAGCGACGGGCACCTTCATTTCCAACTTTGGAACCTCAGGTCAGCCACACCAGCAATTTAAATATGGTTTATAGAGTTTACAGAGGTAACTTTTTGAGATTGAGACTGCTTATTTGTTTTCTGTCTTGCTGATGCTGTTTTGCGGGAAATCTTGAATCACCCTTTCCTGATAGTTGAAGGTAGCAGTTCTCATGGAGAGCCCTCCGAATTGGCAACAACGAAGGGCCTTTGGTAGGTACTGAAATCATGGCGAATTACAGAGTGGTGATTTTTCTACGGAGATGATATATTTTGATAATTTCGATCCCAATTGATTGTTTTGTTTCAGGTAACAACGGGAAGAAATCTGAGTCCATTACCGCGGCAAGAAATGGCAAATCTTGACAAAGATGGTGATAGTCGTAAATCAGCAATGAAAGCACTGAAATCTTATGTGAAAGGCTTGGATTCTAAAGCAATCCCACAATTTCATGCTCACGTTTCTTCCTCTGAATTTCAGGGAACGATTTCAAATTTAACGTACTCTCGACAACAACCAACGAAGGCCCAAAAGGAAACTCAGAAGACAGCCCATCAAATCCATGTTCGCTTCGAAAAAATCTGATCTCTCTTAATGCCTTGTTCCTCAAATTATTGAGATTTAGAACCTTCAGTTTCTTGATTTGTGTGAACAAAGAAGTGCCGGGAGGAGTATCTAGAAGGAGGAGGCAAGAAACGAAAAGATAGTTCTTAGTGTTTAGAGAGGTAACTTTTTGAGATTGAGATTGCTTATTTGTTTTCTGTCTTGCTTATGCTGTTTTGCGGGAAATCTTGAATGACCCTTTCCTGATAGTTGAAGGTAGCAGTTCTCATGGAGAGCCCTCCGAATTGGCAACAACGAAGGGCCTTTGGTAGGTACTGAAATCATGGCGAATTACAGAGTGGTGATTTTTCTACGGAGATGATATATTTTGATAATTTCGATCCCAATTGATTGCTTTGTTTCAGGTAACAATGGGAAGAAATCTGAGTCCATTACCGCGGCAAGAAATGGCAAATCTTGACAAAGATGGTGATAGTCGTAAATCAGCAATGAAATCTTATGTGACAGGTTTGGATTCTGAAGCAATCCCGCAATTTCTTGCTCACGTTTCCTCTTCTGAGTTTCTGGGAAACATTTGAAATTTAACGTACTCTCGACAAATACAAAAGAAGCACCAAAAGGAAACTTGGAAGACTGCCCGTGACAATCCAGATTTGCTTAGAAAAAATCTGATCTCTCTTAAGGCCTTGTCCCTAAAATTATTGAGATTTAGAACCTTATGTTTGTTGATTTGTATGAACAGAGAAGTGCAGAGAGCTGTATCTAGAAGGAGGAGGAGGAAAAGGAAGAAACGAAAATAGAGTGCTTTGCGTCGGGGTGGTGATTCGAGGGAACAAGGTTACTTGCCGAGTTTTAATCCTGAGGTTTTGGCAAACCAGAAACGCCAGTGGTATCAGCTTAATTCTAAATCTCTGGTACTCAACTATCATCTGATTTCTGCTGTGTTTATGTTGAGATTTGCACCTTTTTCTGTTGCTATCCTTGGTGAATTATGTGTGCTTAATTATGTTGTAGAATCATTCAAAATATAAGGAGCCCACATCACTTTTTGAACACTTCATTGTCGCGAGGCTTCACCCTGATGCCAATCTTGAGAAAGTGGAGGATGCATTTGCAAGGGAGAAGAAGTGGGAGTCGGATATGGAGAAGTCTGACTTGTTGGATTTCAAATCGATGCAGCGACGGGCACCTTCATTTCCAACTTTGGAACCTCAGGTCAGCCACACCAGCAATTTAAATATGGTTTATAGAGTTTACAGAGGTAACTTTTTGAGATTGAGACTGCTTATTTGTTTTCTGTCTTGCTGATGCTGTTTTGCGGGAAATCTTGAATCACCCTTTCCTGATAGTTGAAGGTAGCAGTTCTCATGGAGAGCCCTCCGAATTGGCAACAACGAAGGGCCTTTGGTAGGTACTGAAATCATGGCGAATTACAGAGTGGTGATTTTTCTACGGAGATGATATATTTTGATAATTTCGATCCCAATTGATTGTTTTGTTTCAGGTAACAACGGGAAGAAATCTGAGTCCATTACCGCGGCAAGAAATGGCAAATCTTGACAAAGATGGTGATAGTCGTAAATCAGCAATGAAAGCACTGAAATCTTATGTGAAAGGCTTGGATTCTAAAGCAATCCCACAATTTCATGCTCACGTTTCTTCCTCTGAATTTCAGGGAACGATTTCAAATTTAACGTACTCTCGACAACAACCAACGAAGGCCCAAAAGGAAACTCAGAAGACAGCCCATCAAATCCATGTTCGCTTCGAAAAAATCTGATCTCTCTTAATGCCTTGTTCCTCAAATTATTGAGATTTAGAACCTTCAGTTTCTTGATTTGTGTGAACAAAGAAGTGCCGGGAGGAGTATCTAGAAGGAGGAGGCAAGAAACGAAAAGATAGTTCTTAGTGTTTAGAGAGGTAACTTTTTGAGATTGAGATTGCTTATTTGTTTTCTGTCTTGCTTATGCTGTTTTGCGGGAAATCTTGAATGACCCTTTCCTGATAGTTGAAGGTAGCAGTTCTCATGGAGAGCCCTCCGAATTGGCAACAACGAAGGGCCTTTGGTAGGTACTGAAATCATGGCGAATTACAGAGTGGTGATTTTTCTACGGAGATGATATATTTTGATAATTTCGATCCCAATTGATTGCTTTGTTTCAGGTAACAATGGGAAGAAATCTGAGTCCATTACCGCGGCAAGAAATGGCAAATCTTGACAAAGATGGTGATAGTCGTAAATCAGCAATGAAATCTTATGTGACAGGTTTGGATTCTGAAGCAATCCCGCAATTTCTTGCTCACGTTTCCTCTTCTGAGTTTCTGGGAAACATTTGAAATTTAACGTACTCTCGACAAATACAAAAGAAGCACCAAAAGGAAACTTGGAAGACTGCCCGTGACAATCCAGATTTGCTTAGAAAAAATCTGATCTCTCTTAAGGCCTTGTCCCTAAAATTATTGAGATTTAGAACCTTATGTTTGTTGATTTGTATGAACAGAGAAGTGCAGAGAGCTGTATCTAGAAGGAGGAGGAGGAAAAGGAAGAAACGAAAATAGAGTGCTTTGCGTCGGGGTGGTGATTCGAGGGAACAAGGTTACTTGCCGAGTTTTAATCCTGAGGTTTTGGCAAACCAGAAACGCCAGTGGTATCAGCTTAATTCTAAATCTCTGGTACTCAACTATCATCTGATTTCTGCTGTGTTTATGTTGAGATTTGCACCTTTTTCTGTTGCTATCCTTGGTGAATTATGTGTGCTTAATTATGTTGTAGAATCATTCAAAATATAAGGAGCCCACATCACTTTTTGAACACTTCATTGTCGCGAGGCTTCACCCTGATGCCAATCTTGAGAAAGTGGAGGATGCATTTGCAAGGGAGAAGAAGTGGGAGTCGGATATGGAGAAGTCTGACTTGTTGGATTTCAAATCGATGCAGCGACGGGCACCTTCATTTCCAACTTTGGAACCTCAGGTCAGCCACACCAGCAATTTAAATATGGTTTATAGAGTTTACAGAGGTAACTTTTTGAGATTGAGACTGCTTATTTGTTTTCTGTCTTGCTGATGCTGTTTTGCGGGAAATCTTGAATCACCCTTTCCTGATAGTTGAAGGTAGCAGTTCTCATGGAGAGCCCTCCGAATTGGCAACAACGAAGGGCCTTTGGTAGGTACTGAAATCATGGCGAATTACAGAGTGGTGATTTTTCTACGGAGATGATATATTTTGATAATTTCGATCCCAATTGATTGTTTTGTTTCAGGTAACAACGGGAAGAAATCTGAGTCCATTACCGCGGCAAGAAATGGCAAATCTTGACAAAGATGGTGATAGTCGTAAATCAGCAATGAAAGCACTGAAATCTTATGTGAAAGGCTTGGATTCTAAAGCAATCCCACAATTTCATGCTCACGTTTCTTCCTCTGAATTTCAGGGAACGATTTCAAATTTAACGTACTCTCGACAACAACCAACGAAGGCCCAAAAGGAAACTCAGAAGACAGCCCATCAAATCCATGTTCGCTTCGAAAAAATCTGATCTCTCTTAATGCCTTGTTCCTCAAATTATTGAGATTTAGAACCTTCAGTTTCTTGATTTGTGTGAACAAAGAAGTGCCGGGAGGAGTATCTAGAAGGAGGAGGCAAGAAACGAAAAGATAGTTCTTAGTGTTTAGAGAGGTAACTTTTTGAGATTGAGATTGCTTATTTGTTTTCTGTCTTGCTTATGCTGTTTTGCGGGAAATCTTGAATGACCCTTTCCTGATAGTTGAAGGTAGCAGTTCTCATGGAGAGCCCTCCGAATTGGCAACAACGAAGGGCCTTTGGTAGGTACTGAAATCATGGCGAATTACAGAGTGGTGATTTTTCTACGGAGATGATATATTTTGATAATTTCGATCCCAATTGATTGCTTTGTTTCAGGTAACAATGGGAAGAAATCTGAGTCCATTACCGCGGCAAGAAATGGCAAATCTTGACAAAGATGGTGATAGTCGTAAATCAGCAATGAAATCTTATGTGACAGGTTTGGATTCTGAAGCAATCCCGCAATTTCTTGCTCACGTTTCCTCTTCTGAGTTTCTGGGAAACATTTGAAATTTAACGTACTCTCGACAAATACAAAAGAAGCACCAAAAGGAAACTTGGAAGACTGCCCGTGACAATCCAGATTTGCTTAGAAAAAATCTGATCTCTCTTAAGGCCTTGTCCCTAAAATTATTGAGATTTAGAACCTTATGTTTGTTGATTTGTATGAACAGAGAAGTGCAGAGAGCTGTATCTAGAAGGAGGAGGAGGAAAAGGAAGAAACGAAAATAGAGTGCTTTGCGTCGGGGTGGTGATTCGAGGGAACAAGGTTACTTGCCGAGTTTTAATCCTGAGGTTTTGGCAAACCAGAAACGCCAGTGGTATCAGCTTAATTCTAAATCTCTGGTACTCAACTATCATCTGATTTCTGCTGTGTTTATGTTGAGATTTGCACCTTTTTCTGTTGCTATCCTTGGTGAATTATGTGTGCTTAATTATGTTGTAGAATCATTCAAAATATAAGGAGCCCACATCACTTTTTGAACACTTCATTGTCGCGAGGCTTCACCCTGATGCCAATCTTGAGAAAGTGGAGGATGCATTTGCAAGGGAGAAGAAGTGGGAGTCGGATATGGAGAAGTCTGACTTGTTGGATTTCAAATCGATGCAGCGACGGGCACCTTCATTTCCAACTTTGGAACCTCAGGTCAGCCACACCAGCAATTTAAATATGGTTTATAGAGTTTACAGAGGTAACTTTTTGAGATTGAGACTGCTTATTTGTTTTCTGTCTTGCTGATGCTGTTTTGCGGGAAATCTTGAATCACCCTTTCCTGATAGTTGAAGGTAGCAGTTCTCATGGAGAGCCCTCCGAATTGGCAACAACGAAGGGCCTTTGGTAGGTACTGAAATCATGGCGAATTACAGAGTGGTGATTTTTCTACGGAGATGATATATTTTGATAATTTCGATCCCAATTGATTGTTTTGTTTCAGGTAACAACGGGAAGAAATCTGAGTCCATTACCGCGGCAAGAAATGGCAAATCTTGACAAAGATGGTGATAGTCGTAAATCAGCAATGAAAGCACTGAAATCTTATGTGAAAGGCTTGGATTCTAAAGCAATCCCACAATTTCATGCTCACGTTTCTTCCTCTGAATTTCAGGGAACGATTTCAAATTTAACGTACTCTCGACAACAACCAACGAAGGCCCAAAAGGAAACTCAGAAGACAGCCCATCAAATCCATGTTCGCTTCGAAAAAATCTGATCTCTCTTAATGCCTTGTTCCTCAAATTATTGAGATTTAGAACCTTCAGTTTCTTGATTTGTGTGAACAAAGAAGTGCCGGGAGGAGTATCTAGAAGGAGGAGGCAAGAAACGAAAAGATAGTTCTTAGTGTTTAGAGAGGTAACTTTTTGAGATTGAGATTGCTTATTTGTTTTCTGTCTTGCTTATGCTGTTTTGCGGGAAATCTTGAATGACCCTTTCCTGATAGTTGAAGGTAGCAGTTCTCATGGAGAGCCCTCCGAATTGGCAACAACGAAGGGCCTTTGGTAGGTACTGAAATCATGGCGAATTACAGAGTGGTGATTTTTCTACGGAGATGATATATTTTGATAATTTCGATCCCAATTGATTGCTTTGTTTCAGGTAACAATGGGAAGAAATCTGAGTCCATTACCGCGGCAAGAAATGGCAAATCTTGACAAAGATGGTGATAGTCGTAAATCAGCAATGAAATCTTATGTGACAGGTTTGGATTCTGAAGCAATCCCGCAATTTCTTGCTCACGTTTCCTCTTCTGAGTTTCTGGGAAACATTTGAAATTTAACGTACTCTCGACAAATACAAAAGAAGCACCAAAAGGAAACTTGGAAGACTGCCCGTGACAATCCAGATTTGCTTAGAAAAAATCTGATCTCTCTTAAGGCCTTGTCCCTAAAATTATTGAGATTTAGAACCTTATGTTTGTTGATTTGTATGAACAGAGAAGTGCAGAGAGCTGTATCTAGAAGGAGGAGGAGGAAAAGGAAGAAACGAAAATAGAGTGCTTTGCGTCGGGGTGGTGATTCGAGGGAACAAGGTTACTTGCCGAGTTTTAATCCTGAGGTTTTGGCAAACCAGAAACGCCAGTGGTATCAGCTTAATTCTAAATCTCTGGTACTCAACTATCATCTGATTTCTGCTGTGTTTATGTTGAGATTTGCACCTTTTTCTGTTGCTATCCTTGGTGAATTATGTGTGCTTAATTATGTTGTAGAATCATTCAAAATATAAGGAGCCCACATCACTTTTTGAACACTTCATTGTCGCGAGGCTTCACCCTGATGCCAATCTTGAGAAAGTGGAGGATGCATTTGCAAGGGAGAAGAAGTGGGAGTCGGATATGGAGAAGTCTGACTTGTTGGATTTCAAATCGATGCAGCGACGGGCACCTTCATTTCCAACTTTGGAACCTCAGGTCAGCCACACCAGCAATTTAAATATGGTTTATAGAGTTTACAGAGGTAACTTTTTGAGATTGAGACTGCTTATTTGTTTTCTGTCTTGCTGATGCTGTTTTGCGGGAAATCTTGAATCACCCTTTCCTGATAGTTGAAGGTAGCAGTTCTCATGGAGAGCCCTCCGAATTGGCAACAACGAAGGGCCTTTGGTAGGTACTGAAATCATGGCGAATTACAGAGTGGTGATTTTTCTACGGAGATGATATATTTTGATAATTTCGATCCCAATTGATTGTTTTGTTTCAGGTAACAACGGGAAGAAATCTGAGTCCATTACCGCGGCAAGAAATGGCAAATCTTGACAAAGATGGTGATAGTCGTAAATCAGCAATGAAAGCACTGAAATCTTATGTGAAAGGCTTGGATTCTAAAGCAATCCCACAATTTCATGCTCACGTTTCTTCCTCTGAATTTCAGGGAACGATTTCAAATTTAACGTACTCTCGACAACAACCAACGAAGGCCCAAAAGGAAACTCAGAAGACAGCCCATCAAATCCATGTTCGCTTCGAAAAAATCTGATCTCTCTTAATGCCTTGTTCCTCAAATTATTGAGATTTAGAACCTTCAGTTTCTTGATTTGTGTGAACAAAGAAGTGCCGGGAGGAGTATCTAGAAGGAGGAGGCAAGAAACGAAAAGATAGTTCTTAGTGTTTAGAGAGGTAACTTTTTGAGATTGAGATTGCTTATTTGTTTTCTGTCTTGCTTATGCTGTTTTGCGGGAAATCTTGAATGACCCTTTCCTGATAGTTGAAGGTAGCAGTTCTCATGGAGAGCCCTCCGAATTGGCAACAACGAAGGGCCTTTGGTAGGTACTGAAATCATGGCGAATTACAGAGTGGTGATTTTTCTACGGAGATGATATATTTTGATAATTTCGATCCCAATTGATTGCTTTGTTTCAGGTAACAATGGGAAGAAATCTGAGTCCATTACCGCGGCAAGAAATGGCAAATCTTGACAAAGATGGTGATAGTCGTAAATCAGCAATGAAATCTTATGTGACAGGTTTGGATTCTGAAGCAATCCCGCAATTTCTTGCTCACGTTTCCTCTTCTGAGTTTCTGGGAAACATTTGAAATTTAACGTACTCTCGACAAATACAAAAGAAGCACCAAAAGGAAACTTGGAAGACTGCCCGTGACAATCCAGATTTGCTTAGAAAAAATCTGATCTCTCTTAAGGCCTTGTCCCTAAAATTATTGAGATTTAGAACCTTATGTTTGTTGATTTGTATGAACAGAGAAGTGCAGAGAGCTGTATCTAGAAGGAGGAGGAGGAAAAGGAAGAAACGAAAATAGAGTGCTTTGCGTCGGGGTGGTGATTCGAGGGAACAAGGTTACTTGCCGAGTTTTAATCCTGAGGTTTTGGCAAACCAGAAACGCCAGTGGTATCAGCTTAATTCTAAATCTCTGGTACTCAACTATCATCTGATTTCTGCTGTGTTTATGTTGAGATTTGCACCTTTTTCTGTTGCTATCCTTGGTGAATTATGTGTGCTTAATTATGTTGTAGAATCATTCAAAATATAAGGAGCCCACATCACTTTTTGAACACTTCATTGTCGCGAGGCTTCACCCTGATGCCAATCTTGAGAAAGTGGAGGATGCATTTGCAAGGGAGAAGAAGTGGGAGTCGGATATGGAGAAGTCTGACTTGTTGGATTTCAAATCGATGCAGCGACGGGCACCTTCATTTCCAACTTTGGAACCTCAGGTCAGCCACACCAGCAATTTAAATATGGTTTATAGAGTTTACAGAGGTAACTTTTTGAGATTGAGACTGCTTATTTGTTTTCTGTCTTGCTGATGCTGTTTTGCGGGAAATCTTGAATCACCCTTTCCTGATAGTTGAAGGTAGCAGTTCTCATGGAGAGCCCTCCGAATTGGCAACAACGAAGGGCCTTTGGTAGGTACTGAAATCATGGCGAATTACAGAGTGGTGATTTTTCTACGGAGATGATATATTTTGATAATTTCGATCCCAATTGATTGTTTTGTTTCAGGTAACAACGGGAAGAAATCTGAGTCCATTACCGCGGCAAGAAATGGCAAATCTTGACAAAGATGGTGATAGTCGTAAATCAGCAATGAAAGCACTGAAATCTTATGTGAAAGGCTTGGATTCTAAAGCAATCCCACAATTTCATGCTCACGTTTCTTCCTCTGAATTTCAGGGAACGATTTCAAATTTAACGTACTCTCGACAACAACCAACGAAGGCCCAAAAGGAAACTCAGAAGACAGCCCATCAAATCCATGTTCGCTTCGAAAAAATCTGATCTCTCTTAATGCCTTGTTCCTCAAATTATTGAGATTTAGAACCTTCAGTTTCTTGATTTGTGTGAACAAAGAAGTGCCGGGAGGAGTATCTAGAAGGAGGAGGCAAGAAACGAAAAGATAGTTCTTAGTGTTTAGAGAGGTAACTTTTTGAGATTGAGATTGCTTATTTGTTTTCTGTCTTGCTTATGCTGTTTTGCGGGAAATCTTGAATGACCCTTTCCTGATAGTTGAAGGTAGCAGTTCTCATGGAGAGCCCTCCGAATTGGCAACAACGAAGGGCCTTTGGTAGGTACTGAAATCATGGCGAATTACAGAGTGGTGATTTTTCTACGGAGATGATATATTTTGATAATTTCGATCCCAATTGATTGCTTTGTTTCAGGTAACAATGGGAAGAAATCTGAGTCCATTACCGCGGCAAGAAATGGCAAATCTTGACAAAGATGGTGATAGTCGTAAATCAGCAATGAAATCTTATGTGAAAGGTTTGGATTCTGAAGCAATCCCGCAATTTCTTGCTCACGTTTCCTCTTCTGAGTTTCTGGGAAACATTTGAAATTTAACGTACTCTCGACAAATACAAAAGAAGCACCAAAAGGAAACTTGGAAGACTGCCCGTGACAATCCAGATTTGCTTAGAAAAAATCTGATCTCTCTTAAGGCCTTGTCCCTAAAATTATTGAGATTTAGAACCTTATGTTTGTTGATTTGTATGAACAGAGAAGTGCAGAGAGCTGTATCTAGAAGGAGGAGGAGGAAAAGGAAGAAACGAAAATAGAGTGCTTTGCGTCGGGGTGGTGATTCGAGGGAACAAGGTTACTTGCCGAGTTTTAATCCTGAGGTTTTGGCAAACCAGAAACGCCAGTGGTATCAGCTTAATTCTAAATCTCTGGTACTCAACTATCATCTGATTTCTGCTGTGTTTATGTTGAGATTTGCACCTTTTTCTGTTGCTATCCTTGGTGAATTATGTGTGCTTAATTATGTTGTAGAATCATTCAAAATATAAGGAGCCCACATCACTTTTTGAACACTTCATTGTCGCGAGGCTTCACCCTGATGCCAATCTTGAGAAAGTGGAGGATGCATTTGCAAGGGAGAAGAAGTGGGAGTCGGATATGGAGAAGTCTGACTTGTTGGATTTCAAATCGATGCAGCGACGGGCACCTTCATTTCCAACTTTGGAACCTCAGGTCAGCCACACCAGCAATTTAAATATGGTTTATAGAGTTTACAGAGGTAACTTTTTGAGATTGAGACTGCTTATTTGTTTTCTGTCTTGCTGATGCTGTTTTGCGGGAAATCTTGAATCACCCTTTCCTGATAGTTGAAGGTAGCAGTTCTCATGGAGAGCCCTCCGAATTGGCAACAACGAAGGGCCTTTGGTAGGTACTGAAATCATGGCGAATTACAGAGTGGTGATTTTTCTACGGAGATGATATATTTTGATAATTTCGATCCCAATTGATTGTTTTGTTTCAGGTAACAACGGGAAGAAATCTGAGTCCATTACCGCGGCAAGAAATGGCAAATCTTGACAAAGATGGTGATAGTCGTAAATCAGCAATGAAAGCACTGAAATCTTATGTGAAAGGCTTGGATTCTAAAGCAATCCCACAATTTCATGCTCACGTTTCTTCCTCTGAATTTCAGGGAACGATTTCAAATTTAACGTACTCTCGACAACAACCAACGAAGGCCCAAAAGGAAACTCAGAAGACAGCCCATCAAATCCATGTTCGCTTCGAAAAAATCTGATCTCTCTTAATGCCTTGTTCCTCAAATTATTGAGATTTAGAACCTTCAGTTTCTTGATTTGTGTGAACAAAGAAGTGCCGGGAGGAGTATCTAGAAGGAGGAGGCAAGAAACGAAAAGATAGTTCTTAGTGTTTAGAGAGGTAACTTTTTGAGATTGAGATTGCTTATTTGTTTTCTGTCTTGCTTATGCTGTTTTGCGGGAAATCTTGAATGACCCTTTCCTGATAGTTGAAGGTAGCAGTTCTCATGGAGAGCCCTCCGAATTGGCAACAACGAAGGGCCTTTGGTAGGTACTGAAATCATGGCGAATTACAGAGTGGTGATTTTTCTACGGAGATGATATATTTTGATAATTTCGATCCCAATTGATTGCTTTGTTTCAGGTAACAATGGGAAGAAATCTGAGTCCATTACCGCGGCAAGAAATGGCAAATCTTGACAAAGATGGTGATAGTCGTAAATCAGCAATGAAATCTTATGTGAAAGGTTTGGATTCTGAAGCAATCCCGCAATTTCTTGCTCACGTTTCCTCTTCTGAGTTTCTGGGAAACATTTGAAATTTAACGTACTCTCGACAAATACAAAAGAAGCACCAAAAGGAAACTTGGAAGACTGCCCGTGACAATCCAGATTTGCTTAGAAAAAATCTGATCTCTCTTAAGGCCTTGTCCCTAAAATTATTGAGATTTAGAACCTTATGTTTGTTGATTTGTATGAACAGAGAAGTGCAGAGAGCTGTATCTAGAAGGAGGAGGAGGAAAAGGAAGAAACGAAAATAGAGTGCTTTGCGTCGGGGTGGTGATTCGAGGGAACAAGGTTACTTGCCGAGTTTTAATCCTGAGGTTTTGGCAAACCAGAAACGCCAGTGGTATCAGCTTAATTCTAAATCTCTGGTACTCAACTATCATCTGATTTCTGCTGTGTTTATGTTGAGATTTGCACCTTTTTCTGTTGCTATCCTTGGTGAATTATGTGTGCTTAATTATGTTGTAGAATCATTCAAAATATAAGGAGCCCACATCACTTTTTGAACACTTCATTGTCGCGAGGCTTCACCCTGATGCCAATCTTGAGAAAGTGGAGGATGCATTTGCAAGGGAGAAGAAGTGGGAGTCGGATATGGAGAAGTCTGACTTGTTGGATTTCAAATCGATGCAGCGACGGGCACCTTCATTTCCAACTTTGGAACCTCAGGTCAGCCACACCAGCAATTTAAATATGGTTTATAGAGTTTACAGAGGTAACTTTTTGAGATTGAGACTGCTTATTTGTTTTCTGTCTTGCTGATGCTGTTTTGCGGGAAATCTTGAATCACCCTTTCCTGATAGTTGAAGGTAGCAGTTCTCATGGAGAGCCCTCCGAATTGGCAACAACGAAGGGCCTTTGGTAGGTACTGAAATCATGGCGAATTACAGAGTGGTGATTTTTCTACGGAGATGATATATTTTGATAATTTCGATCCCAATTGATTGTTTTGTTTCAGGTAACAACGGGAAGAAATCTGAGTCCATTACCGCGGCAAGAAATGGCAAATCTTGACAAAGATGGTGATAGTCGTAAATCAGCAATGAAAGCACTGAAATCTTATGTGAAAGGCTTGGATTCTAAAGCAATCCCACAATTTCATGCTCACGTTTCTTCCTCTGAATTTCAGGGAACGATTTCAAATTTAACGTACTCTCGACAACAACCAACGAAGGCCCAAAAGGAAACTCAGAAGACAGCCCATCAAATCCATGTTCGCTTCGAAAAAATCTGATCTCTCTTAATGCCTTGTTCCTCAAATTATTGAGATTTAGAACCTTCAGTTTCTTGATTTGTGTGAACAAAGAAGTGCCGGGAGGAGTATCTAGAAGGAGGAGGCAAGAAACGAAAAGATAGTTCTTAGTGTTTAGAGAGGTAACTTTTTGAGATTGAGATTGCTTATTTGTTTTCTGTCTTGCTTATGCTGTTTTGCGGGAAATCTTGAATGACCCTTTCCTGATAGTTGAAGGTAGCAGTTCTCATGGAGAGCCCTCCGAATTGGCAACAACGAAGGGCCTTTGGTAGGTACTGAAATCATGGCGAATTACAGAGTGGTGATTTTTCTACGGAGATGATATATTTTGATAATTTCGATCCCAATTGATTGCTTTGTTTCAGGTAACAATGGGAAGAAATCTGAGTCCATTACCGCGGCAAGAAATGGCAAATCTTGACAAAGATGGTGATAGTCGTAAATCAGCAATGAAATCTTATGTGAAAGGTTTGGATTCTGAAGCAATCCCGCAATTTCTTGCTCACGTTTCCTCTTCTGAGTTTCTGGGAAACATTTGAAATTTAACGTACTCTCGACAAATACAAAAGAAGCACCAAAAGGAAACTTGGAAGACTGCCCGTGACAATCCAGATTTGCTTAGAAAAAATCTGATCTCTCTTAAGGCCTTGTCCCTAAAATTATTGAGATTTAGAACCTTATGTTTGTTGATTTGTATGAACAGAGAAGTGCAGAGAGCTGTATCTAGAAGGAGGAGGAGGAAAAGGAAGAAACGAAAATAGAGTGCTTTGCGTCGGGGTGGTGATTCGAGGGAACAAGGTTACTTGCCGAGTTTTAATCCTGAGGTTTTGGCAAACCAGAAACGCCAGTGGTATCAGCTTAATTCTAAATCTCTGGTACTCAACTATCATCTGATTTCTGCTGTGTTTATGTTGAGATTTGCACCTTTTTCTGTTGCTATCCTTGGTGAATTATGTGTGCTTAATTATGTTGTAGAATCATTCAAAATATAAGGAGCCCACATCACTTTTTGAACACTTCATTGTCGCGAGGCTTCACCCTGATGCCAATCTTGAGAAAGTGGAGGATGCATTTGCAAGGGAGAAGAAGTGGGAGTCGGATATGGAGAAGTCTGACTTGTTGGATTTCAAATCGATGCAGCGACGGGCACCTTCATTTCCAACTTTGGAACCTCAGGTCAGCCACACCAGCAATTTAAATATGGTTTATAGAGTTTACAGAGGTAACTTTTTGAGATTGAGACTGCTTATTTGTTTTCTGTCTTGCTGATGCTGTTTTGCGGGAAATCTTGAATCACCCTTTCCTGATAGTTGAAGGTAGCAGTTCTCATGGAGAGCCCTCCGAATTGGCAACAACGAAGGGCCTTTGGTAGGTACTGAAATCATGGCGAATTACAGAGTGGTGATTTTTCTACGGAGATGATATATTTTGATAATTTCGATCCCAATTGATTGTTTTGTTTCAGGTAACAACGGGAAGAAATCTGAGTCCATTACCGCGGCAAGAAATGGCAAATCTTGACAAAGATGGTGATAGTCGTAAATCAGCAATGAAAGCACTGAAATCTTATGTGAAAGGCTTGGATTCTAAAGCAATCCCACAATTTCATGCTCACGTTTCTTCCTCTGAATTTCAGGGAACGATTTCAAATTTAACGTACTCTCGACAACAACCAACGAAGGCCCAAAAGGAAACTCAGAAGACAGCCCATCAAATCCATGTTCGCTTCGAAAAAATCTGATCTCTCTTAATGCCTTGTTCCTCAAATTATTGAGATTTAGAACCTTCAGTTTCTTGATTTGTGTGAACAAAGAAGTGCCGGGAGGAGTATCTAGAAGGAGGAGGCAAGAAACGAAAAGATAGTTCTTAGTGTTTAGAGAGGTAACTTTTTGAGATTGAGATTGCTTATTTGTTTTCTGTCTTGCTTATGCTGTTTTGCGGGAAATCTTGAATGACCCTTTCCTGATAGTTGAAGGTAGCAGTTCTCATGGAGAGCCCTCCGAATTGGCAACAACGAAGGGCCTTTGGTAGGTACTGAAATCATGGCGAATTACAGAGTGGTGATTTTTCTACGGAGATGATATATTTTGATAATTTCGATCCCAATTGATTGCTTTGTTTCAGGTAACAATGGGAAGAAATCTGAGTCCATTACCGCGGCAAGAAATGGCAAATCTTGACAAAGATGGTGATAGTCGTAAATCAGCAATGAAATCTTATGTGAAAGGTTTGGATTCTGAAGCAATCCCGCAATTTCTTGCTCACGTTTCCTCTTCTGAGTTTCTGGGAAACATTTGAAATTTAACGTACTCTCGACAAATACAAAAGAAGCACCAAAAGGAAACTTGGAAGACTGCCCGTGACAATCCAGATTTGCTTAGAAAAAATCTGATCTCTCTTAAGGCCTTGTCCCTAAAATTATTGAGATTTAGAACCTTATGTTTGTTGATTTGTATGAACAGAGAACTGCAGAGAGCTGTATCTAGAAGGAGGAGGAGGAAAAGGAAGAAACGAAAATAGAGTGCTTTGCGTCGGGGTGGTGATTCGAGGGAACAAGGTTACTTGCCGAGTTTTAATCCTGAGGTTTTGGCAAACCAGAAACGCCAGTGGTATCAGCTTAATTCTAAATCTCTGGTACTCAACTATCATCTGATTTCTGCTGTGTTTATGTTGAGATTTGCACCTTTTTCTGTTGCTATCCTTGGTGAATTATGTGTGCTTAATTATGTTGTAGAATCATTCAAAATATAAGGAGCCCACATCACTTTTTGAACACTTCATTGTCGCGAGGCTTCACCCTGATGCCAATCTTGAGAAAGTGGAGGATGCATTTGCAAGGGAGAAGAAGTGGGAGTCGGATATGGAGAAGTCTGACTTGTTGGATTTCAAATCGATGCAGCGACGGGCACCTTCATTTCCAACTTTGGAACCTCAGGTCAGCCACACCAGCAATTTAAATATGGTTTATAGAGTTTACAGAGGTAACTTTTTGAGATTGAGACTGCTTATTTGTTTTCTGTCTTGCTGATGCTGTTTTGCGGGAAATCTTGAATCACCCTTTCCTGATAGTTGAAGGTAGCAGTTCTCATGGAGAGCCCTCCGAATTGGCAACAACGAAGGGCCTTTGGTAGGTACTGAAATCATGGCGAATTACAGAGTGGTGATTTTTCTACGGAGATGATATATTTTGATAATTTCGATCCCAATTGATTGTTTTGTTTCAGGTAACAACGGGAAGAAATCTGAGTCCATTACCGCGGCAAGAAATGGCAAATCTTGACAAAGATGGTGATAGTCGTAAATCAGCAATGAAATCTTATGTGAAAGGCTTGGATTCTAAAGCAATCCCACAATTTCATGCTCACGTTTCTTCCTCTGAATTTCAGGGAACGATTTCAAATTTAACGTACTCTCGACAACAACCAACGAAGGCCCAAAAGGAAGACAGCCCATCAAATCCATGTTCGCTTCGAAAAAATCTGATCTCTCTTAATGCCTTGTTCCTCAAATTATTGAGATTTAGAACCTTCAGTTTCTTGATTTGAGTGAACAAAGAAGTGCCGGGAGGAGTATCTAGAAGGAGGAGGCAAGAAACGAAAATTATGTGAAAGGCTTGGATTCTGAAGCAATCCCGCAATTTCTTGCTCACGTTTCCTCTTCTGAGTTTCTGGGAAACATTTGAAATTTAACGTACTCTCGACAAATACAAAAGAAGCACCAAAAGGAAACTTGGAAGACTGCCCGTGACAATCCAGATTTGCTTAGAAAAAATCTGATCTCTCTTAAGGCCTTGTCCCTAAAATTATTGAGATTTAGAACCTTATGTTTGTTGATTTGTATGAACAGAGAAGTGCAGAGAACTGTATCTAGAAGGAGGAGGAGGAAAAGGAAGAAACGAAAATAGAGTGCTTTGCGTCGGGGTGGTGATTCGAGGGAACAAGGTTACTTGCCGAGTTTTAATCCTGAGGTTTTGGCAAACCAGAAACGCCAGTGGTATCAGCTTAATTCTAAATCTCTGATACTCAACTATCATCTGATTTCTGCTGTGTTTATGTTGAGATTTGCACCTTTTTCTGTTGCTATCCTTGGTGAATTATGTGTGCTTAATTATGTTGTAGAATCATTCAAAATATAAGGAGCCCACATCACTTTTTGAACACTTCATTGTCGCGAGGCTTCACCCTGATGCCAATCTTGAGAAAGTGGAGGATGCATTTGCAAGGGAGAAGAAGTGGGAGTCGGATATGGAGAAGTCTGACTTGTTGGATTTCAAATCGATGCAGCGACGGGCACCTTCATTTCCAACTTTGGAACCTCAGGTCAGCCACACCAGCAATTTAAATATGGTTTATAGAGTTTACAGAGGTAACTTTTTGAGATTGAGACTGCTTATTTGTTTTCTGTCTTGCTGATGCTGTTTTGCGGGAAATCTTGAATCACCCTTTCCTGATAGTTGAAGGTAGCAGTTCTCATGGAGAGCCCTCCGAATTGGCAACAACGAAGGGCCTTTGGTAAGTACTGAAATCATGGCGAATTACAGAGTGGTGATTTTTCTACGGAGATGATATATTTTGATAATTTCGATCCCAATTGATTGTTTTGTTTCAGGTAACAACGGGAAGAAATCTGAGTCCATTACCGCGGCAAGAAATGGCAAATCTTGACAAAGATGGTGATAGTCGTAAATCAGCAATGAAAGCACTGAAATCTTATGTGAAAGGCTTGGATTCTAAAGCAATCCCACAATTTCATGCTCACGTTTCTTCCTCTGAATTTCAGGGAACGATTTCAAATTTAACGTACTCTCGACAACAACCAACGAAGGCCCAAAAGGAAGACAGCCCATCAAATCCATGTTCGCTTCGAAAAAATCTGATCTCTCTTAATGCCTTGTTCCTCAAATTATTGAGATTTAGAACCTTCAGTTTCTTGATTTGTGTGAACAAAGAAGTGCCGGGAGGAGTATCTAGAAGGAGGAGGCAAGAAACGAAAAGATAGTTCTTAGTGTTTAGAGAGGTAACTTTTTGAGATTGAGATTGCTTATTTGTTTTCTGTCTTGCTTATGCTGTTTTGCGGGAAATCTTGAATGACCCTTTCCTGATAGTTGAAGGTAGCAGTTCTCATGGAGAGCCCTCCGAATTGGCAACAACGAAGGGCCTTTGGTAAGTACTGAAATCATTGCTAATTACAGAGTAGTGATTTTTCTACAGAGATGATATGTTTTGATAATTTGGATCCCAATTGATTGTTTTGTTTCAGGTCAACCGCGGGAAGAAATCTGAGTCCATTACCGCGGCAAGAAATGGCAAATCTTGACAAAGATGGTGATAGTCGTAAATCAGCAATGAAATCTTATGTGAAAGGCTTGGATTCTGAAGCAATCCCGCAATTTCTTGCTCACGTTTCCTCTTCTGAGTTTCTGGGAAACATTTGAAATTTAACGTACTCTCGACAAATACAAAAGAAGCACAAAAAGGAAACTTGGAAGACTGCCCGTGACAATCCAGATTTGCTTAGAAAAAATCTGATCTCTCTTAAGGCCTTGTCCCTAAAATTATTGAGATTTAGAACCTTATGTTTGTTGATTTGTATGAACAGAGAAGTGCAGAGAGCTGTATCTAGAAGGAGGAGGAGGAAAAGGAAGAAACGAAAATAGAGTGCTTTGCGTCGGGGTGGTGATTCGAGGGAACAAGGTTACTTGCCGAATTATATAAAACTGAAATTTATCAATAAAGCAAACCTTTGTCGCAAATCAACATCCACCTACAGAAATCAGAACTGATCATGGAAATGACACATCAATTTATATTCTGAATATTTATCTCTTCTTAAAACTACTTCGTTAACGGATCCGCCGTATAACTTACTCTAACCATCAAACAACCATAGTGTCCGCACTAGTAATTTGATTCAATGGCAGCATTAAAATCCAGATAAATTGATCAATTAAGAAACATAATTGTTTGCAATATATGTTTAGTTTGATTGAATGTTCTCCCTAAGATTAATAACATAGATCCGCTACAATTATTAACTTAGTTGCTTCAGAAGTTCATATACCACAACTCTGGTTTTGATATCAAACTTAGCAATTGATTGTCTATAATAATAACTTCGAGTCTGCTCTTAGCATTTAAATAAACAATCATAGGAAAATAAGCATAGGAGAACAAACATATTCATCATATAAAATAAAAAATTGAGGTAAAAATAGATCTTATAGTTCTTGAAATCTGAAGGTTTCCGTGACCTTGCAACCAAGCAAAAGAGTCTAGCCTTGCATGTTTATTGAACAACTAAATAAAAAGATGGAAGAAAACATGATTTAGGGTTTGGAGGAGGAAGATTTGTGTTTTCTTTGGTGCTGGCCGAAACTTCCTTGCTCCTCTCTTCTTTTATATATGCTTAGAAACCCTAGTATCTATTTTACAAAATAGTCCTTCCTTAAGTTGACAGAATTTAGTTGTCCCTTATAAAATTCATATCTCCTTCATATCACATCGTTTTGAGCTGAAAGGTAGAGAGTTTATAGGTCTTCGAGTACTGAATCCACGAAAATTGAGTTGGCATAAATCGGACTTCTCTAGATCGAGATATTGAAGTTTGAATGGACAAAGGTCGATATCGGCAGCTTGCAAGATTTGACTTTGAAGGTTGCGATTTCCATGATCTTCCTTATTTTATTTCTTTTTCCTTCGCTTTCCATAAATTTATCGATGTTATCTTTTGAATGTCACTGGAATCACTTCATTTCGATCTCTAGAGCTTCCGCTCTGCACAAAACACCGATTGAAGATCAAATCTGTCAATCAGCTCCAATTACCTCCTTTTTGCATCTTTAATCCAAAAATGCCTTCAAAACATAAAACAAAGAATATCAAGGCATTTTTATACAAAAAAACATATGCAAAATACTAGGTAAATATGGATGAAATTATCAAATAATATGGTCGCATGAAGCTACTTTCATGCTAATGTTTAGTGTGGGGATAATTAATATATTAACCAGAAAGTTTAATTTCATTATTACAATCCACAGTAAACTAAGTCTAGAGTTACAGTGATTTTGCTACAGTAAGAACGACCTCATTTAGCTTTTAGTATAATAGGTCAATCTCGTAGGGTTGGAATTCTGTTTTATTAATAGTCATTATACAAGACCATTTAAATCTGTAACCGTTATACAATATCATATTATTTGCCTATTTTATAGTCTAGAATTTAGGAAAGAAATAAAGTCAATATCTTTAATCCTATCATGCCCCCTGAAGGTGATGGGGAGGATGCCACAACAACTTGTCACAAAAAAAATGAAATGTGGACGAAGATGATCTTTGGAAAAAAGATAAGTAAACTAATTGTTGGAGTGAACAAATAAGACCTGAAGGAAGCCAGTGGAGACCAGCTCACAAATAAAATGATAGGACAATTCAATATGTTAGGTACGAGCATGGAAGACAGGATTGTGTGCCAATTGAGTTGCACCCATGTTGTCAGAGTACAGTGTGTAAGTAAGGCAATGGAGTGTTATGACCAATGTCCTGAATGATATAAGAAATCCATAAGAGATCCATAGAAGCATGAGTGAGGGCTTTATATTAAGACTCTATGGTAGAGATGTGAGTGTTAACTATTTCTTGGCACTCCAAGAGATTAGATTAGAGCCAAGAAAGACACAATGGCCCATGGTGGAGTGATGAGTGTCAGGATAGCTTGCCCAATCGCCATCAACAAAGCAAGTTAAATTGGGAGACAAATTGGCATAGAAGCAGGTGCCAAAACCAAGTGTTCCTTTGAGGTAACGTAAGATGCACTTAACAACTTGGAAGTGAGTATCACGTGGAGAATGCATAAATTGGCAGACCTGTTGAACAAAATAAGAGATATTTGGACTTGTAAATATGAGGTAGTGGGGAGCTAGAGGTCGATATTCATGGGGATTATGTAGCAGATGGCCATCAGAACTGGAGAGCTTGCAGCTAGAGATGACAAGCGTAGGTTGTGGTTTACAATCAAGCATGCTAGCGGACTTAGGTATGAAAGGGGATACTTTGCATGAGATGAAGCTGGGTGGAGGTGTGATGGACCTTAACACCAAGGAAATAATGATGAACTGATTAACAAGGTCACCAAGGTCTTTGATATTAAAGCATTAAGAGAATTGATAATCATACTTGGTGTTTAGACCTTGGGTGGAGGTCACCAAGGTCTTTGATATTAAAGTGTTTGAGAGAAATGACTGATGAACTGATTAACAAGAGAATTTGAAGAGCCTATAATAATAATATCATCAACATAGATAAGAAGCAATATTATGACATATGAGGAGTGAATGGTAATATCATCATAGCTTTAACAACTCGATTGAAAGTTTTTGTAAAATCAATGACTTGTTCTTGATTGTATCCTTTAGCTACAAGGTGTGCCTTGAACGTTCAACTGAACCATCAGCTCATTCCTTGATTTTGTATTCCAATCACAGCCAATAACAATGATAGAGGATGTATGAGATACTAAACACCAAGTATGATTATCAAGGAGTGCATGATACTCATCTGTCATTGCAGAAACCTAATGGTGTGGACCAGCCCAGAAACACCAGTAAAGACCCATTACATTTTCCAAATGATCCAATGACTGTCTAAGAGAAAGACATTTGAAAGAGGCATTGAATGCATTGATTTTGAAGGTTTTCAACCAAGTCAGAATTGAAAGGTCCATTGTTGTATCAAGAGGAGATCTTAGTACATCTTATCCAAGTTCAAGAGGGGTCTAATACAACCTTATTTGGGCTATGAGGTCAGGACAACAAAGAAACAACAAATCCTACTACAACTTGGAAACAACATGGGTGGCTACCTTTTCCTTTTGTTTCTAGGATCAAAGAGCTGCATGGAAGGCTATAAATAAGCCTTGAATCAACTCTATAATATTTTACTTCCTTCTCTTCTTTTCATGGCAGAACATGGATTTAATATTAGGGGTATTATTTTATTTTGTTGGCTACAACCCAAGGCTTGTTTGGGCATAATTAGTACTTTGTTTTCAGCTAGGATCCAAGGCTTGCTTGATGACATGTTAGTTGAGTTACAAGGATCTTGTATTTTCTTTGAAAATGACTTGAAAAGTGGGTACCATCAGATTAGGATGAAAGAAGGTGATGAGTGGAAAACAACATTTAAGATGAAGCTTGTTTGTATAAATGGTTATTCATGTTGTTTGAACTTATAAATACACCTAGTATATTTATGGGTTTAATGAATCATGTATTGCGTGCATTCAAAGGTATGTTTGTGGTTGTGTATTTTGATGACATTCTGATCTATAGCAAAAACTTAACTAAGAATCTTGATCATTTGCATAATGTGCTTAGTGTGTTGCGTAGTGAGAAATTATATGTTAATCTTAAAAAGTGCCTTTTGCTTGGAGAAAATTGAGTTTCTTGGCTATGTTGTAACAACACAAGGTATCGAGATGGATGAGGAGAAAGTTAAGGCCATTCAGGATTGACCTACACCCAAATCGGTAAGTGAGGTAAGGAGTTTTCATGGGTTAGCTAATTTTTACAGGCTTTTTGTGAAAGATTTCAGGTGTATAAGCAAGGCAAAGAGAACATAGTAGCCGATGCCCTTTTGCACAAGTAATGCTCTTTTACACTCAATTTATACTAGATTTGCTAGGCTTTGAATATGTGAATGAATTGTATGGTAATGATTCTGACTTTGCCGAGATTTATAATGCATGTGGACAATTGACTTTTGATAAGTTTTATTTGATGGATGGTTTATTTGTTTAAAGAGAACAAATTGTGTGTTCCTGCTAGTTCTTTATGAGAATTACTTATTCGTGAAGCACATGGGGGTGAATTTAATGGGTCACTTTGGGGTTACAAAAAACCTTGGATGTATTGCATGAGCATTTCTATTGCCCAAAGATGAAAAGAGATGTGCAACGAATTTGTGAATAGTGCATTACTTATCGAAATGCAAAATCTAGAGAACAACTGCATGAACTATATACACCATTACCTGTGCCTACTGAACCTTGGGTAAATATCTCTATGAACTTTGTTTTAGGTTTACCTAGGTCAAAGAAAGGTGAAGACTCTATTTTCATTGTGGTTGAATAGGTTTTCTAAAATTGCAATTTCATTGCATGCCATAAAACAGATGATGCATCTCATATTGCATACTTGTTCCTTAGGAAGATTGTACGTTTGCATCGCATTCCTAAGAGTATAGTGTTGGATCATGATGTTAAGTTCCTTAGCTAGTTTTGGAAGATCTTATGGGGAATGTTGGGAACTAAACTCTTATTTTCAGCAACATATCATACTCAAATAGATGGACAAACTGAGGTAGTGAATAGAATATTATCATAACTTTTGTGTGTTGTAATTCAAAAGAATTTGAAAATCTGGGAAGAATGTTTGCCTTTTTTTGAGTTTGCTTATAATAGAATTGTGCAATTGACCATTAGTTTTCTCCTTTTGAAATTGTATATGGTTTTAATCCACTAGCTCCTATAGACTTAATTCATTTACCTTTTAAAGAAAAGGTAAGTTAAGATGGTGAAAATAAAGCAAAGATGATGAGAGAACTCCATGAGGGAGTTCGACTGCAAATCTCAAAGAACAGACTTTATGCTTCAAAAGCAAATAAGAGACGTAAACTAGTTGTTTTCTAGCTCGGTGATTGGGTTTGGGTGCACATGCATAAGGAATGATTTCCTAACCAAAGGAAATCAAAATTAAGTCTTAGAGAGAATCAATGACAACGCTTACAAAATTGACCTTCGAGGTGAGTATGGTGTTAGTGGTACCTTCAAGGAAATCTTATGATTTTTTACACAAATTTTGATTTGGGGTAGAATCCTTTAGAAGAGAGAGGGGGATGATATGGACTAGTCTAAAAAACACCAGCAAGGACCCATTACATCTTTAAAATGGTCCAATGACTCGGTCTGAGACAAAAACATTGAAAGAGACATTCAATGCATTGGTTTTAAAGGTTTCAAGCAAGTGAAAAATTGAAAGGTCCATTGGAGTATCAAGAGGAGACCCTAGTACATCTTATCCATGTGCAAGAGGAGTCCAGTGCAACCTTATATGGGCCATGAAGTCAGGATAACAAAGGAAACAAAAAAATCCTACTACAACTTGGAAACCACATGGGTGGCTACCTTTTCTTTTTGTTTCTAGGATTAAAGGGCTGCATGAAAGGCTATATAAATAAGCCTTGAATCAACTCTATAATATTTTACTTCCTTCTTTTCTTCTTATGGCAAAACATGGATTTAATATTAGGGCTTTATTTTATTGTGTTAGCTATAGTCCCAAGGCTTGTTTGAGCTTAATTAATATTTTATTTTCATCTAGGATCCAAGGCTTGTTTGAATTAAGTTATCCAATTTTCAGTTTAGGGTTTTGGATTAGTTTTGAGTGGACCTCATATAAGTCCCACATAAGGGGTCCATTAGGGTTCATTTTTAAAGAACTATTTAAACTCGTGTAACTAAACTTTTGGCAACCTCTTGATGATTATTAGTTCTGAATTTTTTAGTTTTAAAGTGTGAGAGTGATTCTTGCATTCTTCAGTTCTTATTGAAGATTAGCTGGCTTCGTGGCATCATTCTACTCATTCCAATAGTATTGGTGCCTTGGGGCAAGTTTCCATTGTGTCACACTCTATGAGACCTATTTCGGCTTTCCTGGGATTAAATCTTAGTCTTGATTGTCGGTTGCCTGACCATGTGATCATGAGGTTCGCATCACATCTTTTTGGACAAAGGTTGACAACTTTGAAGGATGAAGGTTCATGGGGAATGGAGGATGCAAGTAGTTCAACATAATGTTGGGGCAAGGGATAATTATCGGCACAAAAAGAACGGGGTTATTGGATACCAACTTTTACACAAGTAATCAAGATATGATGGTTGGAAAGTATTGGTGCCGAAGGAGAGGCCAGTTGGAAAGTAAGCAGTTGAATGATAGTGTGACCCCATAAATAAATGTAAGTGTAAATTATAAATTAAATAAACAAAAATAAATAAAAGTGGAAGAATTCACAAATAAAGTTAAAATAAAATGAGAATTCATAACATCCAGACAAAATAAGATATCATAATTTTTAACTCAGAATTAATTGGGGTTAGTTTTAAATTAAAAGAATGAATTAAAAGAGAAATAAGATAGGTTGAGGGGGTGGAATTGAAATAAATCTAAAGATTATGATTTAAATTATAAGAAGAGAAGATGTGGGGTAAAAAGAAAACATTTAAAGGAAATGAGGGCCTAAGTGCAATAAGAGAAATTGAGGGGTATAAATACCCCTCTCTTTTCTCTTATGTCCAGAAGAATGAGGGGAAGAAAGGGAGGGAGATTTTTATATATTCTTACCCAATTGAAGGAGAATTTTGAAGTGAAAGTGAGATTAAGGGTTACATTGGGAGAAGAAATTGGAGGGGAAAATGTAGTATTGGGCTAGCAACAGCAGGAAGAAAAAGACGGGAGGAGGAGATTGTGATTTCACAAGCTATTAGGGTTTTTGGAATTTTTTTAGGGGAAATGTGGAATTGTGTGTAATTGATGAATGTGGCATAAAATGGGATGAAATGAGAACTAATTGGCAAGACAAATGGAAAGGAAAAGGGGAGCCCCTAGCAAAGGCCATGGTTGGTCATTAAGGCCAGTAATTAGGAGGGAAAGATTATGTGTTTTGCAAAATAATTATTGAATATGTTGTGTTGGATGTTAATGTTTGTGTAATGAATGATTGAGCATGAAAAGAATAAGGGAAGTCTTGTTTTCTCAAGACAAGTTTTGTCCAAATATATATGATATAGAAGTTAACAACTAGACAAATTCATCTCTTGACTTTCAGAGAGAATTTGAGTGGGAAAACAAAGGAGTTAGGATTACTTTCCTTCGTAGGAGTTGCATTTCTGGATGTGTACTATACAATGAAACTTGTTTCATTTAATTTGGAATTTATAACTCTATTTAAGAGTCATCGAACATGACTATGTAGAGTAAGACTCTGTAGAACAACAAGTTTATGACATTTGTGATGCATTTCATGTATTGTGGGGGTAGAACAGGGTTTTCCTCCCTTCATAAGAGATGTAACCCTGTATGTTAGCTTTTCAACTAGATTAATTTTGTACAAAATAAAGTTCTATAACTCCCGTTATAGTGAAAAATCTAGGCAGAGGTTAGAATTTGAAAATGGGTGTTTATAACGAGATTGAGAAAAATTATAAAAAAATAAAAATGAAAGAATAACAAATTTAAAGGCATATTGGATTGTTTTGGTGTGGTTATTAGGAAGTGTATCAGTGGTCGAAAATGATTTATGAGAATTTTCTGTAATTGTAAGAGGGACCACAAGTGTGGTGCAACAACAACAACAACAATGGACCACAAGAGAGCATCCACAGCAGGTAGGTGATTCATTTCTATGTTTCTGATTTGTATTTTCATAATAAAAATGTGCGAATTATGCTTAAAGCTTTGGTGGAAGTTTGAAAAAATATAATTTATCAATAAGAATATTGAAGGCATGTGTGTTAGGGAAGTCTAAGAATGTCATAAACAAAACATAGCGGTGGCTAGCATACATTTAGTGTATGCTAGGATCCCAGATAAAGAGATCGCCAAAAATGGCTAACATACAATTTAGTGTATGTTAGGATCTTGGATAAGGGGATCATTATTAATGATTGTCATACATTCAGTGTATGTCAGGATCACGGGGATGGGAATGGATCACTATGAACAGGCTAATATACATCGAGTGTATGTTAGAATCCTGGATAAAGGGATTGTAGTGCAATGCTTAATACACATTCATGTATGTTGAAATTTAAAAAAAATATAAAATGGAATCAATGCACATCCTAAAAAATATGAGGTATGTTAGGTGATGCGAACCTCATGATCACGTGGTCACGCAACCCACAACAAAGATTGAAATCTGATCCCGGAAAGCCGAAATAGGTCTGATAGGAGTGTGACACAATGAAAGCCTGCCCCAAGACACCAGCACTATTGGAAGGAGTAGAATGATGCCACGAAGCCAGTTAATCTTCGATAAGTCGGATTCAGTTCGTTCAAGAACTGAAGAATGCAAGAATCACTCTCACACATAAACTGAAAAGTTTAGAATTAAAATTAATCAATGGCTGCCGAAATTAGGGTTACATGAGTTTAAATAGTTCTTAAAAGTAACCCTAATGGACCCCTTATGTGGACTTAAATGAGGTCTAGTCAAAACTGACCAAAAATCCTAAATTGAAAGCCCATAACTTAATCCAAGCAAGCCTTGGATCCTAGCTGAAAACAAAGTCTTAATTAAGCCCAAACAAGTCTTGGGCTGTAGCTAACAAAATTAAATAAAGCCCATAAGGCTTTTCTTTTATAGTCTTCCCTCAAGCCCATTAATCCCATGTTGTAGGAGGATTCTTTTGGCTCATTTGCTGTCCTCACTTCATGGCCCAAATAAGGTTGTATTGGACCCTTCCTGCACATGAATAAGATGTACTAGGGTCTCCTCTTGATACTCCAATGGTCCTTGCAATTCTGACCTGGTTGAAACCTTCAAAACCAATGCATTCATTGCCTCTTTCAATGCCTTTGTCTTAGATCGCGTCATTGGACCATTTGGGACATGTAATGGGTCCTTGCTTTTGAGCTGGTCCGCATCATCCCCTCTCTCCTCAAAAGGATTTGACCTCGAATCAATATCTATGTCAAACAACGTAAGATCAACAGCATTAAAGGTAGCACTGACACTATACTCACCAGGAAGATCAATTTTGTATGCGATGTCATTTATTCTCTCCAAAACTTGAAATGGACCATCACCACGAGGCTGTAATTTTGATTTCCTTTGGTTAGGAAATCGTTCCTTTCACATGTGCACCCAAACACAATCACCGGGGTGGAAGACAACCAATTTACATCCCTTATTTGTTTTGGAAGCGTAAAGTCTGTTCTTTTTCTCTATTTGCAGTCGAACTCCTTCATGAAGTTGTCTCACCATCTTTGCCTTCTATTCACCATCTAAACTTACCCTTTCTTCACAAGGTAAAGGAATAAAGTCCATAGGCGTTAGTGGATTAAAACCATAAACAATTTCAAAAGGAGAAAAACTAGTGGTCGAATGCACACTTCTATTATAAGCAAACTCAACAAAAGGCAAACATTCTTCCCAACTTTTCAAATTCTTTTGTATTACAACACGCAAAAGTTGAGATAATGTTCTATTGAATACCTCAGTTTGCCCATCTGTTTGAGGATGACATGTTGTCGAAAATAAAAGTTTGGTTCCCAACTTTCCCCATAAGGTCTTCCAAAAGTACCTAAGGAACTTAACATCACGATCTGACACAATACTCTTAGGAATGCCATGCAAACGTACAATCTCCGTAAAGAACAAGTCTGCGACATGAGATGCATCATCTGTTTTATGGCATGCAATGAAATGCGCCATTTTTGAAAACCTATCAACCACAACAAAAATAGAGTCTCTACCTTTCTTTGACCTAGGTAAACCTAAAACAAAATCCATAGAGATATCTACCCAAGGTTCAGTAGGAACAAGTAATGGTGTATAGAGACCATGTGGTTGTACTTTAGATTTTGCCTTTCGACAAGCGGTGCACTGTTCACAAATTCGTTGCACATCTCTTTTCATCTTTGGCCAATAGAAATGCTCATGCAATACATCCAAGGTTTTTGCAACCCCAAAGTGACCCATTAAACCACCCCCATGTGCTTCACGAACAAGCAATTCACGTAAAGAACTAGCAGGAACACACATTCTATTCTCTTTGAACAAATAACCATCCATCAAATAAAACTTACCAAAAGCCGAATTTGCACACGCATTATAAATCTCAGTAAAGTCAGAATCATTACCATACAATTCCTTCACGTATTCAAAGCCTGGCAATCTAGTATTCATGGTGTGTAAAAGAACATACCTGCGAGAAAGTGCAGTACACAAAGTCTTGCAACATCTCCTTCATCTTTGGCCAAAAGAAATGCTCATGCAATACATCCAAGGTTTTTGCAACCCCAAAAGTGACGCGGGGGGGGGGGGGCCGGGGGGGGGGGGGGCTGGGTGGCCCCCATTTAAACCACCCCCATGTGCTTCACGAACAAGCAATTCACGTAAAGAACTAGCAGGAACACACATTCTATTCTCTTGAACAAATAACCATCCATCAAATAAAACTTACCAAAAGCCGAATTTGCACAGTATTATAAATCTCAGAAAAGTCAGAATCATTACCATACAATTCCTTCACGTATTCAAAGCCTGGCAATCTAGTATTCATGGTGTGTAAAAGAACATACCTGCGAGAAAGTGCATCGGCTACGATGTTCTCTTTGCCTTACTTATACTTGATCACGTAAGGAAAAGTTTCAATGAATTCAACCCATTTTGCATGTCTTCTATTCAACTTACCTTGTCCTTTTAGATGTTTCAAGGACTCATGATCCGAATGGATTACAAACTCTTTTGGCCACAAGTAATGCTGCCATGTCTCAAGTGCTCTTACCAAGGCATAGAGTTCTTTGTCGTAAGTGCGATAGTTCAAGGTCGCTCCACTTAACTTCTCACTGAAATACACGATAAGTCTCCGATCCTACATCAAAACAGCACCTATTCCCATTCCAGACGCATCACACTCTCTTTCAAAGGCTTTTGTAAAGTCAGGTAAAGCCAAAACTAGTGCAGAACATAATTTGTCTTTCAAAAGAACAAAAGCCAATTCTTGTTCCTCCCCCCATTTAAACCCAACTGACTTTTTAACAACTTCATTTAAGGGTGCAGCTATTGTACTAAAATCTTTCACAAAACGCTTGTAAAAACTAGCTAACCCATGAAAACTCCTTACCTCACTTACCGATTTGGGTGTAGGCCACTCCCGAATGGCCTTAACTTTCTCCTCGTCCATCTCGATACCCTGTGCAGTTACAACATAGCCAAGAAACACAATTTTCTCCATGTAGAAGGCACACTTTTTAAGATTAGCATACAATTTCTCACTACGCAACACACTAAGTACATTACGCAAATGATCAACATGCTCAGTTAAGTTCTTGCTATAGATCAGAATGTCATCAAAATACACAACCACAAACTTACCTATGAATGCACGCAACACATGATTCATTAAACGCATAAACGTACTTGGTGCATTTGTAAGTCCAAACGGCATTACTAACCATTCATATAAACCATACTTAGTCTTAAATGTAGTTTTCCACTCATCACCCTCTTTCATCCTAATCTGATGGTACCCACTTTTCAAGTCAATTTTAGAGAAAATGCAAGATCCATGTAACTCATCTAACATGTCATCAAGCCTAGGAATAAGGTGTCTATACTTTACCGTTATGTTGTTGATGGCTCGGCAATCAACACACATCCTCCATGTTCCATCCTTCTTCGGCACAAGTAGCATGGGTACGGCACAGAGGCTCATACTCTCTCGAATGTAGCCCTTTTCCATCAGCTCATCAACTTGTCTTTGAAGCTCTTTCGTCTCCTCGGGATTGCTTCTATATGCTGGTCGGTTAGGAATTGAAGCTCCGGGTACGAAATCAATCTGATGCTCTATCTCCCGCAATGGTGGTAATCCACTTGGAGTATTGTCGGGAAACACATCATCAAACTTCTACAACAAAGAAATAGCAACACTAGGCACAATATGATCAAGATCATTAGTATTAAAGTAAGCCTCTTTGTACACAAGTAGAATCATTGGCTTGTTAGTGAAATATGCAGATCTGACCTCACCCTCTCTAGCATAAACATTAGGCTGTTTCTTTAGTTTTTCCACACAATTCTCATCACTCTTCCTGACTTTCTTCTCTCCTCTTGTCTTACCTCCACTGTCGACCAGATTTGGGTCTTTTTGAGGTGTGGTCGAATGGTGTGGTTTTTTTGTGTTTGGATTAGTGTCTGATTGGGTTGTAGTGGTTTGGGTTCTGGCCGAATCTGATGGTCTTCTCTCCCCTTGGTCCTTACCTTGATCTTCACTCCCTATTGCCTCATGCTCACGTTTTAGCTTTATCTAATCATCATACATCTGTTTGGGTGTAAGAGGTACAAGAGTGATGGTTTTACCATCTTTTACAATGGTATACCTATTTTTAACCCCATCATGAATTACCTTCCTGTCATATTGCCAAGGCCTCCCCAATAAGATGTGACTTGCTTGCATAGGTACCACATCGCACAGCACTTCATCAATATATTTCCCAATCGAAAATGGAACCACAACCTGTTTAGTCACTTTCACTTCTCCACTATCATTCAGCCATTGCAATCTATATGCTTTCACATGTTTAACAGTACTCAAATGTAGTTTACTCACAAGTGTGGTACTGCAAACATTAACGCAACTTCCACTATCAATAATTAAACCACAACCCCAAGGGGTTGGCCTGGCGGTGGAGGCCTGGGGCTCGTGGGTGTGCTCCCCATTAGGTCTCAGGTTCGAATCCGCTCAGGTGCAAACAATTCCTTAGGGCCATCGGACTTGGGCGAAGCCCATGACTTAACCGTGGTGCACTTGTGGGAAACATGCTTGCCGAGGCCCTGTGCACCCCCGGGATTAGTCAGGCCCAGCGGCTTGGATACCCGTGGTTAGCTTCGGCTTATCCAAAATAAATAAATAAATAAATAAACCACACACCTTGCTTTGTACGTAACAGCGCGTATGGAACATATTCTCTCTTTGTTGATTAGATTCATCTTCCTTGACTTGAACCTGAAGTGTGCGCCTTATAACCAAGGACCCCGCAACAGGTAATGCTAACTCATCCTCATCAATATCCTCCAATGGTGGCATGCCTTCGCAATCAGATCAGTCACTTTCAGATTCCATATCACCATCATCTCTAATCATCATTATTCTCTTGTTTGGACACTCCGAAGCATAATGTCCATGCCCTTGACACCTGAAACATTTAACATCACGAGTACGTTTAGGCTGAGTTTCAGATTTACCTTTGGCACCGGTAGGGACATCAACTTTAGCCGTTGTTCGTTCAGTTTTAGAAGGAACAAAGGATTTTGGCTGGACAGTACCCTCTCTCTTCAGATTCGTCTTCCAAGATGATGAAGAACCCGAATTAAATCCTGGCCGAACATGTCCCTTCCTGAGTTGTCTCTCCACCTTCGTAGCCATGTGAACCATGTCCTCTAGCTCCACATAGTGTTGTAGCTCAACCACATTGGCGATGTCACGATTCAACCCATTAAGAAATCTAGCCATGGTGGCTTCTCTATCCTCAACAACATTGGCCCGAATCATTGCTATCTCCATCTCTTTGTGATATTCATCTACTGTCTTATAGCCTTGATTCAGACCTTGGAGCTTCAGGTATAGGTCTCTATAATAGTGGTTTGGCACAAATCGTCTCCTCATTAACACTTTCATCTCCCCCCAACTCTGAACGGGTCGCTCCCCATTCATTGCATACGTTGTAAACTCAATCATCATCATTTCACCTTTTTTTGTTCAGGACAGCTATGACAATCAAAAATCCAATCTACTTTTCTCTCCCACTCCAAATAAGCCTTGGGATCATTTTTACCTTTGAAGTTAGGAATTTTTAGTTTGATTTTGTCCCCATCCATATCTTCATAATTCCCCATGCCACGGAAATTCACATTCCTCCTAGCTCTGTTCGGTCCAGACCTGATTCCTTGGCCAACAGATGCAAAATCATAATCATCTTCGTCCACATCTGCATTTTCATCAACATACTCTTCAAAATCAGATTTGTTATTCTGTATAGCCATACGGACCGTATTTCCTCGGCGATCAGCCCCACTATTCTGTTGCTTTATCGAATTCACCTAATCTTTCAGATCTTTGCATGTCCTAGACAACAGCTCAAGTTGCTGACCCATGGCTCGTAATTGGAACGCTACGTCAGCGTTTTGTGTGTCTGATTTGTTGTTTTCAGACATCCTTTGAATCTGCAAAATTTGGTTAGTAGCAAAATATATATATATATATATATATATATATCCTCACAACTCTCGTGTATCACAAAAAAAAATCAAGGCTTTTCACTCTAATAAGCTCACTACGCCTTTTACCTCATAACTCTCGTGTATCACACAAACAAAATCAAGGCTTTTCACTACGCCTTTTACCTCACAAATTGCTTTCTTTTGGTTCTTTCAGAACTAAAATCAACAAATCAAAGTCAGTAGCATTCGCAGCGCACTCTCATTATGATTTTCAGACTCAAGAAGCAATAAAAATACTGAAAACAAAACTACGATTATGATTTCGCGACTACCAATGCAAACTCGTACGAATTGTGGACGATATGAAGACACGAAATAAAGCAGAAGAAAATACTAGCGACAACAATTACTTGACTCCTAGATTCCCAAAATAGAAAAAAAATGAATTGGACAAAAATAAACAGCAGGATCACTTCTTTTTTTGAGAATTGAGCAGAATCTAAACTCTTAGGCAATTTTTACGTAACAGAATTGCAACCCAGACTAAACGACCTCGAAATAACCTCAAATTCAATATTTAGTATTTCAATTCCAAACTAAAAACAACTCTCAAATTATAGGTCGTTGTCGTACTTCTAGATACTCAACCCCTTGTGTGATCAATTTGTGGCAGAAATGAACATCCAATTGAAAACTCTAGTATATGATATCAAAATAAGCTCAAATATAATATATCATGCGATATCAACCCCAAGACACAAAATGTAAAGTTTCAATTGATTCTGAAGTGTTTGTCTAAGGGTTCACTAAGGTAGTGTTTCTACGGCAGAAATGAATCTCGAAAAACAACCTCAAGAAATCAATATTAGAATAAGCCCTAATTTGACCTATGACCTCATATCAACCCCAATAGACAGAATATGAATTTTCAATTGATTCTGATGTGCTGTGCTTATGTTTCCCCAGATTAATGTTTTTTGCGGCAAGATTTCAATGATTCTTCAGATTTCAACTAATGCCTCTATCTCTCTTTCTTTTCTTTTCTTTTCTGTTTTTTTTTAGTTTTAATATACTGAAATGAAGAGACAGAAAACGATGAAATGGAACCACTCTGTTTTTTTTTATTAGATGACGCTGACACGAAGAACAAGGAGACGAACACAAACACTGGAAACTTCAAGGAACACTATAAAAAAAAGCATGAAAATAACAGAATGATATGACCTTGTTTCGGAGCCTAGCTCTGATACCACCTGATGCGAACCTCGTGATCACGTGGTCATGCAACCCACAACAAAGATTGAAATCTGATCCTGGAAAGCCGAAATAGGTCTGATAGGAGTGTGATACAATGAAAATCTGCCCCAAGGCACCAACACTATTGGGAGTAGAATAACACCACGAAGCCAGTTAATCTTCGATAAGTCGGATTCAGTTCGTTCAAGAACTGAAGAATGCAAGAATCACTCTCACACATAAACTGAAAAGTTCAGAATTAAAATTAATCAATGGCTGCTGAAATTTGGGTTACATGAGTTTAAATAGTTTTTAAAAGTAACCCTAATGGACCCCTTATGTGGACTTAAATGAGGTCCAGTCAAAACTGACCCAAAAATCCTAAATTGAAAGCCTATAACTTAATCCAAGCAAGCCTTGGATCCTAGCTGAAAACAAAGTCTTAATTAAGCCCAAACAAGCCTTGGGTTGTAGCTAACAAAATTAAATAAAGCCCATATGGCTTTTCTTTTATAGTCTTCCCTCAAGCCCATTAATCCCATGTTGTAGGAGGATTCTTTTGGGTCATTTGCTGTCCTCACTTCATGGACCAAATAAGGTTGTATTGGACCCTTCCTGCACATGGATAAGATGTACTAGGGTCTCCTCTTGATACTCCAATGGTCCTTGCAATTCTGATCTGGTTGAAACCTTCAAAACCAATGCATTCATTGCCTCTTTCAATGCCTTTGTCTTAGATTGCGTCATTGGACCATTTGGGACATGTAATGGGTCCTTGCTTTTGAGCTGGTCCGCATCATTAGGGACCCAGGAAGGGGTCTTCTCTGATTTCTGATGTCGGCAGGGTGATAAGGGTATCTTGACAATACTTAGTATCGACAATGTGTAAATGGAGAAACTAGTTTGTATTTCTAATAGCTATGTTGATTATTTTAATTATGTATGATTGTATACCATGGGTATAATAATTTTAATATTATTTTAAAAAAAATTTCTTTATAGAATTATCTTGTATTTCCGTTTCAGGTCCATCATCTTCATGTTTGGAGTAAAGCTATCCAACAATATTTCGTATAAATTAAATGTTGGTAAACCGATATGTATGATCACTATATTTGAAAAACTTGGAATGTAAGAAAATTAATTCATTTTATTGTATTTTATTAAATGTGATTGGAGCAATATTAACTCTATTGCAAATTGTTGATTGTTGTTAAATGTATGGTTTATTTATTGTGGTTGTGATGAGGATGATGTTTATGGTTTTGTAGACCCAGGATGATTGGGTCAAGATTGAATTAAAGGTTATGTTATATGTTGAAAACTTGGGATCTACTAGTACAAGGAGGTTTTGCTGAAATTTCGATATAAATTTTAGTAAAACCTTATATATATGTGTGTAAAAACAAATACGCCTTGTTTTCTTAGCGAATGTGTATTAATAACATTACTTGTTTGTTCCTCAGAGAAGGGGACGTTACAAATAGGCTGGTTGGGTGCAACATAACTATTGGAATTGTTGGTGGGTATAGGAGCAATGGGTGTTTTGGATTCAACAGGGATAGGAGCAACAATAGTTGGTGCATTAATAGGTTCAATGGAAAAAGAATCGAGGTTTAGAGATAGTGAATGGATGAGCAAGGCTAGCTCAAAGGCTAAAGCCACAAGCAACCATGATTGAGGAACAAGTAGTGAAGCAGTAATGGGTAAACCAGAAGATAACCCATAAGAAAAAATATTTTCATTCAACACTACATGCCAAGAGATGGAAATACAACCACTAGAGAAATCTAAGCAGCGATAACCTCTATGGATAGTGCTATACCCAATGAAAGTACAATGTTTTGTTTTGGGAGTAAGCTTGTCTTGACCATAGTCACCAAGAAACGGGTAACAAGAACATCTAAAAGTCTGGAGTTAAGTGTAGTCTGGTCGAGTACCAAAGAGGTTAAAAGACCATCCTTAAAAGATTGGAGTTGGCAGCCTATTAATTAGGAACACAACAATAAAGAAAGTTTCAAGCCATAAATGACAAGGCAACAATGCTTGGTGTAAGAGAGATAAACCAAATTCCCGAATATGATGATGTTTCCTTTCACCAATACCATTTTTTTTAGAGGTATATGGGTAGGAAACTCTTAAAGAAATGTCATTGGTATCTAGAAAGGAATGAAAACTCCTTCAACGAGTTCGTTTGCACCATCACATTGAAATAATTATAATTGTTAATAAAAGTGATTTTCACCCATGTTCTTGAAATTGGTAAAACATGCAAGACTATCAAAGCGATGCTTCATAGGATAAAACCAATGGTATCTGCTATAATTATCAACAAAAATAATGTAATACCGATAACCAGAAGTAGTAACAGTGAGAGGGACCCTAAATATCACAATGCACTAATTCTTAAACATGAGTAGAAAGTCTACTGGATAAATGAAAGGGCAAGTGTTTGCTTTTCCCAGATTGACAAGTATCATAGAACATCATAGAGGAAATTTTATGTAAAGTACAAATAATTTATCAGAAACTAACTTTTGCAAGACTTTAGTGCTGGGATGGCCAAGCCGATAGTGTTAGGTTGAACTAGGAGCAACCTTAGTAGTGTGAGCAACAAAAGTTGTGTTATTGTAGGAGAATTTACAAAGAGAATAGGAGATTGCATGAACTGGTATAAGAAAGAGATTGTCTCTAATTGGTCCCTTCAAAAGTGTCAACCCTGTCGCCAAATCCTTTATAGTGAAGCCCTATGGAAAACAAGCAAAAACAAATGTTATATTTTGTTAGTTTAGCAATTGAGATGAGATTTTCCTTTAACTGTGGAACCACAAGAACATCATCCAAAGAGAGCGATTTGGAGCTCATTTTGATTTAGGAATTACCAATATATGAAATACAGAGAGAGTCACCATTACCAACATACACACCTGAGGTACCAATAAAAGGAATAGGATGTTGCACGAGATCAATGTGGGAAGCCATGTGGTTTGTTGCACCGGTATCTCCAAGCCAAAGAGGTGAGATATAATTAAAAGAAGTCTTTGTACGAGCTGGCGGATCAGAGACATGAATGCAAACAAATTGAGAGGATATATTATCATTGTGATTTGAATCAGGACAAATATAATGATAATTGCAATTGGAAGCAGAATGACCTTCATGTTTACATATTTGACAGCTACCACGATAACGAGATTTGCCAAACTAAGGACGATTGTAGTCAATATTGAATCGATGTTTACCATTATTCAAACTATTACCAAGAAGTTTTATTAGTTAAGCCACTAAGAGGTGAGTAGGCATGAGTTGGATACTGACCAAGTATGCTTGTAGAGGAACCACCATTCTATTAAGAAACAATACCTTGCTTTGGAGGATTTGGGCTATGAGAATTTGCATGATTGGTATAATGGAAAGGTTGATAATGTTGTTGGATGACCAAAGCATGTGTGGGACTGGAGTCACTGGTGGGTTGCCTGTCCATAAATATGTTCAAGTTCTTGTTTTTGAACAAGAAGTCGTGAAGAAAGTTTTGTGAAGGAAATTGGAGTGTGTCGATTGACAATACCTTGAGCAAATAGTTGATACTCAAGAGTATGAGGAAGGCCACAAAGATTTTGGCTAGTTCATGAAAGCAAGTTGATCTGCAATACCTTTAATTCTAGTGAGGTATGCTTTAATGGAAATATCATTTTTTTAAGTATCAAGAAGAGTATCATGCAAGATATCAGCATGAGATAAAGTTTATTGATGGAAGAGTGTTTCCAGAGTGTCCCAAACATTCTTACGACATTTTACCTAGGACCTCAGCGCATGCAATTGACAAAAGCGTATTCATAATACCATCTACAACAAGTTGATCAATCATAAACCAGCGAGCATATTCTTTAGCATAGTCTGGATTTGGAGAGGTAGTGCCGTCAACAAAATGATTTTTGAAGGAGGAAGATTAATGCCATCAATATGGCCATAAAGGTCATTGCAAATGTGGAGGGGGTGACTTGAACAAGCCAAAGCAAGTAGTTATCAACATATAGGTGGGTAGAAAAGTTATTTATTAAAGCAACCAAAAAGATAGGAAGGTTCAAAGAGGTGATAGTGGAAGGGGCTTAGGGGTGGTCATTACTTGAGAAAAAAAAGATTTTCCATTAAGAATACATAGTCAGAGCTCTAATCCCATGAAAGAATAGAGAGAATATTTAGAAAATAATAGCTCACCTCCTAGGGCTGAAATTATGTTGTATTAATAGTCATTATACAAGACCATTTAAATTTGTAACCATTATACAATATCATATTATTTGCCTATTTTATAGCCTAGACTTTAGCTAAGAGATAAATCAATTGCCTAGATTATAGTTATACAAATTTGTTAATATCTTGAATCCTATCAATCAGAAATGATGGGAAGCAATATTTGTGAATCTTCATGCTCTTGTGAAAGTGGCTCCGGTATTTCATTAATTACTTTTGTTCTTACACAATTTTGATGAAACCCGATAACAATGATGGTTTAGAACCCCAAGATCGTGATAAAGTAGACAATATTTGTTTAGCCTTGACCCAACACCTAACAAGATGAAAACCAAGACTACAAAAGATTGAAACGCCATACCAAGAAAATCTGAGAACCCTCAACCATCTATAGAAGCTAGCTAAGTCGTGAAAACTCTTAACTTGGCTGATTGTTGTAGGCATTGGCCACTCTTGGTTGCCTTAACCTTTTCCTCATTCACCTTAATTCCTTTCTTACTAACAACAAAACTAAGAAACACAAGTTTATCCATGCAAAAGCTGCATTTCTTGAGATTAGAAAACAACATTTCTTTCCTTCAAATTTCCAAGACAGATTTCAAATGCATTACATGTTCTTTCAAGTTTTTGCTATAAATTAAGATATCATCAAAATACATAACAACAAATATGCCAATAAATGCACACAAAACATGGTTCATCAAACGCATGAATGTGCTCGGAGCATTAGTTAAACCGAAAGGCATCACTAACCACTCATACAAACCATATTTAGTCTTAAAAGCAGTTTTCCATTCATCACCTTCCTTCATCCTAATCTGATGATATCCACGCTTAAGATCCACTTTTGTAAACACACAAGAACCATGCAATTCATCCAGCATATCATCTAATCTAGTAATGGGATGACAATACTTTACTGTTACGTTATTGATGCGACCATATTATTTGATAGTTTCATCCATATTTACCTAGTGTTTTGCATATGTTTTGTATATAAAATGCCATTATATTCTTTGTTTTATGTTTTGAAGGTATTTTTGGATGAAAGATGCAAAAAGGAGGTACTTGGAGTTGATTGACAGATTTGACCTTCAGTCGGTGTTTTGTGCAGAGAGGAAGCTCTAGAGATCGAAATGAAGTGATTCTAATGGAAATCAAAATCTAACATCCATAACTTTCTGGAAATCTAAGGCCAAAGAAATAAAATAAGGAAGAGCATGGAAATCGCAGTCTTCAAAGTCAAATCTTGCAATCTGCCGATGTTGACCTTTATCCATTCCAAAATCAATATCTAGAGCTATAGAAGTCCGATTGATGCAAACCCAATTTTTTTGGATTTACGACTCAAATAAGTATAAACTATCCAAAGTTCAGATCAAACCGATATGTTATTAATGAGATATGAATTTTACAATGGACAACTAAATTCTGCCAACTTTGGTTGACCCCTCCTGCAAAAGAGAAACAATATCGCTCGGCAAAGCACCAACGAGATCATTAGTACATAAAAGAGCCTCTTTGTATATGAGTACAATAAGTGGTTGGTGTGAAAATAATGCTCTCTTGATCTCAATTTTTTTAGCAATGTAATTGAATTTTCCTCTCTTACTCTCACTTTGGTTGACCCCTCTCTTTCTTTTTCTCTCTGATCAATTTTTTTTGTCTTTCTTTTTTTAGAAACTTTTTTTTTCAATTTCGGCCTTCATTTCTTTTTCTTTCTTTTGTTCATTTGATCTTTGTAACTTTAATTGGTCCTCCCTGACCTGTTTTTGAGTCAATGGCACAATAATAATAGGTTGCCTTCTATGAGTGAACAAATATACATTTGTGAATCCATCACATCATGCATAACCCTCAGATCATACTGTCATGGTCTTTCCAACAGTGAATGGCATGCATGTATAGGAACCACATCACAAAACATGTCATCCTCATATTTACCAATGGATAATGCCACCAATACTTGCCTTGTCACCTTGATTTTGCCACATTCATTCAGCCACTGAAGCTGGTAAGGATGAGGATGTTTCAAGGTAGTTAAGGCCAATTTCTCCACCAAATAAGTGTTGGCTACATTTGTGCAACTCCCTCCATCGATAATGACATTGCAAACTTTGTTATTTACAAAGCACCGAGTATGAAACAAGTTCTTCCTTTGGTTACTTTCTTTCTCCTTAACCTATATATTGAGAACTCACCTTGAAACAAATAAATCTCCACCCACAGCACTTTGCTCATCATCAACATCCTCCAAAGGTGGCATGTCATCATCATCTACTTCTTCCTCATTCTCCAACTCAAGCTCTCCTTGGGTGTTTATCATCATCACCCTTTTGCTTACACACTAGCTGGCTATATGTCCCCGCCCCTGACATTTAAAACACCTAATATCACGTGTTTTAGAACTTGAAATTTGGTGTTACCTAAAGTAGCAACGATCATTGGTTTGACATTCTTAAAGGGTTCAAATCATGGCTTATTTTGTAGCTGCTCATCCCTTTTTGGAGTTGTCTTCCATGGGCTACTGGTAGACATAGGTTGTCCCCTCCTAGCCAATCTCTTTCATTTGAATTTTTCCTCCACCATTATGGCTTAATGCATCATATCTGCAGCTCAACATAATGTTGCATCTCAACTATATCCGCAATCTCACGATTTCAACTGTCGCGACGGTGATTTTTCTACGCGCTTCGCGCCCCGCCATCACCCCTTGGTTTGAGGGAGACAACGACGCGTGGTGAAAATGGGATTGTTTATAGCCGTAAAATTTACGACTATAATTATTAGGAGTCGCCACCTAGTATTACGGTCACTAGGAAACCTATTGGTCTGCGAGAGTCTTGGGTAAGGAGACTTGTTGTGCAAGGGGAAGACGCATCACCCCCAGTGCACCCTACCTAAGGTAAGCTGCATTGTTGTTTGATTGTTTTTCTAAGTTAAAAATTTTTACACTGTATTTTCAAAAAAAACATTTTTTTTGTGTCTGCGGGTGTACTTTACAATGTAATTTTACACCGCAGTTATAAGTTTTTTTTTCTACGGATGTACTTTACAATGTAATATTACACCGTAGTAAAAATCTTTTTTTATCTACGGGTGTATTTTACAATGTAATTTTACACCGTTGAATTTTTTTTTATCCGCGGGTGTACTTTACAATGTAAATTTACACCCTGATAGATGAACAAAAATATTTATAATTATTTTTTATATTTTGGCCACATTCCAACGGATAATTATAAACTAGTTACGATATCCAATTTTCGTTTAAAATATGAGAAAGATGCAGCATATATTTTTTTTACGAAAAATATGATGGAAAAATCATGGAATCTGGCCGTATGCACAAAAACAAATACATTTTTTATATTTTTGAATTTTTTTTGTAATAATAATAGTAGTAAAAAAAACACTTCTTTTTTTTGTCAATTTGTATGTTTTATTTTTTTTCTGGGCTGGGCTGTCAGCCACAGTGGGCTGACAGCCCAGTCTTAGTGGTCTGGGCTTCCAGCCTTCACGGGCTGGAAGCCTAGAAGGGTCTGGGCTGGGCTTCCAGCCATCACGGGCTGGAAGCCCAGATATTTATGGGCTGGGCTTCCAGTCCTCACGGGCTGGAAGCCCAGATACCTTAGAGCTTGGGCCGGTCACAGAGACCAGCCCATTGACGCGTAGCCCAGCCTGCATGAACAGTGGGATACGTCCCACTGCATGCAGGCGTGAGGAAGAAGAAGCTGAACAGTGGTGTTTTTCGACCACGACGAGAGGCTTACCTGATAGGACCGTTGGGTAGAGGAGCTCGAGGTGATGATTCCTGTCATTGTGGCGTCATCAACGGTGGCCTGTGGTGGCCGGAGTGAGCTTCCAAAGTCGTCGGGTTTTATGATGCCGTTGCTGCAACTGTCATCGTGGCCTTGCCTGAGAGTGGATGGGTTGTTGGTGCGGAGGGGAAACTCACGGTGTCGATAAGGGTGGTTTTGGGTGGTTGAATGACATGCAACGACGGGGAGAGAGAGGGAGTTCGATGGGGCTGTTAGAGAGAGAAGGGATGTGCAGAGCGAGAGAGAGAGAAGAAGAAGAACTTTTTTTTTCGTGTTTTATCTGTTTTTCTTTTCACTTTTCTCTCTGTTTTTCTCCTCTCTGCGTAAAACTCATTCCCTTCTTTTTTTTCTTTTCTCTGTTGTTTTTTATCTCCCCATCTCCTTGATCTCCCGTTTTTCCTTTATTTATAGGGGCAAAGGCAGCTCTCATGCATGTTGCATGAGGTTACTGCCTCTGCCTCTGCAATTCTTTGCAGAGGTGGGTTGCAGGGCTTTGCCCTGCCTCTGCAAATTCTTTGGAGAGGGGGGTTGCAGGGCTGTGCCCTGCCTCTGCAAAGAATTTGCAGAGGTGGGTTGCAGGGCCGTGCCCTGCCTCTCCAAAGAATTTGCAGAGGTGGGTTGCAGGGCTGTGCTCGGTGTTGGAACAGTGCAGCACATGCAATCTTGGTTTTTGGAAAATTGCAATGTGGTCCTTCAATGTTTGATTGGTTCAATCGCACCCCCAATTAGTTTCAAACTTTAATTTTATGCAATTGTATCCCCATCAAAATTTCAACAGCGACCTTAAATGTGCGCGCCTTTTTTATTTTAGTCTCTGGTTTCCGATTTGTGCGATTTAACTCTCAATTGATCGTTAGATTCTCACTTCGTTCAATTTGGCCCTTGATTTCGCATAATTGACTTAAAAAATTCAAATCGGTCACCAAAAATTCTATTCTCACCAATTGTGCCCCAATTAAATTTAGGAAATTGATTTCTCATTGACTACGCCCAATTTAAAGTATAATTAAGTCCTTGCACTTAATTAAATCCTTCAATTGGATTTTAAATTAATTCCCGATCATAATTAAACTTTAAATTTGTCGACGACTAAATCGAATCAACCCATAAAAATATAATTATGTCGTTTAACTTAATTTTTATACAGATTTATCCAACGATGAATCATTTTTGCCTTAAATCTGTATTTTCCTTTATTTTGGAACAAAAGAGATAAGATTGGATTCGCGAAAAACAACCAAAATTTCCTCATTGATTTTATTCTACCCACGCCGGCTTCTTTTATTTTATTTATGTTATTTTTATTTTATTTTAGGGAGTAACCCAAAAATTGGGTTATGACATAAACCGTGTAAGAACCTAGCCATAGTGGCTTTTTGACATTCTTAGAGGGTTCAAATTATGGCTTATTTTGTAGCTGCTCATCCCTTTTTGGAGTTGTCTTCCACGGGCTGGTGGTAGATATAGGTTGTCCCCTCCTAGCCAATATCTTTCGTTTGAATTTTTCCTCCACCTTTATGGCTTGATGCATCATATCTGTCAGCTCAACGTAATGTTGCATCTCAACTATATCCGCAATCTCACGATTTAAACCGTGTAAGAACCTAGCCATAGTGGCTTCCTGGTCCTCTTCTACATTACCCAAATCATAGCTACCCCCATCTCCTTGTAATATTCATTCACACTCTTGGAACCTTGATTTAACCTCTGTAACTTTTGATACAATCCCCTAAAATTGTGGTTGGATACAAAACGCTTTCTCATAAGCATTTTCATCTCCTCCCAAGTTTCCATGGGTGCTCTCTATTCCTTCACCTATTAATTAGTAATTTATCCCACCAAACAAAGGCATAATCGGTGAATTCAATAACAGCCAACTTAACCTTAATTATCTCCGAGTAGTTATGACTGTCATAACCCAATTTCTGGGTTACTCCCCAAAATCCACCAAAAAATAACTAAAATAAAATAAAAGAGGTCAGCGTTGGTAGAAAAATCATTGTGGAATTTTTGGTTGTTTTCGCGAGTCCGATCGTATCTCTTTTGTCCCCAAAAATAGAAGAAAATACAAATTTAAGGCAAAAATAATTTATCATCGGATAAATCTGTGTAAAAATTAAGTCGAGAGATATAATTATATTTTTATGGGCCAATTTGATTTAATCGTCGGCCAATTTAAAAGTATAATTATGTTTGGGAATTAATTCAGGGTCCAATTAAAGGATTTAATTAAGTGCAAGGACTTAATTATACTTTAAGTTGGTCAAATGAATTTTATTAAGGGCTTAATCAGTGAAAAATCAAGTTAGGGAGCTTAATTCGGGTTCAATTGAGAAGATGGGAATTTTCGGAGACTAAATTGAATTTTTCCAAGCCAATTATGCAAAATCAGGGGTTCAATTGGAAACAATTGAGAGTTTAATGGTCAATTGAGGGTCAAATAGCATAAATTGGAAGTCAGACACCAAAATAAAAAAGGCGCGCAAATTTAAGGCTAACATTGAATTTTTCACGGGGACACAATCGCACAAAATTAAAAGTTTGAAACCAATCGAGGGTGCGATTGAACCAATTGAAAACTGAGGGACCAAATTGATTTTTTTCCATCTCCTCCCAAATCATTACGCGTGACTGCACTGTTCAGTCACCTGAATAGTGCAGACACCCCACCTGAGCACGCCACCTGCGTCGCTTGAGTAGAGCCCTGTTACTGGGCAAGACAGGCGGTGCCCTCTCGGCTACACGCCATGGGTAGCCGAAGGGGCTGCTTCTGCTGCTATAAATACCAGAGGCAGGGATGAGCAAAGGGAAGAAAAACACAGTGAAAAAACCAGATTTTTGAGGCAGAGAAAAAAACTGAAAAAAACTGGGGAGAAAACGCAGAAAAGAGAAAGAGATTCCAGGCAAATTACGTTGATTTTTGGCATAAAAAACACGCCCTACAAATCTGAAGGAAAAATATCATCTTCTTCTTCGTCAACACTGCCCTCTCTCTCTTCGGTTTCGTCTCTCTCTCTAGTTACAAAGTCCCGTTTCTTTCTCTCTTCACCAGCGACGGTGGCCTGACCACCCAAGACCTCCCTTATCATCACCGTAAGCTTCCCCTCGACGCCAGTAACTCATCCCCACTCTCCGGCGAGCAACAGCCCAGGTGACAGTAGCAGCAACGCCAACACCGGCGACTTTGGAAGCTCCCTCCGGCCGCCACAGGCCACCGTTGACGATGCCACCACGACAGAAATCATCACCTCGATCTCCTCTACCCGAAGGAACTAACAGGTACATGTTTCGTCACACTTGAAAATTTACTGTTCCTTCATCTTCAACCTTCAGCTGGTTGCAGGTTGCATGCAGCGGGACGCAACTTGCGTCGCGCTGTGCATGTGGGCCGGGGCCTGAGAGAGGTGGGCCGGGCTTTGTGCCCGACCCGACTTCCGGCCCACCTAGACTGGAGGCCCAGTCCACATGGTTTGGGCCGGAAGCCCACCTAGCTTTAGCCCATCCCATATAAGGCTGGGCTGTCAGGCCGGCCCATCAGTGCTGGACTGCCAGCCCAGCCTTGCAAGGAGTGGGCTGCCAGTCCGGCCCATCAGGGCGGGACTGACAGCCCACAGGTTTTCCATTTCCATTGTTTTATTTTATTTTATTTTACTTTACTTTATTAAAAAATATATAAAAATACAAAAATAAAAAAAAGCATAAAAAAGGTTTTGTTTCCGTGCATACGGCCAGATTCCAAGATATTTTCCATCATATTTTTCATAAAAAATATTTTGCATCTTCTTCATGTTTTAAAACAAAAATTGGATATCGTAACCGGTTTATGATTATCTGTTGGAATTTGACCAAAATATCAAAAATAATTTTAAATATTTTTGTTTTATCTATTAGGGTGTAAATTTACATTGTAAAGTACATCCATGCATGAAAAAAGGGTTTTTAAACTACGGTGTAAATTTATATTGTAAGGTACATCCGTAGATAAAAATGATTTTTACTACAGTGTAAATTTACAATGTAAAGTACATCCGTAGATAAAAAAAGGTTTGTAACTGCGGTGTAAAATTACATTGTAAAGTACACCCGCAAACAAAAAAAATGGTTTTTTGAAAATGCAGTGCAAAATTTTTAACTTAAGAAAAACAATCAAACAATGCAGCCTACCTTAGGTAGGGTGCACTGGGGGTGACGCGTCTTCCCCTTGCACAACAAGTCTCCTTACCCTAGACTCTCGCAGACCACTAGGTTCCTAGTAACCTTAATACTAAGTGGCGACTCCTAATAATTATAGTCATGAATTTTACGACTATAAAACACCCCATTTTCACCGCGCGCTGTTGTCTATCCAGAGAGGGATGGTGGGGCGCGAAGCCCGAAAAATCATCGTCGCGACAGATGGCGACTCCGCTGGGGACATTGCTAGACTAAGCTTTGTTTTGTTTGATTGTTCATTCCTTGGTTTATTTTTTTTTACACGCATTTTACTGCTTTAGCATACAATTTTAATTTCAGTCAATGCATATCATCGGGTTTGAATTAAGTCATCATGCATTTTAATTTCCTGAATAAACCCAATTCTAAGTTAGGTGGGGATTAGCGGTCTGCCCCATGACTTTCAGTCGGGGTTCAGATTCGTGAAACATCCAACTATGAACTGAGTGTTTACTTGATAATGGCGGTCATACTGTGCCCCAACCATTGCTTGTAAACCCCTATACTACCTTCATGTAAGGTAGTCACTAGGCAGTTCATAGACCTCTGAGACCAGATAGAAAGCTTATCCCTCATCTAATGACTTAGAACCTACGACACAAACTTTCCAATTATTCATTTCATTTTTTTTAACAGAAATTATCAATCCAAGACCATGGCTTCCTTGACCTTTTCGGAATACGGGGAAAGATCCGAGATGAGGCAATTAACTGAGGGAGATTGTTCGAGGGGTAAAATCAATGAATTGCTGCGCATGAGCAAAATCCACTGCTCTACCGAAAATATGAAAAGGCTTGTGCCCATCTTGGGGTATGTAGATGAGGTGTTGTTTGAAGTCAGATATGGAAGAATCGCTCATCTAATGAAGATCCCAATTCAGATATCAGCCATCAAAGCCCTTATGTATTTTTGGGATCCCAATTACCAATGTTTTACCTTTGGAAACATTGACATAACCCCTACCATAGAAGAGTATGCTCAAATCCTTAGTTTTCCTCATGATCCTCACAAAGTTTATTTCAGACAGAAAATTGAGAATACAGTCCAAGAGGTCGCTAAGCTTTTATGCTTGGATCAAGTAGACCAGTACATGACATCTTCTGGAGATTTCAAATGGAAGGCAATTGAGAGCAATTTGAAAACAAGCAAAGATAAAGGGAGGCTTGGAGAAGAAGGGTGTCGGTTAGTGGCCTTTGCTATTTTCGGTTTAGTATTGTTCCCTTCAGAGGCTGTCGGGATTATTAGCATGGAAGCAGCTAGTGTTTTTATTGAATATGAGCAGAGAAAAAATAACCCCACTGCAGCTATATTGGCCGATACTTTTCTATCTTTGAACCACTGCAGGTTGCGTGGGAAAGGAGCAATGCGGTGCTGTATTCCTCTATTATTCATTTGGATTGTTAGTCATCTGGAAACCCCAAGAGAAGTTTTCAACAATTTTTGGTGGTTTAACATGAGGCCTCTTGGTTTGGTTCTGAGTGAAGAATGGAAGGACTTGGATGAAAAAGCTTGGGTGGAGAAATACCAAGCACTTCCCAAAAGTAAATTCAGATGGAAAGCCCCTTGGGTGTGTAGTCCAGTTTATCTAATGAGTTGCGGTAGTAAGGCATGGGTCCCATTAATTGGCCCAACTGGTTATATCAGCTATTGTCCCTCTCTAGTAACCCGGCAGTTCGGGGAAACCCAGTATGTGCCGAGAACTAAAGGGCTGAACGGGTGCATAGGTTCTTTCAGAGAAGTCAATTCAGTGGCTAAACTCGAAGTTATTAAAAGTGACTGGGGCAACCTGTTTTAGTGGGCAGAGGGCCTCACCCAAAAGAGTCTTCTGTTAGTCCTAATTACTTAGCCTGGAGAAGCTGCGAGACACCCCAGAATGCAGTAAGACAAAGCCTGATGCGAGATAAAGCACCTGAGGTTGCGAGAGCTAAAGGAAAGAAAATTGACAAGGAGGATGCGCAGGAAGATTTGGAGAAGCTAAGGATTGAGTTCAACAATAGCAAAAGCTGTCAAAATTTCCTCGAGGAGCAACTCTTGGAAGAAAGGCAGATGAGGTTTTCTTTGGATCAACAATTGCAAGGAAAAGAAGAGCAGATTAATAAGTTGACACAAAGAAACAGTCAGCTAGAAGAAATGGATTCCCGATATAATGACCTGACGAGTAAGTATGAGGCAATAGAAAAAGAATTGGTTGCCTTGAAAGAAGCCTCTAAGAGTAGAGGGCATGAATGCCAAGAAGTGGTGGCATCGTTAAAAAAGGAAAGAAGTCACTACAAGATGAAGTGGGAAACTGAGAAGGAGAAGGGAAGGGTGGCTAGTCTTGTCCTCGAAGAAGAAAAAGAGTTGAAAGCCCAGTACAAAATTCAGGCGGAAAATGAGTTGGAGGCAAGAAGGGTAACAGAGTCTGATATGAAAAGATACTTAACCCTAGCTAATGGCCTAAGAGATCGTGTCTCCACCCTACAAGCTAAACTAGAAGCCCGGGAGGAAGAATTAAAGATAGTGCAAGAACAACGCAGTGAATGGCAAGAATGCACCACCGAAATTGAAGCCCAGTTGAACTCCGAGACAGCAAGGCTTGGCGCTGGATTACAAAGGGCTAAGGATCAGACCCGACAGCTTGAGAAAATGGTTCTGATATTAGAGAAAAATGATGACTCGTTGACTGCAAATAATGAATCATTACGTCAGGATAATGTTGTACTCCATCATAAAATAGAGCAAACAGATAAGCTAATTGACATAGTAGCTAGAAAAGCAGATGAGCTACGTGTAAAAGCTACTAGAATTGGTGGAAGTGCTCGTAAATATGAAGCATACTTGGGTGAACTCTCATGTTTTGTTAGGTTTGTAGCCAACAGGGGGGTAGCATTTGAGTAAATGCTTTTGTACGACTCTATTTTTATGAATGAAATGGACAAGGTCCACCTTTTGTTTTTTTTAAGTGTGTGCGATTCAATTGATCTGAATATTTGGACAAGACTCTCCTCAGGCATCAGACTACGGATCTTACCCGGCAAGGAAATCATGGATTGGTTTTTCAAAATAAAAATAAAAATCATGCACGCATTCATCCTTCATAAATAACATGCATATCATCAACAAGTCTAAATATAGGTCCCCGAAGAACTTCACCTTCCAGAATCTACAATACTCGGCTTCGACAAAGAAGCATGGAGAATGAAGAGCGCGCACACCAAGACACCCATTTTCAGGGAGAGTTGAATGCCTTGAAAGAAAGCGTAGCCCGTCTTACTGGTCTACTCGAGCAAGCATTAAGAAATGCTTCAGGAGAAGGTCCTTCGAATAGGCCTGCGCAAACGACAAACAACCCTGACGAGGTGACAGGAGAAAGAATTCAGGATCCCCCACAACCTCCTGCATTTGTGCAATCAGCAGCCCCAGCACCAGTTCCGGTACCACGCAATTATCTGATAATACGGATCATGACAAAATGGCAGTGTTAGAGGCCAGGATAAGAGCCATTGAAGGAGTAGATTTATACGATCCAGTGAAAGCGGTTGAGATGTGTTTAGTTCCAAATGTGGTAGTCCCAAAGAAATTCTGTGTTCCGGACTTCATCAAATATACAGGGACGCAATGCCCTGTCACCCATTTAAAGTCATATTGTAATAAAATGGTTGAAGTAGTGCATGATGAAAAGCTACTAATGCATTTTTTCTAAGATAGCTTGAATGGGCCGGTGCTAAGTTGGTATATGAGGCTCGACAACACAAGAATTTGCAGTTGGAAAGACCTAGTGGATGCTTTTGTTAAACAGTACAAGTACAGTATGAATATCACCCCTGACAGGACAAGCCTATCAAGCTTGGAGAAGGCAGAAAAGGAAAGCGTAAGAGAATATGCCCAAAGGTGGAGAGACTTAGCTGCCCAAGTGCACCCTCCTCTCTTGGATAGGGAAATGGTTACTCTCTTTGCCAACACACTAAAAGCGCCCTTTCACGAGCATGTGATGGGCAGTTCAGCTCAGCAATTCACTGACGTCGTAGCTGTGGCAGAACGGATAGAGCAAGGGATTAAGAATGGAAGGATCTCGGCACCAGTAGAGAAAAAAGGTTTCGTTGGAAAGAAGAGGGAGATAGATCACATTGAGACCAGTTATAGAGGAAGGAACACCCAGTATAGCAATTCGTCATCCCAAATCGCCAACGTCAACTTCAAATCCCCATACCCTACCAAAAGGCCTGGAAATCAAGTCGAGAACGTATCAAAAAACCAAACTGAGGGTTTTCCAAAAGCAAACTGCCCAAGAATTCAAGAACAATTACCCCCACTACCTTTACCTTTGGATGAAATATATCAAAAGTTGTTAAGCATTGGGCTAGTAGCCCCTGTACCTCTGATACCCCTGCAACCACCTTACCCTAGTTGGTATAGACCAGATCTCACCTATGAATACCACGCAGGAATCACGGGACATGGCATCCACACGTGCACTGCATTCAAAAGGAAGCTCCTACAATTGTTAAAAACTAGATGGGTAACGTTTGAAGAGCCCCCGAATGTAAGCACCAATCCATTACCTGGTCATGCTTCAGGCAGCGGATCAGTGAATCTGTTGGAGGTTGAGCATCCAAAGAGTTTAAAAATGCCGATGGAAGAAGTTTATCAGATGTTGACAAAAGCAAAGTATGATGGCATAATATGTTGTCAACATCGTGACCAGGAGGGTCACCTTATTAGTCAATGTCCAGGCTTCTATAAAAATGTGATGCAAATGATAAACATGGGTTTGCTTCGGCTAGAGGCATTGACAGAGGATAAAGTGGCTGTAACAGAGATGTTAGACAAGGGTTTATGTAGGGTTCAGTTCACTCCGGGAGGGTCACCTAGGCTAGTTTTGTCCAAGCCCTCCATCGCCCCTAAAAGAGACTATAATGCTATGCCTTACAACTATGGGCATTCATCTCAAGCTATAAAACAACCACTTGTCCTTCTACCAGAAGTTGGAGGATTGACTCGAAGTGGTAGATGTTTTACCCCAGAGGAGTTAAAGAGGATTAAAGGGAAAGGAGTGGTCGGTGTGTACGAAGAAACAAATAAACCTGTGACAGAAGAGGAAACCAGTGAATTCTTAAAGTTGATGAAGCATAGCGATTATAGCATTGTGGAGCAACTTAAGAGAGCCCCTGCTAGAATATCATTGCTTTCCCTGATTTTGAGTTCTGAATCTCATCGTAAGACTTTGCAAAAAGTGCTGAATGAGGCCTATGTACCCCAAGACATCAACCCAGATGCCATAGAGCATTTAGTAGGGAGAATACAGGCTTCAAATTATGTGTACTTTTCTGATGATGAAATGGATCCTGATGGCACAGGACATAATAAGCCATTATACATCACAATACAATGCAGGGATGTTTTGATTGGAAAAGTATTAATCGATAATGGCTCTGCTCTTAATGTGTTGCCAAGGCATATGCTGAGAGAAATGCCCATCGATGAGTCACATATGAAGCCAAGCACCATGATGGCAAGAGCGTATGATGGGTCGCCAAGGCAGATAGTGGGGACTATTGAGGTGGAGCTGTGTATAGGAGCACAAATGTTTTTGGTAACGCTGCAAGTGATCGATATCCACCCATCTTATAGCATATTGCTGGGTAGGCCATGGATTCATGCGGCAGGAGCAGTACCTTCTTCATTACATCAATGTTTAAAGTACATCGCGAACGAGATGTTGGTCACGGTGAAAGCTGAAGAAACCATATCAATGGTTAAAAATGTGGCTGTACCGTTTATAGAAACAGTTGCTTGTGAAGATGGGAACATCCATGCATTTGAAGTAGTAAATGCAGAGTGGATCCTTGAAGGTGCCATATTGAAAAAGCCGAGAATTCCAGAAGCTGCAAGGATGGCTGCCAAATGTTTCTTGCAGAACAAAGTCCCTTTTCAGTTTGATCCTGTCAGGGGAATGCCGGAGCAAGTCAACATAATAAAACTGAAATGTGCTGATCAAAGGTTCGGGCTCGGATATAAGCCGAAGAAAGAAGATTTCAAGCGGGTTGCGCAAATTAGAAGGGAGGCCAGGTTGGCAAAGATCGAAGGAAGAGAATCAAAAGATGAAGAACTTGTCATTCCGCCACTTCAGGAATCCTTTCGCATCTCAACAGGGATAATCAGAGCAGGAATGAGAGATCTTCATGTCGGCACTCTCGAATACCAAGAGGAAGAAGCAGATTTCCCGCAGCTCTCCATCCACAACATTGATGCCCCCTCTGCAAAGACCTTCGTGCGGAAATTAGCTGAAGGAGAAGTGTTCAAGAACTGGAAGATGGAACCTGTTCATATTGTGTCCAAAAAGTAATTGTTTTTGTTTGGTCATGAACATGTGTTTTTATTTTGATCATAGCAGTAATCTAGCTCACGATGCTGCGATATTTTGCTTTGTTAAATGAGCACCTTTTTTTAAATGAGATTATGCATTTTTATCCATGACATATCATTTGCAAACAATCGCTCTTACACAAATACACATTACACTTTCAGGAGTTTTGAAAGTCCCAACCATTCACAAAACTATTACACTAAGAATAATTGGCCAAATTTCAATAATGTCACCACACTTGATGATGAGGAGTGGGCAGAAGAAGACATAGATGAATTTACTAGGTTGATGGAAAATTCCGAAAAGACTTGGAAGCCTTTTAGCGAAGAACTTGAGACTGTTAATCTAGGAACTCAGCAGGAGAAAAAGGAGCTAAAAATCGGTACCCTCATAACGACTGAGGAAAAAGAAGAATTGATTTCCCTTTTGCATGAGTATACAGATGTTTTCGCTTGGACCTATGCAGAAATGCCTGGTTTGGATACTGATATAGTGGTGCACAAAATCCCTTTAATAGAAGGAAGTATACCGGTCAAACAAAAAACAAGGAGAAAGCGGCCAGATATGCTCTTGAAGGTGAAAGCAGAGATACAAAAACAATGGGACGTAGGGTTTCTAGATGTCATTCACTATCCTCAGTGGGTAGCCAATACGGTTGTAGTCCCAAAAAAGGATGGGAAGATCCGAGTGTGCGTGGATTATAGAGATTTGAACAAGGCAAGCCCGAAAGATGATTTCCCATTACCTCACATAGATGTTTTGGTGGATAACGCTGCTAAAAATGCCACATATTCGTTTATGGATGGTTTTTCTGGTTACAACCAAATTAGGATGGCAGAAGAGGACAAAGAGAAAACCACTTTTGTCGCACCTTGGGGGACTTTCTGTTATAAGGTAATGCCATTCCGTTTGAAGAATGCTGGGGCAACGTATCAACGAGCGATGGTCGCTTTATTCCATGACATGATGCATCAGGAAGTTGAGGTCTATGTAGATGATATACTGGCTAAATCCAAAATTGAAGAAGACCATGTGCAGATATTGAGGAAACTATTTGAGAGATTGCGGAAATACCAGTTAAAATTGAACCCGGCCAAATGCTCATTTGGGGTAAAGACAGGAAAACTACTAGGTTTTATTGTAAGCAACCAAGGAATAGAAATTGATCCGGATAAAGCCAAAGCCATCCAAGAAATGCCAGCAACTAAGACTGAAAAGGAAGTAAGGAGTTTTCTTGGACGCTTGAATTACATAGCGCGCTTCATATCCCAGCTAACCGTAACATGTGAACCGATTTTTCGCTTACTTAGGAAGAAAAACCCTGGAGTATGGGATGATGATTGTCAAGAAGCCTTCAATAAGATAAAGGTGTATTTACAAAATCCTCCATTATTAGTACCCCCAGTACCAGGGAAACCATTGATTTTGTACTTAACAGTCACAGAAACAGCCATGGGCTGTGTGTTGGGGCAACATGACGAATCTGGAAGAAAGGAGCAAGCTATATACTACTTGAGTAAAAAGTTTAACGATTGCGAGTCCCGATACACCATGATTGAGAAGTTATGTTGTGCCTTAGTATGGAGCGCGAAAAGGCTCAGACAGTATATGTTGTACTACACAACATGGCTAATTTCCAAGCTAGATCCGCTTAAATACATCTGTGAGAAGTCGTACCTATCAAGTAGGATAGCGAGGTGGCAAGTGTTGTTAGCAGAGTATGACATTGTTTTTATGACAAGGAAAGCTGTAAAAGGCAGTGTAATTGCCGACCATCTTGCAGACCACGCCGTGGAAAATTATGAGCCTCTAGATTTTGACCTTCCTGATGAAGACATCTTGGTAGTCAGGGATGACACCGAGGCAAGTGAATGGTGGACACTTTATTTCGATGGAGCAGTAAATGTATCAGGAAACGGGATTGGAGCAGTCATAATTTCCCCAGATGGGAAACAATATCCTTTTTCAACAAGGTAACAATTCGAGTGCACCAATAACACGGCTGAATATGAAGCTTGTATCATTGGTTTAGAGGCTGCTTTAGAACTTAGAGTTAAGAAACTTGAAGTTTTTGGGGATTCCATGTTGATCATTTGCCAAGTGAAAGGAGAATGGCAAACCAAAGATGAAAAGTTGAAACTTTACCAGAACTACCTTGTAAAATTGGCTAGTGAATTCGAGGAGGTCAAATTCACTCATATGAGCAGGGATAAGAATCAGTTCGCCGATGCTCTGGCAACTTTGGCTTCAATGGTACAAATTGTTGCCAAAGAAAAGATCCACCCAGTCGACATTAAGGTTCAAAGTCGTCAAGCCCATTGTTGCACACTCGAAGAGTCACCGGATGGAAAGCCATGGTATAATGATATCAAGAATTTCATCCAACAACAGGAATACCCCTTTGAGGCCTCTAAAGCAGATAAAGAGACCTTAAGAAGGATGGCCGCAAATTTTTATTTGGATGGTGAAATCCTATACAGAAGATCGTTTGATGGCACCTTACTCAGATGTCTAGATGAGAAAGAAATCGGGCAGGCTTTGGAAGAAGTTCATGAGGGAATTTGCGCCACCCATGCCAATGGCCATACGATGGCAAAACAAATGCAAAGATTTGGATATTTTTGGTTGACCATGGAAAAGGACTGCGTGACATATGATAGGAAATGTCATAAATGTCAAATTTACAGTGATAAGATAAATGCACCTCCAAAGCCTTTATTCAACATGACTTCGCCATGGCCATTCAACATGTGGGGATTGGATGTCATAGGGCCAATTAACCCGAAGGCCAGTAATGGACATAGGTTCATTTTGGTGGCAATTGATTACTTTACTAAATGGGTGGAAGCTAATTCATATGCCCATGTGACACAAAAGGTTGTCAAGAAGTTCATCGAAAGGGACTTGATCTGTCGCTATGGTCTACCCGCAAGGTTGGTAACTGATAATGCTCAAAATTTCAATGGAAAGTTGATTGTTGAACTTTGCACTAAATGGAAGATTAAACACCTCAATTCTTCTCCTTACAGACCAAAAATGAATGGGGCTGTTGAAGCAGCTAATAAGAACCTTAAGAAAATCATCTAGAAGATGGTTGTCACTTACAGAGATTGGCACGAAATGCTCCCATATGCTTTGCACGCATATCGCACTACTGTCAGAACTTCCACAGGGGCGACCCCATATGCTTTAGTATATGGAATGGAAGCAGTCACGCCTTTAGAAGTGGAGATTCCATCACTAAGGGTCTTAAAAGATGCAGAGTTAGAAGAATCAGAATGGGCAAAGTTGAGATTTGAGCAATTTAAACTTAGTCGATGAAAGGAGACTAGCAACTATTTGCCATCACCAATTATATCAAGGCAGGATAGCAAAAGCTTACAATAAAAAGGTCTGGCCAAGGGTGTTTAAAGAAGAAGATCTGGTATTAAAGAAGATATCATTAGGAGAAGACCAGAGTAAATGGGCGCCTAACTATGAGGGACCATACGTGGTGAAGAAAGCTTTTTCAGGAGGAGCCTTAATCCTAACTAGCATGGATGGGGAAGATTTGCCTAGGCCTGTAAACTCTGATATTGTGAAGAAATATTATGCCTAATGACTCACAACATAATGGAATTGAAATTTGGCTATGAATTCTTGGTGTACCCTCTCTTTTCTATCCTTGCATGATCCCATGATTTCATAGAGATTTTTGGCAAATCAAGGTCTAGTACGAAAAGAAATGTCAATTTGATGTTTATTTAACAAATATGTTCTAGGAATTTAAGAGGTTTTATTGAAAGGTAAGAGGCATAAACATAAAAAGGGTTTTAGTACACTATAGCAAATTAATACAACATTTTGGTAGTACTAAAAACCCAACATAGAAAGCCCTAATAAAATACTAGGGGGCATGTCGCGATAAAAGCACAAACAAAATACTTTGGGGGACATGTCAAGTCAACACAACGTTAGTGCCACAAACCAATCAAAAAGCCCAAACAAAATACTTGGGGGGCATGTCAAGTTGGCATAATGTTAGTGCCAAAAACCAATGAAAAAGCCCAAACAAACACCGGGGGGCATGTCAAGATGAAAGCCCAAACAAAAAAACTGGGGGGCATGCTAGGTCACTATAAAAATCAATCATGAGGACTAAATGAAGTTCTAAGAGTAAGCACTAAGTGATCCTTATTCTAAAAAACCCTTAAACACTTTTTGAGCCTACAAATATCTTTTTTTTCGTAGCCAGTAACCTAAGCCTACGTTACAAGCCTAATAAAGCCCTTTCTGATCAAATACGAGTTATCTGGATCGATAACCAATGCTTTTCCATTTGAAACAATCCTTACAAATTTTTCACACTACCCGATTGAAGCCTTCCTGACATACGAGACTGACAATGAGATCACTTGAATTCTTTCGAGAACAAGTTTGTTAAACAAACATCAAAATGGTTTTTGTGCTTGGAATGACTTTGAAATTCCAAAAGTTTTACATGAAAACAATTTTTGCAAATAACCATCCCTTTCCTGCAAACTCTTAAAGCCTAAAATACTCTTGGGGCATGACCAAACTGGGGGCAATCTAAAATTGCAATTGAAGTGGGCTCCATCATTTCTTTTCAAAGAATCTGTATCAAACTCAAGGGGGCATGTTGATATGGAAAATCTATCATCTTCAGTGGTCAAAATCATGAAGCTGACTCCATAATTCCTTTTCAAAGAATCTGGATCAAAACTCAGGGGGGCATGTTGATATGGAAAATCTATCATCTCTAGTGGTCGAAATCACAAATTGCAGCTCGAGTAAGAAGAAGCGAGGAGCCGTCAAAGTCGGAGATCAAAACCCCAGGAAAGGAAGGTCAGGAAGAAGAAAAGGGGACCTATATTTCTCAGGCAAGTATACATGCATCATCATGCATTGCACCCCCATTGAGAATTTAGGAAATGTTTTGGAGGGATCGTAATTTATAAACCTCTACTCATCATTTTTGTGTGCGCCTTCGAGCCCTCACCACTTTCATTTCTCTAAGAGCGCTTGCGAGCCTTTCATCAGAATAAATAGGGTGTTTTTCAATCCTATCCTTTTCCTTATTTGAGTGAGCTTTCTAGCCATCAACCAATTAAGATAGTGCGCTTTCCAACCCTATCTCTTCCATTCTTGAGAGAGTTTTCCAACCCTCAACCATCAATTAGGATCGTGCGCTTCTTAGTCATTCCTTTCTTGTCATTTGAGTGAGTTTTCCAACCCTCAAACCACCAATTAAGATAGTGTGTTTTCCATCCCTATCCTTCTTGTTTAAGTGCGTTTTCCAACCCTTAACCGTAAGCTAAAATAACGCGTTTTCCAACCCTATTTTTCTTCCTTCTCGTGTGTGTTTTCAAACCACCAATTAAGATAGTGCGTTTTCCATCCTTATCCTCCTTGTCGAGTGTGTTTTCCAACTTCGACCATCAATTGAGATAGTGCGCTTCTTAGCCACTTCTTCCCTTCTTGTTTGAGTGCGTTTTCTAACCCTTAACCATAAGCTAAAAATAGTGTGTTTTCCAACCCTATTTTTCTTCCTCTTCGAGTTGTTTTCCAACCATCGATTAAGATAGCAAGCTTTCTAGCCCTATTTTCTATTCCATGAAATCTTCACCATCTTCATTATTCCCACCTGGGTAGGTCACTCGTCACAACCAGGCCATCTTCATCATTCTCATCTGGGCAGGTCGCACATCACAACAAGACCATCTCTTTGTTTTTACCATCTTCACCATTCATCTAGCCCAATCCTACCATTCCCTTTCGCGTGCGCTTTATAGCCCTCATTCTCATTTCTGGATGGATCAACCATTTCTTGGTCTGGTAAATCCACTTTTTTTTTCTTTACAACGCTTACTATCTAAAGTTTTTGTACAAGACTTTAGTCGTAAACATTGTAAAGAGGGGGGCAACTGTCATAACCCAATTTCTGGGTTACTCCCCAAAATCCACCCAAAAATAACTAAAATAAAATAAAAGAGGTCAGCGTTGGTAGAAAAATCAATGTGGAATTTTTGGTTGTTTCCGCGAGTCCGACCGTATCTCTTTTGTCCCCAAAAATAGAAGAAAATACAGATTTAAGGTAAAAATAATTTATCATCGGATAAATCTGTGTAAAAATTAAGTCGAGAGATATAATTATATTTTTATTGGCCAATTTGATTTAATCGTCGGCCAATTTAAAAGTATAATTATGTTTGGGAATTAATTCAGGATCCAATTAAAGGATTTAATTAAGTGCAAGGACTTAATTATACTTTAAGTTGGTCAAATTAATTTTATTAAGGGCTTAATCAGTGAAAAATCAAGATAGGGAGCTTAATTCGGGTTCAATTGAGAAGATGGGAATTTTCGGAGACTAAATTGAATTTTTTCAAGCCAATTATGCAAAATCAAGGGTCCAATTGGAAACAATTGAGAGTTTAATGGTCAATTGAGGGTCAAATAGCATAAATTGGAAGTCAGACACCAAAATAAAAAAGGCGCGCAAATTTAAGGCTAACATTGAATTTTTCACGGGGACACAATCGCACAAAATTAAAAGTTTGAAACCAATCGAGGGTGCGATTGAACCAATTGAAAAGTGAGGGACCAAATTGATTTTTTTCATCTCCTCCCAAATCATTACATGTGACTGCACTGTTCAGTCACCTGAACAATGCAGACACGCCACCTGAGCACGCCACCAGCGTCACCTGAGCAGAGCCCTGTTACTGGGCAAGACAGGCGGTGCCCTCTCGGCTACACGCCATGGGTAGCCGAAGGGGCTGCTTCTGCTGCTATAAATACCAGAGGCAGGGACGAGCAAAGGGAAGAAAAAAAAGGGAAAAAACCAGAGTTTTGAGGCAGAGAAAAAAACTGAAAAAAACTGGGGAGAAAACGCAGAAAAGGGAAAGAGATTCCAGGCAAATTACGTTGATTTTTGGCATCAAAAACACGCCCTACAAATCTGAAGGAAAAATATCATCTTCTTCTTTGTCAACACTGCCCTCTCTCTCTTCGGTTTCGTCTCTCTCTCTAGTTACAGAGTCCCATTTCTTTCTCTCTTCACCAGCGACGGTGGCCTGACCACCGAAGACCTCCCTTATCATCACCGTAAGCTTCCCCTCGACGTCAGTAACTCAGCCCCACTCTCCGGCGAGCAACAGCCCAGGTGACAGTAGCAGCAACGCCAACACCAGCGACTTTGGAAGCTCCCTCCGGCCGCCACAGGCCACCGTTGACGACGCCACCACGACAGAAATCATCATCTCGATCTCCTCTACCCGAAGGAACTAACAGGTACACGTTTCGTCACACTTGAAAATTTACTGTTCCTTCATCTTCAACCTTCAGCTGGTTGCAGGTTGCATGCAGCGGCACGCAACTTGCGTCCCGCTGTGCATGTGGGCCGGGCCCTGAGAGAGGTGGGTCGGGCTTTGTTCCCGGCCCGAATTCCTTTTCCAGGTGGACTTCCGCCCACCTAGACTGGAGGCCCAGTCAACATGGTTTGGGCCGGAAGCCCACCTAGCTTTAGCCCATCCCATATAAGGCTGGGCTGTCAGGCCGGCCCATCAGTGCTGGACTGCCAGCCCAGCCTTGCAAGGAGTGGGCTGCCAGTCCGGCCCATCAGGGCGGGACTGACAGCCCACAGGTTTTCCATTTCCATTGTTTTATTTTATTTTATTTTACTTTACTTTATTAAAAAATATATAAAAATACAAAAATAAAAAATGCATAAAAAGGTTTTGTTTTTGTGCATACAGTCGGATTCCAAGATATTTTCCATCATATTTTTCATAAAAAATATTTTGCATCTTCTTCATGTTTTAAAACAAAAATTGGATATCGTAACCGGTTTATGATTATCTATTGGAATTTGACCAAAATATCAAAAATAATTTTAAATATTTTTGTTTTATCTATTAGGGTGTAAATTTACATTGTAAAGTACATCCATGGATGAAAAAAGGGTTTTTAAACTACGGTGTAAATTTATATTGTAAGGTACATCCGTAGATAAAAAAGATTTTTACTACGGTGTAAATTTACAATGTAAAGTACATCCGTAGATAAAAAAAGGTTTGTAACTGCGGTGTAAAATTATTTTGTAAAGTACACCCGCAAACAAAAAAATGGTTTTTTGAAAATGCAGTGCAAAATTTTTAACTTAAGAAAAACAATCAAACAACAATGCAGCCTACCTTAGGTAGGGTGCACTGGGGGTGACGCGTCTTCCCCTTGCACAACAAGTCTCCTTACCCTAGACTCTTGTAGACCACTAGGTTCCTAGTAACCTTAATACTAGGTGGCGACTCCTAATAATTATAGTCGTGAATTTTACGACTATAAACACCCCATTTTCACCGCGCGCTGTTGTCTATCCAGAGAGGGATGGTGGGGCGCGAAGCGCGAAAAATCGTCGTCGCGACAATGACAATCAAACACCATCTCCATTTTAGTTTCCCACTCTAAATAAACTTCAGGATCACTTTTACCTTGGAAAGATGGGATTTTAATCTTTATATTTACTAAATTATTATCCCTCCTAGGCCTACCCATCCTAGCTTCTCGATTCCCATTCCCACACTCAAACTTTCCCTGGTTCAAATATGGCTCATCAAACTCCTCCGCCTCTTCCTCGACATTCTACCATGGAACACGCCCACCTTGCTTCATATTGGGGATGTCTTGTTGTTGTCTCCCCTAGGATCCTGTGCTTCTACCTTATCCAACCTCTCGTGAATGGGTTCTAATTAAGCCCTCAACATATGCCTCATCTTCCCTAATGACGCATGCATTTGGAGGTTCGGAACTACAAGTTCTAGAACTTCCTCAGTTGTATCTTCTTGATTATTGGACATTTAAAATCTGCAAAACAAGGTTAGAATCCTCACAAGTACTCCCTCAAGGGTTTCACTCAAGAATTGATACACTTGCACTAGTTTTTTTTCACTCTAGATGGCCTTTAACCTCTTATGGTCTCACACACTCTTGCCTTTTTTTTTACTCTTTTGTGTCTTCTTTAGTTCTTAATCAAACTTCAAGAAACTAATTCAAACTAAGCCAACAGCAACTCAAAAATGAGAAACAAACAAAACTAATCAAAAGGTCAAGAACTTGAATAAAGTAAGAAACAAGATTGAAAAGAAGAAGTTTTCTTACTAGAATCATGTACTCTTCTTCTTCTTCTTTTTTGACGATTTTTTTTACAGCAGAGAATAGTAAATAAAAAAACAAAAATGAAAGTTAGTCAAACTTATCTTAGAACCAAAGCTCTGATACCAAATGATATGAACTCCATCGACAATTGTGATGCAACTCGATAACAATGATGGTTTAGAACCCCAAGATCGTGTAGCCAAGATTGATTGAGTGTTGACCCAGCACCTAACCAGATGAAAACCAAGACAACAGAGGATTGAAACGCCACACCAAGAAAACCTAAGAATCCCTCAACAATCAAGGTGATAAGTTTGGTTGTTTGAACGCCATAAGATCAACTTCATAAGTTCTAAGAGCTCTTTTAAGAACAAAGAGGAACACAAGACCTCATAATGATGATAATTTTCTGAAAACATGATTGTTCTATTCAATTTGAAATACCCATCTATATACTTGGAACAACCCTCCAAGAATAGGAAAAGTCATAACTAAAGCTTTAAAATAGCACAAATATCAACACAAACAAGTCCCTATGTTTTTCGGCCTCTTGGACTTCTAGAGGCAACCAAAAATAGTAAAAAGACTAATTTCAACGTAGTTAACATAATCAACCAAGTCCAAGTTCATTCCTCTATTTAATATCCTTGGAACTCAACAAATTCATGCCCTTTGATGGTCAGACTGTAAACCCCGGAAAATAAATGTAAGTGTTAAATTAAAGAAATAAATGTAAAGATTATGATTTAAAATGTAAAAAGAAAACATTTAAAGGAAATGGGGGACCTTAGTGCAATAAGAGAAATTGAGGAGTATAAATACCCCTCTTTTCTCTCATTTCCAGCAATATGTGAGGGAGAAAGAGAAGGAGATTGTTATATTTTCTTGCTCAATTAAAGAAGAATTTCAAAATAAAAGTGAGATTAAGGGTTACTAAAACCTATAAACATCAAAAAACCCAGGATTGGGAGCATTATTGGAAGGAGAAAGTGGAAGAAAAGAAGTGTTTGGCCGACACTTGTAGGAAGAAAGAGAGGAGAGGAGGATATTTTGATTTCACAAGCTATTAGGATCTTGAATCCCTCTTGGTATGGTGTTTCTTATATGCATTTAAAAGGTTCTTTACCTTATTACTTTATGGCTAATTTGCATGACTCTTCTTTATGAATTTTGGGTTAGGGTTCTTGAATAAAAATTTGGGAGAAATGTGGAATTGTGTAAAAGTGATGAATGTGGCATGAAATAGGATGTGAATGTTGTGTAATGAATGGTTGAGCATGAAAAGAATGAGGGAAGTCTTGTTTCCCAAAGCCAATTTTTGGCAAAATGCATGTGATGCAGAAATTAACAACTTGACAGATTCATGTCGTGACTTTGAGAGAGAATCTGGGTGGTAAAACAAAGGAATTAGGGCCGGGTTCCTTCATAGGAGTTGTATTTCTGGATGTCTACTATCCAAGGAAACTTGTTTCACTTAAATTGGAATTTTATAACTCTAGTTAAGGGTCACCTAACGTGACTGTGCAGGGCAGATTCTGCTGAACAGCAGGTCTGTCACATTTGAGATGCATTTCGTAGATTTTGGGGACAGAACTGGGTTCTATTCCCTTCATAAGAGTTGTATCCCTATATGTTATCTTTCTAACAAGATAAATTTTGTACAAAATGGAGTTCTACAACTCCAGTTATGGGGAAAATCTGGGTGGAGGTCGAAATTCGACCTCTGCTGACAAGTTTTGAGAAAAAGGGGAAAAGAGTTGGGAGGTCGCGAAACGATGTAGTGAGAAGCATTAAAGGAAAAGAAACAAGTTATGTTTGAAAATGGGTGTTTAGAATGATATTTTTAATGTCAAAAGTTATAAAAGAATAACAAATAAAAAGGCATATTGAATTGTTTCGGTGGGGTTGTTACAACATGTGTGGTGTGCGTTTGTTGCCAAATTGTGTGTGTTGAACTGGAAATTCATGCTTGTCATGTGCTGGAAATTGATGTGTATTTTGCTGAGAATTACATGAGTGTTTCAGCTGAAATTGTGGAAGGATTTTTGCATGTTGAAATTAACAATTTTAGGATATGAAGGGGTAAAATGTGGAACACTTGTGTATGAACATATGAACTCTTGAAATGAGTGTAGTGACGGATGTAGTTCAAAAATGCAAGTGTACTGAGTTATGACCATTGATGTCGCAGGTGGTGCGGTCGGGATTGGATCATCGTCAAGACAAGCTCAGCCTACAAGTGGAACAGGTAGGTGACTTTTACATCCCCTTTTACATTCGTTGCATAGGGTATTACTCTGATACGAACATTGTCCTATTGCGTTATAGTCTATATTAAATGATCAAATACTGAAATGTCGATAAAAATATAGATTAGCTTCGGCTAATGGCATCCGAAGGGATGACCGGGACAAAATATTGATTAGCTTCGGCTAATGGCATCCGATGTGATGGCCGGAACGAAATATTGATTAGCTACGGCTAATGGCATCTGAAGGGATGGCCGGGACAAATAATGATTAGCTTCGGCTAATGGCATCCGAAGGGATGACCGAAATAAATGGTTGATTAGTTTCGACTAATGGCACCCGAAGGAATAGTCGGGACTAAGATTATGGTTGTTAGAAAAGAAAAGGTGGTACAGCTATAAGCATTACAAGCTAATTTCATCAAGACTGTGTGATCATTGATATTATTATTATCACTAGATAATTTCTTTCTCTTAAATGTTTTATATTGCCACAGGAACGCCACATCCACGAGATGTCTAGGGAGCCGATGCACGGGAACCTATTTTTGCAAGAAATCATGTAGATGAAATTTAACTCAAAATGTATTTTGTATAAATCAATGTAATGAATGCCTGACTGTTAATAGATCTTTTGTTTAAGTTCAAAATGACTAGGTGTAGGATAGGGATGTAAACCATGCCTATGTTTGTATGTTTCGATATGAAATTTTAAATCATGCAACCAAAAGAATATGCGTTATGTATGATTTACCTTTAAACGAAATGCTCCATGTATGAATGGTATTTAATGAAGTGGAGTGAATCGGTCCGTTGACTATCATCTCCATGTGCATTTAAAAAAAAAATTGGGAACCGTTACTGTTTTGGGAACGGTTACTGTTATGGGAACGGTTACTGTTTTGGGATCCGTTACTGTTTTGGGAACAGTTACTGTTTTGGGATCCGTTACTATTTGCTCGTGACAAAAAAAAAATCGGGTTGTTACACAGACTATGCTGGTCATGTTTTTGCATGCTAAGTATTAGCCTCTTTCATTACTTTGATGACGTGGACTAAGCCTTGATTATTTGAGTTCATCTTGGTCTTTTTAGAATTAGCCCAATTCTCTTGGATTAGCCGATTTAGTGCTTCCTTGAAATATTTGGCTCTAAGTCTTGTAATTGGACCACTTGGAAGTGACAAAAGGTCTTGTGCAAATTCAGCCATAGTCCTAAGTGTATGATTAACATGTCCAACTCCTTGGTTTGCATCAGTTAATATCTTGCATCCTATCAATCAGAAATGATGGGAAGCAATATCTGTGAATCTTTATGTTCTTGTGAAAGTGGCTCCGGTATTTCATTAATTACTTTTGTTCTTACACCATGATACATAGTAAGTTTTGTTGACAATGTTTGAATTGCACACTATTAAGAAGATAATTTAAAGGAATCTTGCTTAGTTATACCACTACCTTTATACCTCTCCAATAAATCCTTCAAACTAAAGGAATGATAAAAATGAAGATTTTTTTTCTTCAAAGTTTCAACATTATGCATCATTTCATTATCATCCGATTGCCTAAAAGGCTAAGCAACCATGGTGCCAAAAAGATAAGACATCAAGAGGAGTTGATCATAAAGATAGTGTCGAAATGGTGGTTGATAAAGCAAGTCTAGATTCACAAGCATTGTCAAAAAAAGGTCACCTTTCCGTTAGAAACATGTTTAAAGCAACTATGAATGGTTGGGAAGCTAGTTGTCCAGCAAAGTAAAAATGATGACAATATAATTGGTAAGGGAAGAAAAGAAAAATGCTTGTAAGTGTAACCGTGCAAGGACACAAAGAGGGAATAACACACAACCGAGGTGTAATGAATTACGGTGAAAGGGGTAATGACGCAGCAGAAAATCACAAGGGAATATGACCAACGTCAATATTCCATAAATCAACAATAACGATAATAAATCTCAACGACACTCAGTGTTTATTCAATAAAATGATAGTTAAGTCGGCTGCAGGTTTTACATTCATACTTAAAGTAAAAACCCTAGCCTAATTCAATACAGAAAAGGAAAGGACATAAAACATTAAATTTGCCATTTATGGAAAATTTGAGATAAATGCAGACTGTGAAAGGCCTATGAATTCTGAGAGAGTACCAATTGACTAAAGTCAATTCGGACTCTTAAATCAAAAGTTATTGCAAAAACAACACTTTCAGAAATTAGCAAAAATGACGATTTCGAGGCCGAAACGATGGAATTTGGCCAAAAATTGGTCAAGATCAGGGGCATGGCCACTGACTTCTACTGTAAATGATGAAACGCATTGACTGGGTGAGTTTCGCGTCATTCCGACTTCAACGACCCGGTTGCCGAAATTCAGTTGCCTTTGAATTTCGGGTGATCCCTCTTGAGCATGTAGGATTCCGCAACCTGTTCTAAATCAGACTCCTCTACTTGAAAAGAACTCGACTCGAGTTATGTTCTGGATCAGAATCAGGATACAATGGTTCCTCTGCGTGAAACTGAAACAAATCTGCGACATTGAAAGTCTTGGATTGTATCGGGAAGATCAATCACATAAGCATTATCGTTGATCTTTTTCAAAACCTGATACGGACCATAATTCTTGGGCTTCAGCTTGTTCTAAGTTCCTACGGGAAACCTTTCTTTGCGCAAGAAACCCATCACTGAATCACCCTTTTCAAACACCTTGCGACGCTAGTACTTATCCGTCGCAGCCTTATACTTAGCATTTGTTGCTTCTAGCCTCTGCTTCACTACTTCCTGCACGGTCTGGCCTTGTGTAGCCATGTTCTCAGCAGCCATACTAAATCCTGGACCTCCCTTGGGTAGACGAACTAAGTCCACTGTGTGCCTTGGTGGTGTCACATATATCATGGCAAAGGGAGTCTTTCCCGTCACGCTATGAACGGTACTGTTATATGCAAACTCAGCCTGTGGTAACGCATGATCCCATTGCTTCAGCTTATCCCCACAAATGATGCGAACCAAATTCCCCAAAGTCCTGTTCGTCACCTCAGTTTGCCCATCAATTTGCGGGTGCGCGGTTGTGCTTCGGTTCAGCGAAGTCTGAAACATCTTCCATAACGTCACCCAAAAGTGACTAAGGAACTTCATGTCACGGTCAGAAGTAATTGATTGTGGCACCCAATGGAGTCGGACCACCTCTCAGAAAAATAATCTAGCTATGTGCGACGCATCTGATGTCTTTCGGCAGGATATAAAATGGGCCATCTTCAAAAACCTGTCAACCACCACAAAAACAGAATCCACTCCTCGCTGGGTACGAGGTAACCCCAACACAAAATCCATGGACAAGTCCTCCCAAATATCATTAGGAATGGGTAAAGGTGTATAAAGACCAGTATTTTGTGACTGACCTTTAGATACCTGACATACATAGCATCTTTGCACGAAATTCCCGACGTCTCTTTTCAGTTGCGGCCAGAAATATCGCTCCTCCAAGCTAGCCACTATTTTGTCTCTGCCCAAGTGCCCACTCAATCCGCCCCCATGAAGGTCACGGATCAATTTCTCTCGCAGCGACATCCGAGGTATACACAAACGATTTTCGCGAAACAGAAAACATTCGCTTTCATGAAAATCGCTGACTGGCTGTTTCTCAAAGCACTTCGCCCACATCTGTTTAAAATCCTCATCCTCCTGATATAACTCCTTCAGGTACTCAAACCCACTACCTCATGAGCCAATGTCACCAACAGATTGGCACGACGACTCAGCGCATCGGCAACCTGATTCAAAGTACCAGACTTGTGTCGAATAGAAAAAGGGAACTTTTGAAGGAAAGTTGCCCATCTGACATGCATGTTATCCAAGTGCTTCTGTGTATTAATAAACTTCAGAGCTTGGTGATCAGTGTACAAAACAAACTCCCGCTGCACTAGATAGTGCTCCCAGTGCTTCAAAGCAGACCACCGCGTAAAACTCCTGGTTATAAGTACTCTACTTTTGACGAGCCTCACTCGACTTCTCACTGAAGAAGGCTACTTGTCGCTTCTCCTGGGATAGCACAGCCCCAATTCCTACGCCACTCGCATCACATTCAACCTCAAAAATCTTCTCAAAACTGGGAAGGGCCAATACTGGCGCGGTGCATAGCTTTTCTTTTATCAAAGCAAAGCTCGTTTCTGCCTCTTCTCCCCACAGAAATTTGCCCTTCTTCATGCACTCGGTTATCGGCGCCATGACAGTACTAAAATTCTGAATAAACCGGCGGTAGAAGGTGGCTAAACCTGGAAGCTCCGAACCTCACTCACTGTCTTCGGTGCAGGCCATTCTCTGATTGCGCGGACCTTCTCTTCATCCACATAAATCCCTTCTGAACTCACCACATAGCCCAAGAATAACAGGCTATTCATCATAAAGCTGCACTTTTTCAAATTAAGGAACAAGTGGTTTTCCTGTAGTACTGACAGCACTTCCCTCAACTGCTCCACATGCTCATCCTCGTTTTTACTGTAGATAAGAATGTCGTCAAAATAAACAACAACAAACTTCCCCACAAAAGGCCTCAAAACCTGGTTCATTACGCGCATAAACGTGCTGGGCACGTTTGACAACCCGAATGGCATAACTAGCCACTCAAACAACCCATCTTTGCTCTTGAAAGTTGTCTTCCATTCGTCCCCTAACCTGACCCGAATCTGGTGATACCCGCTGCGGAGATCAATCTTCGAAAACAACTTTGAACCCTCAAGTTGATCCAACATGTCATGTAGGCGGGGAATTGGAAAACGATATTTCACTGTTATTTTGTTGATGGCACGGCTGTCCACACACATACACTAACTCCCATCTTTCTTCGGCGTCAACAACGCAGGAACCGTGAACGGACTCATGCTCTCGCGGATAAAACCCTTCCGCAGCAACTCTTCAATTTTCTCCCGCAACACCTCATTCTCTTTCGGACTCATCCAACAATGAGGTAGATTTGGCAAGCGGGCCCCTGGTATGAGATCTATGTGATGCTGGACATCTCTTAAGGGCGGTAGATTATTCGGTAACTCGTCCGAAGTGATATCCCTGAACTCATCTATTACTGGTTTCAGTCAGTCAGGAACTATCACCGAAGTCTCAACTTCCCCTTCCACCACAAGGGCCTTCACTACTAGCGCATAAAGTTCTGGCGCACCCTTAATATCTGCCATAAACTCCGTATCCGAACTGGACACTGTCAAAAACGACTGTTTCTCCACTTCAGCAGCCTTACCGGATAACGCCTTCTTTTTATAAGGAGCCATGGCAATTTTATGTGACCCCCATGTGAACAAATATGTATTATCCCGCCCCTTGTAAGTAATGTCAACATCATACTGTCATGGACGACCCAACAACACATGACTAGCATCCATATCAATCACATGGCAAACTACATCATCCTTATATATTTTTCCAATGGAAATAGGAACGCGACAGATTTCAGTTACCTTCACCGTGGATCCTTTCTTAATCCAGCCGATTGTGTAAGGGGTCGGGTGTTTCTTGGTTGGCAGCTTTAGGTGCTCGACTAAACCCCTTGCAACGAAGTTCTCGCAACTCCGGCTGTCCACAATTAGATCGCACACCTTTTGACTCACGGTGCAAAATGAACGGAAAATGTTATTCTGCTGCCCTGTTTCCTCCTGCCTTGGGGTGTAAAGTATGCGCTGCACCACAAAATTCACTCGTTCCCCATCTTCTTCAGCGAACTCAACTCCCTTGTAATAGTCATCCTCTCCTGCGTCATCTTCTGCGGCACCTGAACCCTCTTCTTCCCCTTCAATTCAGTTGATAGGCCTGCGCCTATCTGGGCAAGTATTAGACATATGCCCTGGTTTTCAGCAGCGATAACAGACTCCATGTGCAGGTCTAGCATATGGGTTGGAGTTCAAGTTCGTGTTCTGGTTCTGATTCGTGTTTCGCGACATACCCCTGTTTACTTGGGCTGCGGGATTGCTGCTGCTGCTGCCTCCCTCTTTGCCCTGATTCAACACCCCTGCTGGGCTGGTGCTGCCACAACCCTTGTCTCTATGACTAAATGATGGTTCTGGGTTGTTTCGATGAAAACCCGAAAATCCTCCCCTTCGCTCCATCAATTCAGCCTTCAACGCAAGGTTGTGAGCCTCTTCCACAGCCCACACCACCTGCAGACCAATTTTGTCGCGCAATGATGGTTTCAACCCATTCATATATTTGGATAGACGCTGCCCTTCTATCTCATTCAGGTTGTTTCGTTGTAAGAGTCGAGAAAACACCGCGGTATAATCAAACACGGATCTAGACCCTTGTGAGCAGTCCTGAAGTGACTGAAATAGGTATTGCTCACAATCTGGAGGCAGAAACCTTCCTATCATCAACTGCTTCATTCGACGCCATGTCCGCACAAGCGTCCTCCCTTGTCGCTGCCGATTTTTCTGCAATTGATCCCACCATACTACAGCCCCTCCTTTCAATCTAAACGCCACAAACCTCACCATCTTCTCCTCTGGTATCTCCATCATCTCAAAGAATCTCTCCATTTCGATGACCCAATCAAGGAAATCCTCAATTCACAGATTCCCATTGAAACTGGGAGGTCTGCTTTCAGCCGATAGTCGTCCTGCTCCCTTGGTCTCCTCGCAGGTGGAGGTAAACCATACCCCATAGCATCCTCTTCATCTGAATCATCATCACTGTCGGGTTGTATGCGAGGTGCTGGGTTGCATCTCCTATCAACAGGTTGGCCTCGGGCAACTCCCTCAGCACAAACCCTGTCAACCGGTGGCTTGTTGTTGGCGTTGAGATTAATCCCGGCAGCAAGCATCTCATGAATCTGGGCTACTTGTTGCCGCGTTTCCTCCACTGCCACCACAAGGCCTCTACTCCACGGTCTCCGCCAATAGATTTTTCGTCTCCTGCTTTGCTATTTGCCATCGAGTTTGGCAAATCTGTGCTCTGATACCAATTGACGCAGCAGCAAATCACAAGGGAATATGACCAACATCAATATTCCATAAATCAACAATAACGAGAATAAATCTCAACGACACTCAGTGTTTATTCAATAAAATGATAGTTAAGTCGGCTGCAGGTTTTACATTCATACTTAAAGTAAAAACCCTAACCTAATTCAATACAGAAAAGGAAAGGACATAAAACATTAAATTTGCCATTTATGGAAAATTTGAGATAAATGCAGACTGTGAAAGGCCTATGAATTCTGAGAGAGTACCAATTGACTAAAGTCAATTCGGACTCTTAAATCAAAAGTTATTGCAAAAACGAAACTTTCTGAAAATAGCAAAAATGACGATTTCGGGGCCGAAACAATAGAATTTGGCCAAAAACCGGTCGAGATCAGGGGCATAGCCGTTGTCTTCTATCGTAAACCACGAAACGCTTTGACTGGGTGAGTTTCACGTCATTCCAACTTCGACGACCCGGTTGCCGAAATTCAGTTGCCTTTGAATTTTGGGTGATCCCTCTTGAGCATGTAGGATTCCGCAACCTGTTCTAAATCAGGTAAAAGGAATAAGAAAAATAACAGACAGTAATATGGCAGCAGTAGTTCTTGATGATCCCATTAAAAAAAAATATATCCTATGTACTGATTGGCTATGAGAATTAAGAAGTTGTATATTCGAGCTGGAGTATCAGTCTATCATCATTTTCTGTGAGGAAAAAATAATCATTTAAGAGAAGTCATATATATCATCACAACTTTAAAAAATGGGAAATACATAAAATCCACAAAATTAAAAGTAGTTAATTCATATTTTCAAGTTCGTAGAGAAGAGGTAAGAAATCAGGTGGAATGGCACGTATCAAATCCTTAGTAACGTGTGAAATCCTAATCTGATAAATCATTTCTTGATCATGAAATAATAGTCATTCGAATTTTGGCAAGAGCTTAACTTGACCATTTCTATTTCAGATACATATATTTTGCAAGTTGAATATCTAACCCTATTGGATTTAAAGTGTTTGGTATTCTTTAAAGACTGAGATAAATAATCACATCATTTTTTTTTCAAACTTGAGTTTGTAAAATACAAATAAAAAAAATACCTTTAAAGAAATTCTTTGACGTATGTTGGCAAACATTAGAGACCCATTGATTAGAAAATTGTATTATTTTCAAGATTTCTTCAACTTGTCAAGTTGTTTTATTAGTTGTTAAAGATTAAAAAAAATTAACCACCATACCATAGACTAACCTTAAGAGTTTACACTAAAAATGTAGAGGAATAAAAATTGCCTCCTACAATATAACTATATATTGATAGTAAAGATATTAAAAAAAATCAACAATGTTCCATCTTACCATCTAAAATTTGATGTTTTTTAATTAGTGGATAGAAGAAAAGGAGCACAGTTAGTTGATTGGCACCATCTAATCTTGTTGATCTTCTCCTCAATTTCCAAGCTCTTTAGATAATCAAATATAACATGGAGAAAAAAGTTAAATACTAACAATATTAAACCCAGGAAAAATTAATATATATATATATATATATATATTTGAACAAATATAATTCCCAATGATCAACATGAGAAAAAAATCTGAAAAAAGGAAAAACTATGTACCTTAGGTTCATGGCTTTGAACTCTATTTTATAACGAAATTCAAGATGCTTGTTGATTGGACCTCTCTACATCCCTCTCATTTCCATCACCCTACACAATGTAAGTTTATGTCATAAAGCTTTTTTTGTACAATAAAAATAAGAAAACGAAAAGAAAATTGTTTCTTCCAAATTAAAGACATTCCTATATTTTCTGACCTCTTATTGGTTCTTCCAAATTAAATCTATCGACCTCAATGATCTCCTACAGCGAGATGGTCATTAACCCTCATTTATCTCTTAGCCTCATTGTTTCTGATAATCCCATTATTTTTCTTGCACCTTTATTTGTCTGTCTATTTGTAAAAAACTAAACAAAAGAAGAAAATATAATTTAGAACCTTATAAATGCAAGAAATCTATGAATCAAAGCAACGAGTAAGAAGAAATAAAGAGACATGAGAAAACATTAGGAGGTTTTTTTCAGAGAGAACAAAAGAGAGAGAGAAAGATAATCTATTTGTCATTTCTTATGAAAGGTGGTAGAAATAAGTTTCTTTTGACTTTAATCCTAACAAAACTTTACTTTATCTATATAAGAAAATAAAAAACAAAATCACGAACCACAATGAATGTTCAACAACCACGTAATAGCTAAAAGTTTCAAAAACAACAAATAGGAGTGCTAGTTTTCTATACTAAAGAAATGTTTGTCATTGACTTTAGTGTTAATCATATGAAGAAGGTAAGGCTTTGAAAAGGCAATATATTGCAAACATATTTTTAGTAATTTTTGCTTTATTGTAAAGATTTTTAGCAAATTGTGTAGAGTTTTAGGTATTTTTGAGAATTATTCATTTCTTGGAAATTCAATGTATTTTCAGGTATTTAACTACTCAAATATGTTGACTTTGAGATCATATGAAGAAGCAAACAATGGGCTGAGCTTAGAGTTAAAACACTAGTTGGTTTGTCCTTGACAAGCCGAAGCTCTGATTGGTTTGTGAACTATAACAAGAGTTATACAACTCTATTTCATGCGTTATTTACTTTTATGAATAGGTGAGACGAAGACCTACAATAGTGAGAAGCCCAAGAATCGAGTTGAAATGCAAAGTCCGAATTAGACAAGGAATCCATGCGATCCAAACACTGTCTCGGGTTTTGGCCTTTATCTAGAGATCAAGATTCCCATCAATAGCGAGACCAAATTCAATGGAAATCAAATTGTATTCTCTACAATTTATCAAGAAATAGAGGAGTCTGAATTCGCACGTTTGCTGCCTCAAAATCGACCTCCAATATCAAAAAGGGAAAGAATTTGCGTTAAAGAAGGAAATTAACTTCCTTTGGAGGATAAAGCTAGAATAAAAATGCTTTTAAGGCAATAGCTAAAGGGAGTTTTCTTGAGAGGATACCCTAAATACATCCCAAGAGAGGGGAGGCAACATCTAGGTGAAGAAGCAACAAGCTTTTCAAGACGTCCATCTCTCTAATTTTCCAAGACTCTTGAGTGATGTTTATCATTTCAAGTTTGTTTGTTTTTAATTTTACTATGGATTAGTTCTTCATTGCAAGATTTTTTATGTAGCCTAGCTATGAATATATGAACAATTCACTTGATTGAATTACTCTAATACTTGTTGAGTGTTTCATTCTATGCTTAATGCTTGTGTACACTTGATCACTTTTTTCATGATTTGGGATTCAAGTTGAGACTGGGAAGTGATAATTATTTTGTTATTGTTCGAAACACCATAAAGAATCTATAGGATAAAGATATCTATGGAACTTGTGTAATCATCAAGGGTTTTATCATTCCTAAAGGGTCCAATTGAAAGATTTAATTAAGTGCAGAGACTTAATTATATTTTAAATTGGTCAAATTAATACTATCAAGGGCTGAATTGATAAAAAAAAAATCAAGTTCTTGAGCTTAATTCATGTTTAACTTAGAAGTTTGGAACTTTCAGAGACTAAAATCAATTTTTAAGTTAATTGGATAAAAATAGGGGTGAAATTGAAGACAATTGAAAGCTTAATGGTCAATTGAGGGTCAAATTGCATAAATTCAAAACCAAGGACCAAAGTAAAAAAAGAGCGTAAAGTTAAGTTTGCCATTGAAATTTTAGCGAGGATACAATTGCATAAATTTAAAAGTTTAAAGCCAAATGGGAGTGCAATAAGAACAATTACAAATTAAGGGACCAAAGTGCATTTGCTCCATCTCTCAAATCCTACAGAGGTGACTGCACTGTTCAGTCACCTAAACAGTTGAGGCACACCGTTGCAGGTCACGAGGAGGAAACTCATCGCTGCACGTAAAGAGCAGCCGCAGAGTTACCTCCTTTATCTATAAAAACAACAAAAACAAACGAACTGGGGGTGACAGATAAAAAAACATTATTTTTTTAATTAAAATATATTTTTTATCAATTTTTCATGTTATCTTTGAACTCATCAAGCCGATCGAGTTATATCAGTTTAACTCTCATTTTTTTACTTATGTTTGAAATTTAAATTGCACAATTCTAAATAATTTTATTTAATTATATATATATATATATACATAAATTGTATAACCCTGAAACGGAGCGCCAAAACACTTAGAAACTAAAACATTTTGCTCCACTTGAAAAAACAAAGCACCAACTGAAATAGAATTGATAACCTTATTCTAAACAAAAAAAAAAGACTGAACGAATATTAATCTAAATACAAATATATTTTAAAACTAATATATATATATATATATATCGCATAAATTCAAAAAAAAAATCCATATCTTGGCATGACAAGTCTTTATTAAGGCTTATGCGACTAGATCTTCAATTACTTTTTTGATGCACCCTAATTTTTTAAAAAACAAAATGAGACAACGTGTCGTCTAATCTTCCCACATTTGGTCACTATGATGGCTGAAAAATAAAAACTAAAGTTTTTTTCCTAAAAAACCTTTTTAAACCAAAACACTTTTAAATACCTGAAAAACCATTATAAATCTATTCACGACATCAGAAAACACAAAAGAAAACAATTGTCCTAATATCAAAATCAACCAGGAACTTAAAATCAACTTAAATCTATTTTTTCATGAACATTAAAGGTAAGAAAAATGATATGAACTCCCTTCATTAAAAGAAATAATTTAACACATTATTCATCTTGATAACATAAATTAATGCCAATGACACATTTCTCTCTACCATTGAAATTTAGTGACCTTTTTTTCTCCTCTCATCAAATGATGTAAAAACAACAAAAATAAAATTTTATACCAAAATTAAATTTAAAAAATATTGAGATACTAAAATTATATAATATGCATTATTTTATTAGTTAGAAGACTAAATACCCAATAGCAAAACGCAGGTGGGGGACGAGTAGTGGCATGAACAATGAAAAGTTTCCCCTTCTTCTTATTGTTGTAGTTGGTGGTGGTGGTAGGACACCTTGCCCTTGCCACCAATATGCTTTGTAGTCTCAAGCAAAGCTTCCGCTACACCCAGCCACATGAGGCGAGGTTGTATATCTATAGTAGTTCGAGGATGTCTATAGTAGTTTGAGGATGTATCCTTACACAACCATGGTGGTAGACGTTGTTAACAACAACTACACTAAGTGCAACCAATAACAATAATTTATTTTCTACATAATAGTCATTGATTGTGTTAAAAATAATCTGAAACTCTTTTCAAATATCATTACACATTGGCTAAGGATTTCTCAATCAATACTATTTGAGAATAGATGAAATATTTTCCTTATTCACTTAGGGTGATGAATCCTTTTTGATCACTTAAGTGACTTCATATCATTCATATTATACCCCGCGTATGTCCTTTCATTACTACCTCAATTATAATAACATGTAATACGATCAAAGCATAATATTCTCTATAACTTGAGTGATTATATTGTGGTCCTTAACTCATTAAAATTATCATTTGATTTTAATCCCATAAAAAATATCCTCTAAGGATTTTAATCTGGCATCCATTAAAAATATTAGTATTATAATAAATAAATTAAGCAATTCAGCATGTTAGAGACGCTCACTGCCGACCACATGATGGATGTCTCTTTTTGTTTATTTGTTAACAATGAAAATATAACCTTTAAAATCAAATTGAATACAATAAAGCTCAATGACTAAATTAAAACATATTTAACATGGGGAGGAAATCTTCTTCTTCTTTGAATGTTTCTTTAAACCCTGATTTTATCTGAAAATGGTTTTACAGGCCAAATCCCGTTGTGCTTTGGTAGGTTGCAAAATCTCAAAACCCTTGATGTTAGTCACAATAGATTTGGTGGTGTTGTGCTTTGCTCAGTTATGAGGCCTGGACAATCGAAGGAGCATATTTTAAATGGGAACCATGATTTAGGAGGTGATGTTCCTTTGTGGGTTGGTAATTTCTCGACCAATATTGAAATGCTTGAGTTGGGTTTCAATTCTTTCCATGGGACAATACTTGAAAGCTTGTTTTACTCCAAGTCATTGAAATGTTTGAATCTTGGAAACAATTACCTGTCGGGTGATCTTCATAACTTTCTCAAGCCTCTGGTTTTTCTCAATCTCAACTCTAATTCGCTTTCAGGTACTTTGCCTTGTTTTTCTGCTTCCATTCGATCTCTCATTGTTTTGAATTTAGCTATGAATTCTATTATGGGTGGTATTCCTGTATGCATTGCTTCCCTAGAAGAACTGACGCATTTTAATTTATCTTTCAATCACTTGAATTTTGTGATGCAAATCAGGAGACAAATGCAGAGCAATATCAGGAGGCAGAGCATGCAGAGCAATATCAGGAGGCAGAGCAAGATCGGGAGGATGCAATTGGGGCAGAACATGGGAAAAGCAAAACCCCCAATATGGATACAATTACTACATTAACATAACTGTTGGAATTTTGGCATTCTACTGTTACAAGAAGACAGATATGGATACGATTGCAACATCAACACAGCTGCTGGAGTCTTGGAATCCTACCGTTACAAGAAATCTAAATTTAGTTAATTTCATTCATTGCTGGATTGTTTTACTTATCTGAAATTTATTTAATTTTCCTAATTTATTGCTTTCCTAGTTAAGTTTGGAAACTATAAGTTGTCGTAACTATTTAAGGGGAAGAATGTAAAAGACAGACAGTTCAAATTATTATTTTAAATTGAAATAAATTCAGTTTGTTTTTGGAGAGATTCCAATAAATCGCAAAGAGATTTTGCACCAGCCTGAGTTGCATTTCTTTGAGATTTTGAGACCTGCAATTCATGGCACCAATTTGGTATCAGAGCACCTTCATCTATGCCAGTAACAAGAAGTGGAACTTCTTACGCCATGGCCACCACTCAAAACCGAACCAACCCCAGTCCAAACAGCCAAACCCCGACCCATCCAAGCCCTACCAGCCATAACCCAAACAACCCACACACTACCAACCAAGAACCAAATCATTCCAACTTAATCCAACAAAATCCAAACACTCAAAACCACAACAACCGAGACTCATACCAACCATAATTACATTTATCAGCTGGACCAGATTGCCACAGTTTTGGCGCAAGTTATTCGTCGACTGGATGTCATGGAGGAACGTCATGCTCGGGAGGAGTATGATCCCTCTAATCGGCGTGGGCGTAGAGGAGTTCATGGAACAGGAGTGGATCCTAATGAAGTAGATAACATTCGTGCGAATGAGGAAGAAAATCTGGAGTACGAGGATCATGAACCTCGAATTCATCGCCCAAGACAACACATGCAAGGAGTGCATATAAATTAGGGTGCAGGGTATCAATATCTTGATGAACTGACCAAGAGAATGAAGATTGACGTACCAGATTTTTGTGGAAAATTAGAACCTCATGCTTTTGAAGAATGGTTGACAACGATCGAAGATTATTTCAATTGGTTTGCTATTTCAGAGGAGAGGAAAGTACATTATGTCCGGATGAAATTACGAGGACATGCACGAGCTTGGTGGGGAAGTGTGGAAGAGCAGTTGTGTCGCACTAGACGTCCTGCAGTGGCTAATTGGGAAGAAATGAAAGAATGACTCAAAGAAAAATATTTGCCTATTGATTATGAGCAAATGATGTTTGAGGAAATGCTACAACTCAGACAAGGGCCAATGACTGTCGATCAGTTTACGAATCGTTTCCATGAGCTAAGTGTTCGCAGCAAGATTGTGGAAACAAAACAGCAAACGTTGCCCGTTATCGTACTGGATTACGGGATGAATTATGGAAGGAGATGTGGACTGCCTGTTTGATCAACGTAGAGGAGGCGTATCAACTGGCTCTCGCATTGCAAAGCAAACAAAGCCTGCTGCTGGAAGGAGAATAATCACAACAAATTCGAGACACCAGCCCCAAGGAATCCAGTTCAAGGTTTTGGCAGTGGAGGTTCAAAGGGGTTCACAAGAACTACCAATGAAGGTCCCCAATGTTATAAATGTAAAGGCTATGGGCATTATGCAGTGGTGTGTCCAACAAGAGATAAAAAAATAGCCTATATCTGTGAGAAAGAGTTGCTTATGATGGAAGAGGAGGACACTAAAATAGGGGAACCCAATGAAGACAGTGACAGTGAAGGGGAACATTTGAGTGTGTCAGCCTTGCCCCAATTGTGTGATTAATAGGCTACTGACCGGAGAAAAAAGAGAGATCCAGGCCAATTCCGAATGGTTGCGTACCAACATTTTCCATACACGAATGGAGCATAATAATCGAGCATTAAACATCATCATCGATAATGGGAGTGGAATGAACATAGTTGCTGAAACTGTTGTTGAACGATTGGGTTTGAAAACAGAGAAGCATCCCCATCCCTATCGAATTAGCTAGTTTAATGATACCAGTTCAGTATTGGTAAAACAACGATGCTTGGTTCAGTTTTCATTGGGAAAACATTACGTGGATGAGGCTTGGTGCGATGTCATTCCCATGACCGTGTGTTTTGTGGTCACATGCTATTGGGACGACTGTGGCTCTATGATCGTAAGGTGTTTTACGATGGGTATACTAACACATTCTTTCAAGTTTAAAGGCAGAAAATGGGTTCTGGATCCGCTACATATATCAGAATTAAAGGCTGAAAAGGAAGCTTGGCCATTCTTGATGATGAGGCAATTCACGCAGGTCATGCAAGAGTATAAAATGGTATTCATGCTGGTTTCATGAGAGATGACAGAAAATGACAACACCATCCCAATGGAACTGTTAGAGCTGCTGCAGAAATTCCAGGACGTCATGCCAGATGAGATACCAAGGCAACTTCCACCGATGAGGACATACAACATGCTATTGACTTGGTACCTGGTTCCTCCCTTGCCTAAAATTCCCCACTACCAAATGAGTCCAACAGAAAATGAAGAGCTTAGTCGCCAAATTCAGGAATTACTTGACAGAGGTTTCATTCGAGAAAGTTGCAGCCCTTGCTCTGTCCCAGTACTGTTGGCACCGAAGAAAGACGGCAGCTGGAGGATGTGTGTTGACAGCCGCGCAATCAACAAAATTACCATGAGGTATCGATTTCCCATCCCACGCCTCGATGACATGTTGGATTTATTGAAAAGTTCTTCTGTATTTACTAGGCTAGACCTTTGGAGTGGATATCACCAAGTTCGAATACGGTTGGGTGATGAATGGAAGACGGCATTCAAAACAAAGGATGGTTTGTTCGAATGGTTAGTCATGCCTTTCGGATTGACTACTAACGCCCCCCAGCACCTTCATGCGTGTTATGACGCCAGCGCTTAAACCGTTCTTGGGAAAATTCGTTGTTGTCCACTTTGATGATATACTAATTTTCAGCCAAGACATGAAGGAGCACATAAGCCACATTGAACAGGTGCTGTCAATATTGCGGATTGAAAAACTTTTTGTCAATAAAGAGAAATGTTCGTTCATGAAGGAAAGTGTGCGATTTCTGGGATTTATCATTTCTAGTAGAGGAGTGGAGGTTGATCCTACAAAGGTGCAGGCAGTCCAGACGTGGCCAACAACCACAGAATTTTTCTGATGTTAGAAGCTTCCACGGATTAGCTACTTTCTATCGACGATTTATTTGGAATTTCAGCACTATAGTGGCTCCAATTACTGAATGCCTCAAAGAAAAAACATTCTTATGCACCGCCGCAGCAGACAAAGCATTCAGTTTGATCAAGAAGAAAATGGGGCAGGCCCCAGTCCTCAAATTACCTGATTTCTCCAAAGTATTTGAGGTAGCGTGTGATGCTTCATATGTAGGGATTGGAGGTGTTTTGAGCCAAGAAGGGCATCCTATTGCTTTTTTCAGCGAAAAGCTCAACGAAACCCGCCGACGTTATTTGGTTTATGACATGGAGTTTTATGCATTAATCCAAACATTGAAACATTGGCGGTCGTATTTAATCCATAAAGAATTTATTCTTTATACCGACCATGACTCATTGAAGCACTTACACTCAGAGTAAAATGAATGCACGGGCATGCCCGTTGGATGGATTACATTCAACAATTTGAGTTCTTAATTAAACACAAGGTTGGAGCACAAAACAAAGTGGCAGATGCTCTAAGCAGAAGGCCTCATCTGTTACAAATCTCTTCAGTGACAATCAATGGGTTTGAACATTTAACGGAGTAGTATACGAGCGATGAGGATTTCAGCAAGATATGGAATGATTTATCTAGTCCTGGTATGCAAACTCAAAATGATTTATCTAGGGGTTCTATGTTTTTCAGGTCACGTTTGTGCATTCCACACGGATCCTTACGGGAATTCCTCATTTT
>JAJQXV010000287.1:10000-12500 GCA_025169955.1 Salix arbutifolia
ACGCCGGCGACAGCCCTGCCCGCGATCCACGACAATGGCGCTCCACGTCCGGCACGTCAGCCGGGCCTCCAGCTTGCAAGCTCAAGCAGCGGCCACTGCGGCCAGGACGCCAGCCACGATGTGGGGCGCGCTGGGGCTGCCGCACCTCAGCACGAGCTCGGCAAATGAATGCCACGCCCTCGCCTCGGAGAAGCAGCCCAAGCGCGCCCGACAGCCTGGCAGGCGTCCGGGAGGCAGTGGCCGGAAACGGGTCTTCGCCGGCCGGAAACGGGTCTCCCCTGGCCGGAAAACGGGTCACCGATAACAGCAACACATCGGGCCACGTGCCCCAGCACGCCCGACAATTTTTCGGGCGTCCCGGAGACGGTGGCCGGAGTCGGGTCTTCGCCGGCCGGAAACGGGTCTCCCCTGGCCGGAAAACGGGGCACCGATAACAGCAACACATCGGGCCACGTGCCCCGGCACGCCCGACAATTTTTCGGGCGTCCCGGAGACGGTGGCCGGAGTCGGGTCTTCGCCGGCCGGAGTCGGGTCTTCGCCGGCCGGAAATCGGGTCTTCGATACCGGGGCTACATATCGGGCCATCCGCTTCCCCCACTTTTTTTCCCGAATCCAGCCATGGTGCCCAGCACCCCCACACCCACGGCAGGCCCATGGGCACCTGCCACCTGGCGGCCCCAAGACCAGGCAGGGGGAACCCCCCTAAAGAGCAATAAGTGTCATTGAAGCTCTGGCAGGGGGAGACACTACTAGGTCCCAGCTGGCCCCCCCCCTCTAAAACCTTCAAAAAAAATTATTTGAAGCTGAAATTTGGCACAGAGGTTTGGAAAAATCCAATCTAACTGTAATATTTGTTTCAGAATTTTTAAAAATCGGGAAGTATTTATTTCTATTTTCCAACCATTAAAAATCGGGAAATTCATAAAAAATAGGAACCAGATCGGAATGACCCCAAATTTTGTGGGAAGCCTCACAAAAATATGATGGATTTTACTGGACTGATAACGTGTGGAAAGCTTTCCATTATCATGGAAAAATGCGGGACAAACAGCAGCTCGCCTGCTGCGCGGGGGGCATCGGGCTGGCACCAGCCGCGCCTAGCCTCTCTCGCGCGGGGGGCAGGCAGGACGCGGGGGGCTGGCAGGCCTGTCCCGCGCGGGGCGCTGCCTGGCCTCCCCCGCGCGGGGGCTGCCAGGCCTGTCCCGCGCGCGGGCTGGCACGACGCGGGGGGCTGGCAGGGCCTCCAGGCGCCCGCCTCTGCCTATCCTCGCCCGCGCGGGGGGCTGCGAGGGCCTCGCGCGGGAGCTGGCCCCTGCTGCCCCAGGCCTGTCCCGCGCGCGGGCTGGCACAACGCGGCGCGGGGGCGCTCCTCTGCCTATCCTCGTCCGCGCGGGGCGCTGCCTATCCCCGCCCGCGCGGGGGGGTGGGGGCTGCCAGGGCCTCGCGCGCGAGCTCGCCCCTGCTGCCCCAGGCCTGGCCCGCGCGGGGGGCTGGCAGGGCCTCCAGGCGCGCGCCCCAGGCCTGTCCCCGCCCGCGCGGGGGGCTGGCAGGGCCTCCAGGCGCGCGCCTCTGCCTATCCTCGCCCGCGCGGGGGGCTGCCAGGGCCCCGCGCGGGAGCTGGCCCCTGCTGCCCCAGGCCTGTCCCGCGCGCGGGCTCGCCCCAGGCCAGCCCCTCGCGGGGGCTGGCAGGCCTGGCCGCGCGAGGGCTGGCTAGACGCGGGGGGCTGCCAGGGCCCCGCGCGGGAGCTGGCCCCTGCTGCCCCAGGCCCGCGCCTCGCGGGGGCTGGCAGGCCTGGCCGCGCGAGGGCTGGCTAGACGCGGGGGGCTGCCAGGGCCGCGCGCGAGCTGGCCCATGCTGCCACAGGCCCGCGCCAGGCAGCGGGGCTGACGGCGCGCCGCGCGCGCGCGCCCAAGTGCCCAAGGGCCAAGGGCCCCAGGCCCTCAGGCCCCAGTGCCCCAGTGCCCCAGGCCCCCAGTGCCCCAGTGCCCAGTGCCCAGTGCCCAGGGCGCGGGCGCGGCGCGCGCGCGCGTGTTTCGTCTTTGGGGCGCTGAGCAGGCAGTGCACGGGCGCTGAGCAGGCAGTGCACGGGCGCTGAGCGGGCAGTGCACGGGCACTGCCTGGTGGGTGGACAGAGTGCTCCCCTGGAGAGCAAAATGTATATTCTCAGCTCCGGCAGGGGGGGCCACTACTAGGTCCCAGCTGGCCCCCCCCCTCTAAAACCTTCAAAAAAAATTATTTGAAGCTGAAATTTGGCACAGAGGTTTGGAAAAATCCAATCTAACTGTAATATTTTTTCCTGAATTTTTAAAAATCGGGAATTATTTATCTGTATTTTCCTCCCATTAAAAATCGGGAAATTCATAACAAATAGGGACCGGCTCGGAATGACCCCAAATTTTGTGGGAAGCCACACAAAAATATGATGGATTTTACTGGTCTGATAACGTGTGGAAAGCTTCCCATTATCATGGCGACACGCGGGAACCACGGCAGCTCGCC
>JAJQXV010000288.1:0-2500 GCA_025169955.1 Salix arbutifolia
GTCGCCGGCACGATGGCCGTGCGATCCGTCGAGTTATCATGAATCATCAGAGCAACGGGCAGAGCCCGCGTCGACCTTTTATCTAATAAATGCGTCCCTTCCAGAAGTCGGGGTTTGGTGCACGTATTAGCTCTAGAATTACTACGGTTATCCGAGTAGCAAATACCATCAAACAAACTATAACTGATTTAATGAGCCATTCGCAGTTTCACAGTCTGAATTAGTTCATACTTACACATGCATGGCTTAATCTTTGAGACAAGCATATGACTACTGGCAGGATCAACCAGGTAGCATTCCTTGGCGACAACACGACCCGCCGATCCCCGTTGCCGGAAATTCCAGCAGCGGGGGCCGAGACGGGCGAGGAAGTCAATCTTATCGAGCACAAGCAGCTCGAAAAGGCGGTCGAAAGGGCGGAGGCCCCAACGCCGACTTCACGTTCTGCATCCGAGAGCACGAGCGATCGCACGTGGTCCAGTCCAGCAAGAGTCTGCTCAACTGGAACACGGGCGCGCTGCCAGGTTCGCCCCGCGCCCCCGGGGAGGCACGAGGCAAAGAGGGACACCTTCACGTTCGAATTCCACCAAAGTGGGTACGCAACACAGGAACCCCGCCTCGCCGCAAGCCTTGTAGGGCCTTGGGCTGAAACTGATGGGGCTGCAGGACGACAGTTCGGTGCACAAGCACGGAGCCTGCCGACACGGACAGCCCGATGACCGCTCATGCGCCACCACGTACACGTAACAACAATCCCGACGAGCGAACCACGGCCGCGAGGGCAAGTGGAAACACCCGAGCGAGATCGTGCCCGCACCGCTGGACGCGAAGGATCTCAGAGGGACAAGAAACTAACCGAAGAGGGACACGACAGGGACAATCTCTAAGGGGCCGCCTGCCTAAGCTCGGAAGCCGCAGGCCAGGACTCGGCAGCAGGCGCGTCACGCCATGAGGTCAGGGATCGCGGGGAGGGCCGACGCAGGGACGCAAGCGCGGCAATTTAATGCAACGCCCACGCCGGCTACAGCCCTCCACGCGATCCCCGACCATGGCCCTCCGCGCCTGGCACGTCAGCCAGGCCTCCGCATTGCGAGCAGAAGCAGGGGGCACTGCTGCCGGGACGACCCCCATGCTAACGGGCGCGCCGGGGCTGCCAGCACCTTGGCGCGAGCTTGGCAAATGAATGCCAGGCACACCCCTCGGAGAGGCAGCCCCGGCGCGCCCGACAGCCTGTGGGCATCACGGAGCATTGGACGAAAACGGGACAGCAACACACCAGGGCTGCCTCAACTCGGAAGCCGCAGGCCTGGACTCGGCAGCGGGCGCGTCACGCCATGAGGTCAGGGATCGCGGGGAGGGCCGACGCAGGGGCGCAAGCCCGGCAATTTAATGCCACGCCCACGCCGGCGACAGCCCTGCCCGCGATCCACGACAATGGCGCTCCACGTCCGGCACGTCAGCCGGGCCTCCAGCTTGCAAGCTCAAGCAGCGGCCACTGCGGCCAGGACGCCAGCCACGATGTGGGGCGCGCTGGGGCTGCCGCACCTCAGCACGAGCTCGGCAAATGAATGCCACGCCCTCGCATCGGAGAAGCAGCCCAAGCGCGCCCGACAGCCTGGCAGGCGTCCGGGAGGCAGTGGCCGGAAACGGGTCTTCGCCGGCCGGAAACGGGTCTCCCCTGGCCGGAAAACGGGTCACCGATAACAGCAACACATCGGGCCACGTGCCCCAGCACGACCGACAATTTTTCGGGCGTCCCGGAGACGGTGGCCGGAGTCGGGTCTTCGCCGGCCGGAAACGGGTCTCCCCTGGCCGGAAAACGGGGCACCGATAACAGCAACACATCGGGCCACGTGCCCCGGCACGCCCGACAATTTTTCGGGCGTCCCGGAGACGGTGGCCGGAGTCGGGTCTTCGCCGGCCGGAGTCGGGTCTTCGCCGGCCGGAAATCGGGTCTTCGATACCGGGGCTACATATCGGGCCATCCGCTTCCCCCACTTTTTTTCCCGAATCCAGCCATGGTGCCCAGCACCCCCACACCCACGGCAGGCCCATGGGCACCTGCCACCTGGCGGCCCCAAGACCAGGCAGGGGGAACCCCCCTAAAGAGCAATAAGTGTCATTGAAGCTCTGGCAGGGGGAGACACTACTAGGTCCCAGCTGGCCCCCCCCCTCTAAAACCTTCAAAAAAAATTATTTGAAGCTGAAATTTGGCACAGAGGTTTGGAAAAATCCAATCTAACTGTAATATTTGTTTCAGAATTTTTAAAAATCGGGAAGTATTTATTTCTATTTTCCAACCATTAAAAATCGGGAAATTCATAAAAAATAGGAACCAGATCGGAATGACCCCAAATTTTGTGGGAAGCCTCACAAAAATATGATGGATTTTACTGGACTGATAACGTGTGGAAAGCTTTCCATTATCATGGAAAAATGCGGGACAAACAGCAGCTCGCCTGCTGCGCGGGGGGCATCGGGCTGGCACCAGCCGCGCCTA
>JAJQXV010000288.1:17500-20000 GCA_025169955.1 Salix arbutifolia
CAATGGCGCTCCACGTCCGGCACGTCAGCCGGGCCTCCAGCTTGCAAGCTCAAGCAGCGGCCACTGCGGCCAGGACGCCAGCCACGATGTGGGGCGCGCTGGGGCTGCCGCACCTCAGCACGAGCTCGGCAAATGAATGCCACGCCCTCGCCTCGGAGAAGCAGCCCAAGCGCGCCCGACAGCCTGGCAGGCGTCCGGGAGGCAGTGGCCGGAAACGGGTCTTCGCCGGCCGGAAACGGGTCTCCCCTGGCCGGAAAACGGGTCACCGATAACAGCAACACATCGGGCCACGTGCCCCAGCACGCCCGACAATTTTTCGGGCGTCCCGGAGACGGTGGCCGGAGTCGGGTCTTCGCCGGCCGGAAACGGGTCTCCCCTGGCCGGAAAACGGGGCACCGATAACAGCAACACATCGGGCCACGTGCCCCGGCACGCCCGACAATTTTTCGGGCGTCCCGGAGACGGTGGCCGGAGTCGGGTCTTCGCCGGCCGGAGTCGGGTCTTCGCCGGCCGGAAATCGGGTCTTCGATACCGGGGCTACATATCGGGCCATCCGCTTCCCCCACTTTTTTTCCCGAATCCAGCCATGGTGCCCAGCACCCCCACACCCACGGCAGGCCCATGGGCACCTGCCACCTGGCGGCCCCAAGACCAGGCAGGGGGAACCCCCCTAAAGAGCAATAAGTGTCATTGAAGCTCTGGCAGGGGGAGACACTACTAGGTCCCAGCTGGCCCCCCCCCTCTAAAACCTTCAAAAAAAATTATTTGAAGCTGAAATTTGGCACAGAGGTTTGGAAAAATCCAATCTAACTGTAATATTTGTTTCAGAATTTTTAAAAATCGGGAAGTATTTATTTCTATTTTCCAACCATTAAAAATCGGGAAATTCATAAAAAATAGGAACCAGATCGGAATGACCCCAAATTTTGTGGGAAGCCTCACAAAAATATGATGGATTTTACTGGACTGATAACGTGTGGAAAGCTTTCCATTATCATGGAAAAATGCGGGACAAACAGCAGCTCGCCTGCTGCGCGGGGGGCATCGGGCTGGCACCAGCCGCGCCTAGCCTCTCTCGCGCGGGGGGCAGGCAGGACGCGGGGGGCTGGCAGGCCTGTCCCGCGCGGGGCGCTGCCTGGCCTCCCCCGCGCGGGGGGCTGCCAGGCCTGTCCCGCGCGCGGGCTGGCACGACGCGGGGGGCTGGCAGGGCCTCCAGGCGCCCGCCTCTGCCTATCCTCGCCCGCGCGGGGGGCTGCGAGGGCCTCGCGCGGGAGCTGGCCCCTGCTGCCCCAGGCCTGTCCCGCGCGCGGGCTGGCACAACGCGGCGCGGGGGCGCTCCTCTGCCTATCCTCGTCCGCGCGGGGCGCTGCCTATCCCCGCCCGCGCGGGGGGGGTGGGGGCTGCCAGGGCCTCGCGCGCGAGCTCGCCCCTGCTGCCCCAGGCCTGTCCCGCGCGGGGGGCTGGCAGGGCCTCCAGGCGCGCGCCCCAGGCCTGTCCCCGCCCGCGCGGGGGGCTGGCAGGGCCTCCAGGCGCGCGCCTCTGCCTATCCTCGCCCGCGCGGGGGGCTGCCAGGGCCCCGCGCGGGAGCTGGCCCCTGCTGCCCCAGGCCTGTCCCGCGCGCGGGCTCGCCCCAGGCCAGCCCCTCGCGGGGGCTGGCAGGCCTGGCCGCGCGAGGGCTGGCTAGACGCGGGGGGCTGCCAGGGCCCCGCGCGGGAGCTGGCCCCTGCTGCCCCAGGCCCGCGCCTCGCGGGGGCTGGCAGGCCTGGCCGCGCGAGGGCTGGCTAGACGCGGGGGGCTGCCAGGGCCGCGCGCGAGCTGGCCCATGCTGCCACAGGCCCGCGCCAGGCAGCGGGGCTGACGGCGCGCCGCGCGCGCGCGCCCAAGTGCCCAAGGGCCAAGGGCCCCAGGCCCTCAGGCCCCAGTGCCCCAGTGCCCCAGGCCCCCAGTGCCCCAGTGCCCAGTGCCCAGTGCCCAGGGCGCGGGCGCGGCGCGCGCGCGCGTGTTTCGTCTTTGGGGCGCTGAGCAGGCAGTGCACGGGCGCTGAGCAGGCAGTGCACGGGCGCTGAGCGGGCAGTGCACGGGCACTGCCTGGTGGGTGGACAGAGTGCTCCCCTGGAGAGCAAAATGTATATTCTCAGCTCCGGCAGGGGGGGCCACTACTAGGTCCCAGCTGGCCCCCCCCCTCTAAAACCTTCAAAAAAAATTATTTGAAGCTGAAATTTGGCACAGAGGTTTGGAAAAATCCAATCTAACTGTAATATTTTTTCCTGAATTTTTAAAAATCGGGAATTATTTATCTGTATTTTCCTCCCATTAAAAATCGGGAAATTCATAACAAATAGGGACCGGCTCGGAATGACCCCAAATTTTGTGGGAAGCCACACAAAAATATGATGGATTTTACTGGTCTGATAACGTGTGGAAAGCTTCCCATTATCATGGCGACACGCGGGAACCACGGCAGCTCGCCTGCCGCGCGGGGGGCGTCGGGCTGGCACTA
>JAJQXV010000289.1:10000-12500 GCA_025169955.1 Salix arbutifolia
CATGGTGCCCAGCACCCCCACACTCACGGCAGGCCCATGGGCACCTGCCACCTGGCGGCCCCAAGACCAGGCAGGGGGAACCCCCCTAAAGAGCAATAAGTGTCATTGAAGCTCTGGCAGGGGGAGACACTACTAGGTCCCAGCTGGCCCCCCCCCTCTAAAACCTTCAAAAAAAATTATTTGAAGCTGAAATTTGGCACAGAGGTTTGGAAAAATCCAATCTAACTGTAATATTTGTTTCAGAATTTTTAAAAATCGGGAAGTATTTATTTCTATTTTCCAACCATTAAAAATCGGGAAATTCATAAAAAATAGGAACCAGATCGGAATGACCCCAAATTTTGTGGGAAGCCTCACAAAAATATGATGGATTTTACTGGACTGATAACGTGTGGAAAGCTTTCCATTATCATGGAAAAATGCGGGACAAACAGCAGCTCGCCTGCTGCGCGGGGGGCATCGGGCTGGCACCAGCCGCGCCTAGCCTCTCTCGCGCGGGGGGCAGGCAGGACGCGGGGGGCTGGCAGGCCTGTCCCGCGCGGGGCGCTGCCTGGCCTCCCCCGCGCGGGGGCTGCCAGGCCTGTCCCGCGCGCGGGCTGGCACGACGCGGGGGGCTGGCAGGGCCTCCAGGCGCCCGCCTCTGCCTATCCTCGCCCGCGCGGGGGGCTGCGAGGGCCTCGCGCGGGAGCTGGCCCCTGCTGCCCCAGGCCTGTCCCGCGCGCGGGCTGGCACAACGCGGCGCGGGGGCGCTCCTCTGCCTATCCTCGTCCGCGCGGGGCGCTGCCTATCCCCGCCCGCGCGGGGGGGTGGGGGCTGCCAGGGCCTCGCGCGCGAGCTCGCCCCTGCTGCCCCAGGCCTGGCCCGCGCGGGGGGCTGGCAGGGCCTCCAGGCGCGCGCCCCAGGCCTGTCCCCGCCCGCGCGGGGGGCTGGCAGGGCCTCCAGGCGCGCGCCTCTGCCTATCCTCGCCCGCGCGGGGGGCTGCCAGGGCCCCGCGCGGGAGCTGGCCCCTGCTGCCCCAGGCCTGTCCCGCGCGCGGGCTCGCCCCAGGCCAGCCCCTCGCGGGGGCTGGCAGGCCTGGCCGCGCGAGGGCTGGCTAGACGCGGGGGGCTGCCAGGGCCCCGCGCGGGAGCTGGCCCCTGCTGCCCCAGGCCCGCGCCTCGCGGGGGCTGGCAGGCCTGGCCGCGCGAGGGCTGGCTAGACGCGGGGGGCTGCCAGGGCCGCGCGCGAAGTGGCCCATGCTGCCACAGGCCCGCGCCAGGCAGCGGGGCTGACGGCGCGCCGCGCGCGCGCGCCCAAGTGCCCAAGGGCCAAGGGCCCCAGGCCCTCAGGCCCCAGTGCCCCAGTGCCCCAGGCCCCCAGTGCCCCAGTGCCCAGTGCCCAGTGCCCAGGGCGCGGGCGCGGCGCGCGCGCGCGTGTTTCGTCTTTGGGGCGCTGAGCAGGCAGTGCACGGGCGCTGAGCAGGCAGTGCACGGGCGCTGAGCGGGCAGTGCACGGGCACTGCCTGGTGGGTGGACAGAGTGCTCCCCTGGAGAGCAAAATGTATATTCTCAGCTCCGGCAGGGGGGGCCACTACTAGGTCCCAGCTGGCCCCCCCCCTCTAAAACCTTCAAAAAAAATTATTTGAAGCTGAAATTTGGCACAGAGGTTTGGAAAAATCCAATCTAACTGTAATATTTTTTCCTGAATTTTTAAAAATCGGGAATTATTTATCTGTATTTTCCTCCCATTAAAAATCGGGAAATTCATAACAAATAGGGACCGGCTCGGAATGACCCCAAATTTTGTGGGAAGCCACACAAAAATATGATGGATTTTACTGGTCTGATAACGTGTGGAAAGCTTCCCATTATCATGGCGACACGCGGGAACCACGGCAGCTCGCCTGCCGCGCGGGGGGCGTCGGGCTGGCACTACGGACTTTCCCCTGGGCTGCCGAATTCACTGGCACTGCCCTGGCCGCCGAATTTTTCTGCGGACTGGCACGGCCCCGCGGGCTGATGAATTATGTGGCTCTGCCTCCCGGCTGCCGAATTCTCTGCCACAGCCCCCCGGCTGCCGAATTCACTGCCGCTGCCCCCCGGGCTGCCGAATCAGGTGGCACCGCCTTCGCTGCCGAATTTTGCGGCAACTTTGCACGCTTAAAAAAGTCATGGGAAACTATTTTTCCGGGCAACTTTGCACGCTTAGCTTTCATGTGTGGAGGGTGGTTTCGGAAAAATTCCCGTGTTGAGGAAGTCCCCGGAACCCTCGCGAGCGCCCCCTCGCGGGCTGACGCGTGGCTCGGCCGGCTGCCGACGCGGACACCCGGGGAAATGGGCTGCTGAAATTTACTCGGACTGTCATGCCTGCCAAGTTCACTGCCTCGCGGGGTGCCGAACCCTGCTGCGGACTGACCATGCCTATCGGTCTGCCCACTGTCCTTGACGCAGCACTTCTTGTCAGCGCAGATATGGATATGGCTTGTTCAACGCTGTTACAGCAGGCCTCTAGTCCCGCCGTC
>JAJQXV010000289.1:20000-23497 GCA_025169955.1 Salix arbutifolia
CCCTCGGAGAGGCAGCCCCGGCGCGCCCGACAGCCTGTGGGCATCACGGAGCATTGGACGAAAACGGGACAGCAACACACCAGGGCTGCCTCAACTCGGAAGCCGCAGGCCTGGACTCGGCAGCGGGCGCGGCACGCCATGAGGTCAGGGATCGCGGGGAGGGCCGACGCAGGGGCGCAAGCCCGGCAATTTAATGCCACGCCCACGCCGGCGACAGCCCTGCCCGCGATCCACGACAATGGCGCTCCACGTCCGGCACGTCAGCCGGGCCTCCAGCTTGCAAGCTCAAGCAGCGGCCACTGCGGCCAGGACGCCAGCCACGATGTGGGGCGCGCTGGGGCTGCCGCACCTCAGCACGAGCTCGGCAAATGAATGCCACGCCCTCGCCTCGGAGAAGCAGCCCAAGCGCGCCCGACAGCCTGGCAGGCGTCCGGGAGGCAGTGGCCGGAAACGGGTCTTCGCCGGCCGGAAACGGGTCTCCCCTGGCCGGAAAACGGGTCACCGATAACAGCAACACATCGGGCCACGTGCCCCAGCACGCCCGACAATTTTTCGGGCGTCCCGGAGACGGTGGCCGGAGTCGGGTCTTCGCCGGCCGGAAACGGGTCTCCCCTGGCCGGAAAACGGGGCACCGATAACAGCAACACATCGGGCCACGTGCCCCGGCACGCCCGACAATTTTTCGGGCGTCCCGGAGACGGTGGCCGGAGTCGGGTCTTCGCCGGCCGGAGTCGGGTCTTCGCCGGCCGGAAATCGGGTCTTCGATACCGGGGCTACATATCGGGCCATCCGCTTCCCCCACTTTTTTTCCCGAATCCAGCCATGGTGCCCAGCACCCCCACACCCACGGCAGGCCCATGGGCACCTGCCACCTGGCGGCCCCAAGACCAGGCAGGGGGAACCCCCCTAAAGAGCAATAAGTGTCATTGAAGCTCTGGCAGGGGGAGACACTACTAGGTCCCAGCTGGCCCCCCCCCTCTAAAACCTTCAAAAAAAATTATTTGAAGCTGAAATTTGGCACAGAGGTTTGGAAAAATCCAATCTAACTGTAATATTTGTTTCAGAATTTTTAAAAATCGGGAAGTATTTATTTCTATTTTCCAACCATTAAAAATCGGGAAATTCATAAAAAATAGGAACCAGATCGGAATGACCCCAAATTTTGTGGGAAGCCTCACAAAAATATGATGGATTTTACTGGACTGATAACGTGTGGAAAGCTTTCCATTATCATGGAAAAATGCGGGACAAACAGCAGCTCGCCTGCTGCGCGGGGGGCATCGGGCTGGCACCAGCCGCGCCTAGCCTCTCTCGCGCGGGGGGCAGGCAGGACGCGGGGGGCTGGCAGGCCTGTCCCGCGCGGGGCGCTGCCTGGCCTCCCCCGCGCGGGGGCTGCCAGGCCTGTCCCGCGCGCGGGCTGGCACGACGCGGGGGGCTGGCAGGGCCTCCAGGCGCCCGCCTCTGCCTATCCTCGCCCGCGCGGGGGGCTGCGAGGGCCTCGCGCGGGAGCTGGCCCCTGCTGCCCCAGGCCTGTCCCGCGCGCGGGCTGGCACAACGCGGCGCGGGGGCGCTCCTCTGCCTATCCTCGTCCGCGCGGGGCGCTGCCTATCCCCGCCCGCGCGGGGGGGTGGGGGCTGCCAGGGCCTCGCGCGCGAGCTCGCCCCTGCTGCCCCAGGCCTGGCCCGCGCGGGGGGCTGGCAGGGCCTCCAGGCGCGCGCCCCAGGCCTGTCCCCGCCCGCGCGGGGGGCTGGCAGGGCCTCCAGGCGCGCGCCTCTGCCTATCCTCGCCCGCGCGGGGGGCTGCCAGGGCCCCGCGCGGGAGCTGGCCCCTGCTGCCCCAGGCCTGTCCCGCGCGCGGGCTCGCCCCAGGCCAGCCCCTCGCGGGGGCTGGCAGGCCTGGCCGCGCGAGGGCTGGCTAGACGCGGGGGGCTGCCAGGGCCCCGCGCGGGAGCTGGCCCCTGCTGCCCCAGGCCCGCGCCTCGCGGGGGCTGGCAGGCCTGGCCGCGCGAGGGCTGGCTAGACGCGGGGGGCTGCCAGGGCCGCGCGCGAGCTGGCCCATGCTGCCACAGGCCCGCGCCAGGCAGCGGGGCTGACGGCGCGCCGCGCGCGCGCGCCCAAGTGCCCAAGGGCCAAGGGCCCCAGGCCCTCAGGCCCCAGTGCCCCAGTGCCCCAGGCCCCCAGTGCCCCAGTGCCCAGTGCCCAGTGCCCAGGGCGCGGGCGCGGCGCGCGCGCGCGTGTTTCGTCTTTGGGGCGCTGAGCAGGCAGTGCACGGGCGCTGAGCAGGCAGTGCACGGGCGCTGAGCGGGCAGTGCACGGGCACTGCCTGGTGGGTGGACAGAGTGCTCCCCTGGAGAGCAAAATGTATATTCTCAGCTCCGGCAGGGGGGGCCACTACTAGGTCCCAGCTGGCCCCCCCCCTCTAAAACCTTCAAAAAAAATTATTTGAAGCTGAAATTTGGCACAGAGGTTTGGAAAAATCCAATCTAACTGTAATATTTTTTCCTGAATTTTTAAAAATCGGGAATTATTTATCTGTATTTTCCTCCCATTAAAAATCGGGAAATTCATAACAAATAGGGACCGGCTCGGAATGACCCCAAATTTTGTGGGAAGCCACACAAAAATATGATGGATTTTACTGGTCTGATAACGTGTGGAAAGCTTCCCATTATCATGGCGACACGCGGGAACCACGGCAGCTCGCCTGCCGCGCGGGGGGCGTCGGGCTGGCACTACGGACTTTCCCCTGGGCTGCCGAATTCACTGGCACTGCCCTGGCCGCCGAATTTTTCTGCGGACTGGCACGGCCCCGCGGGCTGATGAATTATGTGGCTCTGCCTCCCGGCTGCCGAATTCTCTGCCACAGCCCCCCGGCTGCCGAATTCACTGCCGCTGCCCCCCGGGCTGCCGAATCAGGTGGCACCGCCTTCGCTGCCGAATTTTGCGGCAACTTTGCACGCTTAAAAAAGTCATGGGAAACTATTTTTCCGGGCAACTTTGCACGCTTAGCTTTCATGTGTGGAGGGTGGTTTCGGAAAAATTCCCGTGTTGAGGAAGTCCCCGGAACCCTCGCGAGCGCCCCCTCGCGGGCTGACGCGTGGCTCGGCCGGCTGCCGACGCGGACACCCGGGGAAATGGGCTGCTGAAATTTACTCGGACTGTCATGCCTGCCAAGTTCACTGCCTCGCGGGGTGCCGAACCCTGCTGCGGACTGACCATGCCTATCGGTCTGCCCACTGTCCTTGACGCAGCACTTCTTGTCAGCGCAGATATGGATATGGCTTGTTCAACGCTGTTACAGCAGGCCTCTAGTCCCGCCGTCCAGAGTTAAGGTCATAGGGCAGAGAGTTGAGCTCTGCGCGCGCGGGCTTGATGGCCGCGCGACCCGCAGAGCTGTCGCTGCCGGCCATCCAGAGCAGCTGGGCACTCTATCCCCCATGAACTTAGTGCCTTGAGAAGCAGTCCCAGCCCTGCCCCCCGCGATCTGGACACCCATTT
>JAJQXV010000290.1:20000-22550 GCA_025169955.1 Salix arbutifolia
TCTTCGATACCGGGGCTACATATCGGGCCATCCGCTTCCCCCACTTTTTTTCCCGAATCCAGCCATGGTGCCCAGCACCCCCACACCCACGGCAGGCCCATGGGCACCTGCCACCTGGCGGCCCCAAGACCAGGCAGGGGGAACCCCCCTAAAGAGCAATAAGTGTCATTGAAGCTCTGGCAGGGGGAGACACTACTAGGTCCCAGCTGGCCCCCCCCCTCTAAAACCTTCAAAAAAAATTATTTGAAGCTGAAATTTGGCACAGAGGTTTGGAAAAATCCAATCTAACTGTAATATTTGTTTCAGAATTTTTAAAAATCGGGAAGTATTTATTTCTATTTTCCAACCATTAAAAATCGGGAAATTCATAAAAAATAGGAACCAGATCGGAATGACCCCAAATTTTGTGGGAAGCCTCACAAAAATATGATGGATTTTACTGGACTGATAACGTGTGGAAAGCTTTCCATTATCATGGAAAAATGCGGGACAAACAGCAGCTCGCCTGCTGCGCGGGGGGCATCGGGCTGGCACCAGCCGCGCCTAGCCTCTCTCGCGCGGGGGGCAGGCAGGACGCGGGGGGCTGGCAGGCCTGTCCCGCGCGGGGCGCTGCCTGGCCTCCCCCGCGCGGGGGCTGCCAGGCCTGTCCCGCGCGCGGGCTGGCACGACGCGGGGGGCTGGCAGGGCCTCCAGGCGCCCGCCTCTGCCTATCCTCGCCCGCGCGGGGGGCTGCGAGGGCCTCGCGCGGGAGCTGGCCCCTGCTGCCCCAGGCCTGTCCCGCGCGCGGGCTGGCACAACGCGGCGCGGGGGCGCTCCTCTGCCTATCCTCGTCCGCGCGGGGCGCTGCCTATCCCCGCCCGCGCGGGGGGGTGGGGGCTGCCAGGGCCTCGCGCGCGAGCTCGCCCCTGCTGCCCCAGGCCTGGCCCGCGCGGGGGGCTGGCAGGGCCTCCAGGCGCGCGCCCCAGGCCTGTCCCCGCCCGCGCGGGGGGCTGGCAGGGCCTCCAGGCGCGCGCCTCTGCCTATCCTCGCCCGCGCGGGGGGCTGCCAGGGCCCCGCGCGGGAGCTGGCCCCTGCTGCCCCAGGCCTGTCCCGCGCGCGGGCTCGCCCCAGGCCAGCCCCTCGCGGGGGCTGGCAGGCCTGGCCGCGCGAGGGCTGGCTAGACGCGGGGGGCTGCCAGGGCCCCGCGCGGGAGCTGGCCCCTGCTGCCCCAGGCCCGCGCCTCGCGGGGGCTGGCAGGCCTGGCCGCGCGAGGGCTGGCTAGACGCGGGGGGCTGCCAGGGCCGCGCGCGAGCTGGCCCATGCTGCCACAGGCCCGCGCCAGGCAGCGGGGCTGACGGCGCGCCGCGCGCGCGCGCCCAAGTGCCCAAGGGCCAAGGGCCCCAGGCCCTCAGGCCCCAGTGCCCCAGTGCCCCAGGCCCCCAGTGCCCCAGTGCCCAGTGCCCAGTGCCCAGGGCGCGGGCGCGGCGCGCGCGCGCGTGTTTCGTCTTTGGGGCGCTGAGCAGGCAGTGCACGGGCGCTGAGCAGGCAGTGCACGGGCGCTGAGCGGGCAGTGCACGGGCACTGCCTGGTGGGTGGACAGAGTGCTCCCCTGGAGAGCAAAATGTATATTCTCAGCTCCGGCAGGGGGGGCCACTACTAGGTCCCAGCTGGCCCCCCCCCTCTAAAACCTTCAAAAAAAATTATTTGAAGCTGAAATTTGGCACAGAGGTTTGGAAAAATCCAATCTAACTGTAATATTTTTTCCTGAATTTTTAAAAATCGGGAATTATTTATCTGTATTTTCCTCCCATTAAAAATCGGGAAATTCATAACAAATAGGGACCGGCTCGGAATGACCCCAAATTTTGTGGGAAGCCACACAAAAATATGATGGATTTTACTGGTCTGATAACGTGTGGAAAGCTTCCCATTATCATGGCGACACGCGGGAACCACGGCAGCTCGCCTGCCGCGCGGGGGGCGTCGGGCTGGCACTACGGACTTTCCCCTGGGCTGCCGAATTCACTGGCACTGCCCTGGCCGCCGAATTTTTCTGCGGACTGGCACGGCCCCGCGGGCTGATGAATTATGTGGCTCTGCCTCCCGGCTGCCGAATTCTCTGCCACAGCCCCCCGGCTGCCGAATTCACTGCCGCTGCCCCCCGGGCTGCCGAATCAGGTGGCACCGCCTTCGCTGCCGAATTTTGCGGCAACTTTGCACGCTTAAAAAAGTCATGGGAAACTATTTTTCCGGGCAACTTTGCACGCTTAGCTTTCATGTGTGGAGGGTGGTTTCGGAAAAATTCCCGTGTTGAGGAAGTCCCCGGAACCCTCGCGAGCGCCCCCTCGCGGGCTGACGCGTGGCTCGGCCGGCTGCCGACGCGGACACCCGGGGAAATGGGCTGCTGAAATTTACTCGGACTGTCATGCCTGCCAAGTTCACTGCCTCGCGGGGTGCCGAACCCTGCTGCGGACTGACCATGCCTATCGGTCTGCCCACTGTCCTTGACGCAGCACTTCTTGTCAGCGCAGATATGGATATGGCTTGTTCAACGCTGTTACAGCAGGCCTC
>JAJQXV010000291.1:10000-12500 GCA_025169955.1 Salix arbutifolia
ACAGCCTGGCAGGCGTCCGGGAGGCAGTGGCCGGAAACGGGTCTTCGCCGGCCGGAAACGGGTCTCCCCTGGCCGGAAAACGGGTCACCGATAACAGCAACACATCGGGCCACGTGCCCCAGCACGCCCGACAATTTTTCGGGCGTCCCGGAGACGGTGGCCGGAGTCGGGTCTTCGCCGGCCGGAAACGGGTCTCCCCTGGCCGGAAAACGGGGCACCGATAACAGCAACACATCGGGCCACGTGCCCCGGCACGCCCGACAATTTTTCGGGCGTCCCGGAGACGGTGGCCGGAGTCGGGTCTTCGCCGGCCGGAGTCGGGTCTTCGCCGGCCGGAAATCGGGTCTTCGATACCGGGGCTACATATCGGGCCATCCGCTTCCCCCACTTTTTTTCCCGAATCCAGCCATGGTGCCCAGCACCCCCACACCCACGGCAGGCCCATGGGCACCTGCCACCTGGCGGCCCCAAGACCAGGCAGGGGGAACCCCCCTAAAGAGCAATAAGTGTCATTGAAGCTCTGGCAGGGGGAGACACTACTAGGTCCCAGCTGGCCCCCCCCCTCTAAAACCTTCAAAAAAAATTATTTGAAGCTGAAATTTGGCACAGAGGTTTGGAAAAATCCAATCTAACTGTAATATTTGTTTCAGAATTTTTAAAAATCGGGAAGTATTTATTTCTATTTTCCAACCATTAAAAATCGGGAAATTCATAAAAAATAGGAACCAGATCGGAATGACCCCAAATTTTGTGGGAAGCCTCACAAAAATATGATGGATTTTACTGGACTGATAACGTGTGGAAAGCTTTCCATTATCATGGAAAAATGCGGGACAAACAGCAGCTCGCCTGCTGCGCGGGGGGCATCGGGCTGGCACCAGCCGCGCCTAGCCTCTCTCGCGCGGGGGGCAGGCAGGACGCGGGGGGCTGGCAGGCCTGTCCCGCGCGGGGCGCTGCCTGGCCTCCCCCGCGCGGGGGGCTGCCAGGCCTGTCCCGCGCGCGGGCTGGCACGACGCGGGGGGCTGGCAGGGCCTCCAGGCGCCCGCCTCTGCCTATCCTCGCCCGCGCGGGGGGCTGCGAGGGCCTCGCGCGGGAGCTGGCCCCTGCTGCCCCAGGCCTGTCCCGCGCGCGGGCTGGCACAACGCGGCGCGGGGGCGCTCCTCTGCCTATCCTCGTCCGCGCGGGGCGCTGCCTATCCCCGCCCGCGCGGGGGGGTGGGGGCTGCCAGGGCCTCGCGCGCGAGCTCGCCCCTGCTGCCCCAGGCCTGGCCCGCGCGGGGGGCTGGCAGGGCCTCCAGGCGCGCGCCCCAGGCCTGTCCCCGCCCGCGCGGGGGGCTGGCAGGGCCTCCAGGCGCGCGCCTCTGCCTATCCTCGCCCGCGCGGGGGGCTGCCAGGGCCCCGCGCGGGAGCTGGCCCCTGCTGCCCCAGGCCTGTCCCGCGCGCGGGCTCGCCCCAGGCCAGCCCCTCGCGGGGGCTGGCAGGCCTGGCCGCGCGAGGGCTGGCTAGACGCGGGGGGCTGCCAGGGCCCCGCGCGGGAGCTGGCCCCTGCTGCCCCAGGCCCGCGCCTCGCGGGGGCTGGCAGGCCTGGCCGCGCGAGGGCTGGCTAGACGCGGGGGGCTGCCAGGGCCGCGCGCGAGCTGGCCCATGCTGCCACAGGCCCGCGCCAGGCAGCGGGGCTGACGGCGCGCCGCGCGCGCGCGCCCAAGTGCCCAAGGGCCAAGGGCCCCAGGCCCTCAGGCCCCAGTGCCCCAGTGCCCCAGGCCCCCAGTGCCCCAGTGCCCAGTGCCCAGTGCCCAGGGCGCGGGCGCGGCGCGCGCGCGCGTGTTTCGTCTTTGGGGCGCTGAGCAGGCAGTGCACGGGCGCTGAGCAGGCAGTGCACGGGCGCTGAGCGGGCAGTGCACGGGCACTGCCTGGTGGGTGGACAGAGTGCTCCCCTGGAGAGCAAAATGTATATTCTCAGCTCCGGCAGGGGGGGCCACTACTAGGTCCCAGCTGGCCCCCCCCCTCTAAAACCTTCAAAAAAAATTATTTGAAGCTGAAATTTGGCACAGAGGTTTGGAAAAATCCAATCTAACTGTAATATTTTTTCCTGAATTTTTAAAAATCGGGAATTATTTATCTGTATTTTCCTCCCATTAAAAATCGGGAAATTCATAACAAATAGGGACCGGCTCGGAATGACCCCAAATTTTGTGGGAAGCCACACAAAAATATGATGGATTTTACTGGTCTGATAACGTGTGGAAAGCTTCCCATTATCATGGCGACACGCGGGAACCACGGCAGCTCGCCTGCCGCGCGGGGGGCGTCGGGCTGGCACTACGGACTTTCCCCTGGGCTGCCGAATTCACTGGCACTGCCCTGGCCGCCGAATTTTTCTGCGGACTGGCACGGCCCCGCGGGCTGATGAATTATGTGGCTCTGCCTCCCGGCTGCCGAATTCTCTGCCACAGCCCCCCGGCTGCCGAATTCACTGCCGCTGCCCCCCGGGCTGCCGAATC
>JAJQXV010000295.1:7500-10000 GCA_025169955.1 Salix arbutifolia
CCCGGCAATTTAATGCCACGCCCACGCCGGCGACAGCCCTGCCCGCGATCCACGACAATGGCGCTCCACGTCCGGCACGTCAGCCGGGCCTCCAGCTTGCAAGCTCAAGCAGCGGCCACTGCGGCCAGGACGCCAGCCACGATGTGGGGCGCGCTGGGGCTGCCGCACCTCAGCACGAGCTCGGCAAATGAATGCCACGCCCTCGCCTCGGAGAAGCAGCCCAAGCGCGCCCGACAGCCTGGCAGGCGTCCGGGAGGCAGTGGCCGGAAACGGGTCTTCGCCGGCCGGAAACGGGTCTCCCCTGGCCGGAAAACGGGTCACCGATAACAGCAACACATCGGGCCACGTGCCCCAGCACGCCCGACAATTTTTCGGGCGTCCCGGAGACGGTGGCCGGAGTCGGGTCTTCGCCGGCCGGAAACGGGTCTCCCCTGGCCGGAAAACGGGGCACCGATAACAGCAACACATCGGGCCACGTGCCCCGGCACGCCCGACAATTTTTCGGGCGTCCCGGAGACGGTGGCCGGAGTCGGGTCTTCGCCGGCCGGAGTCGGGTCTTCGCCGGCCGGAAATCGGGTCTTCGATACCGGGGCTACATATCGGGCCATCCGCTTCCCCCACTTTTTTTCCCGAATCCAGCCATGGTGCCCAGCACCCCCACACCCACGGCAGGCCCATGGGCACCTGCCACCTGGCGGCCCCAAGACCAGGCAGGGGGAACCCCCCTAAAGAGCAATAAGTGTCATTGAAGCTCTGGCAGGGGGAGACACTACTAGGTCCCAGCTGGCCCCCCCCCTCTAAAACCTTCAAAAAAAATTATTTGAAGCTGAAATTTGGCACAGAGGTTTGGAAAAATCCAATCTAACTGTAATATTTGTTTCAGAATTTTTAAAAATCGGGAAGTATTTATTTCTATTTTCCAACCATTAAAAATCGGGAAATTCATAAAAAATAGGAACCAGATCGGAATGACCCCAAATTTTGTGGGAAGCCTCACAAAAATATGATGGATTTTACTGGACTGATAACGTGTGGAAAGCTTTCCATTATCATGGAAAAATGCGGGACAAACAGCAGCTCGCCTGCTGCGCGGGGGGCATCGGGCTGGCACCAGCCGCGCCTAGCCTCTCTCGCGCGGGGGGCAGGCAGGACGCGGGGGGCTGGCAGGCCTGTCCCGCGCGGGGCGCTGCCTGGCCTCCCCCGCGCGGGGGGCTGCCAGGCCTGTCCCGCGCGCGGGCTGGCACGACGCGGGGGGCTGGCAGGGCCTCCAGGCGCCCGCCTCTGCCTATCCTCGCCCGCGCGGGGGGCTGCGAGGGCCTCGCGCGGGAGCTGGCCCCTGCTGCCCCAGGCCTGTCCCGCGCGCGGGCTGGCACAACGCGGCGCGGGGGCGCTCCTCTGCCTATCCTCGTCCGCGCGGGGCGCTGCCTATCCCCGCCCGCGCGGGGGGGTGGGGGCTGCCAGGGCCTCGCGCGCGAGCTCGCCCCTGCTGCCCCAGGCCTGGCCCGCGCGGGGGGCTGGCAGGGCCTCCAGGCGCGCGCCCCAGGCCTGTCCCCGCCCGCGCGGGGGGCTGGCAGGGCCTCCAGGCGCGCGCCTCTGCCTATCCTCGCCCGCGCGGGGGGCTGCCAGGGCCCCGCGCGGGAGCTGGCCCCTGCTGCCCCAGGCCTGTCCCGCGCGCGGGCTCGCCCCAGGCCAGCCCCTCGCGGGGGCTGGCAGGCCTGGCCGCGCGAGGGCTGGCTAGACGCGGGGGGCTGCCAGGGCCCCGCGCGGGAGCTGGCCCCTGCTGCCCCAGGCCCGCGCCTCGCGGGGGCTGGCAGGCCTGGCCGCGCGAGGGCTGGCTAGACGCGGGGGGCTGCCAGGGCCGCGCGCGAGCTGGCCCATGCTGCCACAGGCCCGCGCCAGGCAGCGGGGCTGACGGCGCGCCGCGCGCGCGCGCCCAAGTGCCCAAGGGCCAAGGGCCCCAGGCCCTCAGGCCCCAGTGCCCCAGTGCCCCAGGCCCCCAGTGCCCCAGTGCCCAGTGCCCAGTGCCCAGGGCGCGGGCGCGGCGCGCGCGCGCGTGTTTCGTCTTTGGGGCGCTGAGCAGGCAGTGCACGGGCGCTGAGCAGGCAGTGCACGGGCGCTGAGCGGGCAGTGCACGGGCACTGCCTGGTGGGTGGACAGAGTGCTCCCCTGGAGAGCAAAATGTATATTCTCAGCTCCGGCAGGGGGGGCCACTACTAGGTCCCAGCTGGCCCCCCCCCTCTAAAACCTTCAAAAAAAATTATTTGAAGCTGAAATTTGGCACAGAGGTTTGGAAAAATCCAATCTAACTGTAATATTTTTTCCTGAATTTTTAAAAATCGGGAATTATTTATCTGTATTTTCCTCCCATTAAAAATCGGGAAATTCATAACAAATAGGGACCGGCTCGGAATGACCCCAAATTTTGTGGGAAGCCACACAAAAATATGATGGATTTTACTGGTCTGATAACGTGTGGAAAGCTTCCCATTATCATGGCGAC
>JAJQXV010000295.1:20000-21449 GCA_025169955.1 Salix arbutifolia
TCGCCCCAGGCCAGCCCCTCGCGGGGGCTGGCAGGCCTGGCCGCGCGAGGGCTGGCTAGACGCGGGGGGCTGCCAGGGCCCCGCGCGGGAGCTGGCCCCTGCTGCCCCAGGCCCGCGCCTCGCGGGGGCTGGCAGGCCTGGCCGCGCGAGGGCTGGCTAGACGCGGGGGGCTGCCAGGGCCGCGCGCGAGCTGGCCCATGCTGCCACAGGCCCGCGCCAGGCAGCGGGGCTGACGGCGCGCCGCGCGCGCGCGCCCAAGTGCCCAAGGGCCAAGGGCCCCAGGCCCTCAGGCCCCAGTGCCCCAGTGCCCCAGGCCCCCAGTGCCCCAGTGCCCAGTGCCCAGTGCCCAGGGCGCGGGCGCGGCGCGCGCGCGCGTGTTTCGTCTTTGGGGCGCTGAGCAGGCAGTGCACGGGCGCTGAGCAGGCAGTGCACGGGCGCTGAGCGGGCAGTGCACGGGCACTGCCTGGTGGGTGGACAGAGTGCTCCCCTGGAGAGCAAAATGTATATTCTCAGCTCCGGCAGGGGGGGCCACTACTAGGTCCCAGCTGGCCCCCCCCCTCTAAAACCTTCAAAAAAAATTATTTGAAGCTGAAATTTGGCACAGAGGTTTGGAAAAATCCAATCTAACTGTAATATTTTTTCCTGAATTTTTAAAAATCGGGAATTATTTATCTGTATTTTCCTCCCATTAAAAATCGGGAAATTCATAACAAATAGGGACCGGCTCGGAATGACCCCAAATTTTGTGGGAAGCCACACAAAAATATGATGGATTTTACTGGTCTGATAACGTGTGGAAAGCTTCCCATTATCATGGCGACACGCGGGAACCACGGCAGCTCGCCTGCCGCGCGGGGGGCGTCGGGCTGGCACTACGGACTTTCCCCTGGGCTGCCGAATTCACTGGCACTGCCCTGGCCGCCGAATTTTTCTGCGGACTGGCACGGCCCCGCGGGCTGATGAATTATGTGGCTCTGCCTCCCGGCTGCCGAATTCTCTGCCACAGCCCCCCGGCTGCCGAATTCACTGCCGCTGCCCCCCGGGCTGCCGAATCAGGTGGCACCGCCTTCGCTGCCGAATTTTGCGGCAACTTTGCACGCTTAAAAAAGTCATGGGAAACTATTTTTCCGGGCAACTTTGCACGCTTAGCTTTCATGTGTGGAGGGTGGTTTCGGAAAAATTCCCGTGTTGAGGAAGTCCCCGGAACCCTCGCGAGCGCCCCCTCGCGGGCTGACGCGTGGCTCGGCCGGCTGCCGACGCGGACACCCGGGGAAATGGGCTGCTGAAATTTACTCGGACTGTCATGCCTGCCAAGTTCACTGCCTCGCGGGGTGCCGAACCCTGCTGCGGACTGACCATGCCTATCGGTCTGCCCACTGTCCTTGACGCAGCACTTCTTGTCAGCGCAGATATGGATATGGCTTGTTCAACGCTGTTACAGCAGGCCTC
>JAJQXV010000296.1:7500-10000 GCA_025169955.1 Salix arbutifolia
GCCGACGCAGGGGCGCAAGCCCGGCAATTTAATGCCACGCCCACGCCGGCGACAGCCCTGCCCGCGATCCACGACAATGGCGCTCCACGTCCGGCACGTCAGCCGGGCCTCCAGCTTGCAAGCTCAAGCAGCGGCCACTGCGGCCAGGACGCCAGCCACGATGTGGGGCGCGCTGGGGCTGCCGCACCTCAGCACGAGCTCGGCAAATGAATGCCACGCCCTCGCCTCGGAGAAGCAGCCCAAGCGCGCCCGACAGCCTGGCAGGCGTCCGGGAGGCAGTGGCCGGAAACGGGTCTTCGCCGGCCGGAAACGGGTCTCCCCTGGCCGGAAAACGGGTCACCGATAACAGCAACACATCGGGCCACGTGCCCCAGCACGCCCGACAATTTTTCGGGCGTCCCGGAGACGGTGGCCGGAGTCGGGTCTTCGCCGGCCGGAAACGGGTCTCCCCTGGCCGGAAAACGGGGCACCGATAACAGCAACACATCGGGCCACGTGCCCCGGCACGCCCGACAATTTTTCGGGCGTCCCGGAGACGGTGGCCGGAGTCGGGTCTTCGCCGGCCGGAGTCGGGTCTTCGCCGGCCGGAAATCGGGTCTTCGATACCGGGGCTACATATCGGGCCATCCGCTTCCCCCACTTTTTTTCCCGAATCCAGCCATGGTGCCCAGCACCCCCACACCCACGGCAGGCCCATGGGCACCTGCCACCTGGCGGCCCCAAGACCAGGCAGGGGGAACCCCCCTAAAGAGCAATAAGTGTCATTGAAGCTCTGGCAGGGGGAGACACTACTAGGTCCCAGCTGGCCCCCCCCCTCTAAAACCTTCAAAAAAAATTATTTGAAGCTGAAATTTGGCACAGAGGTTTGGAAAAATCCAATCTAACTGTAATATTTGTTTCAGAATTTTTAAAAATCGGGAAGTATTTATTTCTATTTTCCAACCATTAAAAATCGGGAAATTCATAAAAAATAGGAACCAGATCGGAATGACCCCAAATTTTGTGGGAAGCCTCACAAAAATATGATGGATTTTACTGGACTGATAACGTGTGGAAAGCTTTCCATTATCATGGAAAAATGCGGGACAAACAGCAGCTCGCCTGCTGCGCGGGGGGCATCGGGCTGGCACCAGCCGCGCCTAGCCTCTCTCGCGCGGGGGGCAGGCAGGACGCGGGGGGCTGGCAGGCCTGTCCCGCGCGGGGCGCTGCCTGGCCTCCCCCGCGCGGGGGGCTGCCAGGCCTGTCCCGCGCGCGGGCTGGCACGACGCGGGGGGCTGGCAGGGCCTCCAGGCGCCCGCCTCTGCCTATCCTCGCCCGCGCGGGGGGCTGCGAGGGCCTCGCGCGGGAGCTGGCCCCTGCTGCCCCAGGCCTGTCCCGCGCGCGGGCTGGCACAACGCGGCGCGGGGGCGCTCCTCTGCCTATCCTCGTCCGCGCGGGGCGCTGCCTATCCCCGCCCGCGCGGGGGGGGTGGGGGCTGCCAGGGCCTCGCGCGCGAGCTCGCCCCTGCTGCCCCAGGCCTGTCCCGCGCGGGGGGCTGGCAGGGCCTCCAGGCGCGCGCCCCAGGCCTGTCCCCGCCCGCGCGGGGGGCTGGCAGGGCCTCCAGGCGCGCGCCTCTGCCTATCCTCGCCCGCGCGGGGGGCTGCCAGGGCCCCGCGCGGGAGCTGGCCCCTGCTGCCCCAGGCCTGTCCCGCGCGCGGGCTCGCCCCAGGCCAGCCCCTCGCGGGGGCTGGCAGGCCTGGCCGCGCGAGGGCTGGCTAGACGCGGGGGGCTGCCAGGGCCCCGCGCGGGAGCTGGCCCCTGCTGCCCCAGGCCCGCGCCTCGCGGGGGCTGGCAGGCCTGGCCGCGCGAGGGCTGGCTAGACGCGGGGGGCTGCCAGGGCCGCGCGCGAGCTGGCCCATGCTGCCACAGGCCCGCGCCAGGCAGCGGGGCTGACGGCGCGCCGCGCGCGCGCGCGCCCAAGTGCCCAAGGGCCAAGGGCCCCAGGCCCTCAGGCCCCAGTGCCCCAGTGCCCCAGGCCCCCAGTGCCCCAGTGCCCAGTGCCCAGTGCCCAGGGCGCGGGCGCGGCGCGCGCGCGCGCGTGTTTCGTCTTTGGGGCGCTGAGCAGGCAGTGCACGGGCGCTGAGCAGGCAGTGCACGGGCGCTGAGCGGGCAGTGCACGGGCACTGCCTGGTGGGTGGACAGAGTGCTCCCCTGGAGAGCAAAATGTATATTCTCAGCTCCGGCAGGGGGGGCCACTACTAGGTCCCAGCTGGCCCCCCCCCTCTAAAACCTTCAAAAAAAATTATTTGAAGCTGAAATTTGGCACAGAGGTTTGGAAAAATCCAATCTAACTGTAATATTTTTTCCTGAATTTTTAAAAATCGGGAATTATTTATCTGTATTTTCCTCCCATTAAAAATCGGGAAATTCATAACAAATAGGGACCGGCTCGGAATGACCCCAAATTTTGTGGGAAGCCACACAAAAATATGATGGATTTTACTGGTCTGATAACGTGTGG
>JAJQXV010000047.1:0-82729 GCA_025169955.1 Salix arbutifolia
GAGTTTAAAAGTGCCAGTTGTTGCTGCTGCTACCAATACTGTTGACTTGTCCTCCTTTCTATTGAGTGTTTCATCTTCTAGTTTTTATTTATGGCATTCCCATCTAGGTCATGTTCCGTCTTCTCGTTTGAGATTTTTGGCATCCACGGGAGCTTTAGGAAATTTGAAAACTTGTGACATTTCTGACTGTAGTGGATGTAAACTGGCAAAATTTTCTGTTTTAACTTTTAATAGAAGTATTTCTATTTCATCCTCACCATTTGATTTGATTCATTCTGATATATGGGGACCTTCTCCTGTTGCCACAAAAGGAGGGTTTCGATATTATATCTCTTTTATTGATGATCATACTCGTCATTGTTGGGTTTATTTAATGAAACATCGTTCTGAATTCTTTGAGATATATGCATTTTTTCGAGCTCTTATCAAAACTCAACATTCTACTGTGATCAAATGCTTTAGGTGTGATTTGGGTGGGGAATACACCTCTAATAAATTTTGCCAATTGCTTGCCTTAGATGGAACCATTCACCAAACTTCATGTACAGATACTCGTGAGCAAAATGGTGTTGCTGAAAGAAAACATAGGCACATTGTCGAAACTGCTCGTTCTCTCTTGTTGTCTGCCTTTGTTCCTAGTGAGTTTTGGGGAGAAGCTGTTCTTACTGCTGTAAGTTTGATTAATACGATTCCATCTTCTCATAGTTCGGGTCTATCTCCTTTTGAAAAATTATATGGCTATGTCCCTGATTATTCGTCATTTAGCATCTTTGGTTGTACTTGTTTTGTCCTTCGTCCTCATCTGAGCGCAGTAAGCTATCCTCTCGATCCACATTTGTGTCTTTCTAGGTTATGGTGAAGGTAAAAAGGGGTATCGCTATTTTGATCCAGCAACTCAAAAACTTTATGTGTCTCGTCATGTGGTCTTCCTTGAGCATATACCTTTCTTTTCTATTCCTTCCACTACTCATAGCCTGACTAAAACTGATCTTATTCGTAGAGATCCATTTTTTGAGGATTCGGGTAATGTTCCTCATGCTCGATCAATTTGTACTCATAACTCTGCAGGTACTGGTACTTTACTTTCTGACACATCTGAAACTCCATTCTCATCTACATCCCCTCAAGCTTCATCTGAGATTGTGGATCCACCTCCATGTCAGTCCATTCGCATTCATAAGTCCACAAAACTACCAGATTTTGCTTATTCTTGTTATTCTTCATCATTTACTTCCTTTTTAGCTTCTGTTCATTGTCTTGTTGAGCCCTCTTCCTATAAAGAGGCAATTTTTGATCCGCTTTGGCAGCAAGCTATGGATGAGGAACTTTCTGCTTTGCATAAGACAAATACTTGGGATCTGGTTCCTCTTCCTCCTGGTAAGAGTGTTGTTGGTTGTCGTTGGGTGTATAAGATCAAGACTAATTCTGATGGGTCTATTGAGTGATATAAAGCTAGGCTGGTTGCAAAAGGATACTCTCAACAGTATGGTATGGACTATGAGGAGACATTTGCTCCGGTTGCAAAAATGACTACTATCCGTACTCTTATTGTCGTAGCATCTATTCATCAGTGGCATATTTCTCAACTTGATGTTAAAAATGCCTTCTTGAATGGCGATCTTCAAGAAGATGTTTATATGCCCCCCCTCCTGGTATTTCACATGACTCTGGATATGTTTGTAAGCTTAAGAAAGCACTATATGGTCTCAAACAAGCACCTCGTGTTTGGTTTGAGAAATTCTCTATTGTGATCTCGTCTCTTGGTTTTGTTTCTAGCAGTCATGATTCTGCTCTTTTTATTAAGTGCACTGATGCAAGTCGTATCATTCTGTCTTTATATGTTGATGACATGATTATTATTGGTGATGACATTGTTGGTATTTCGGTTTTGAAGACAGAGTTGGCAAGACAATTTGAAATGAAGGATTTGGGTAATCTTCGATATTTCTTGGGTATTGAGGTAGCACACTCACCTAGAGGTTATCTTCTTTCTCAGTCAAAATATGTTGCAGATATTCTTGAGCGGGCTAGATTTACTGATAACAAGACTGTTGATACTCCCATTGAAGTTAACGCAAGGTACTCTTCTTCTTACGGTACTTCTTTGACAGATCCTACTTTATACCGCACTATTGTTGGGAGCTTGGTATATCTCACCATTACACGTCCAGATATTGCATATGTTGTTCATATTGTTAGTCAGTTTATTGCTTCTCCTACTACTGTTCACTGGGCAGCTGTTCTTCGGATTTTAAGATATCTTCAGGGTACAATTTTTTAGAGTATTTTACTTTCATCCACCTCTTCCTTGGAGTTGTGTGCATACTCTGATGCTGATCATGGTGGTGATCCCACAGATCACAAGTCTGTTACTGGGTTCTGTGTTTTTTTAGGTGATTCTCTTATTTCTTGGAAGAGCAAGAAACAATCTTTTGTTTCTCAATCATCCACAGAAGCAGAATATCGTGTCATGGCTTCTACTACCAAAGAGATTGTTTGGTTACGATGGTTACTTACTGATATGGGAGTTTCCTTTGCTCATCCTACTCCTATGTATTGTGACAACCAGAGTTCTATTCAGATTGCTCACAACTCGGTTTTTCATGAGCGCACTAAGCACATTGATATTGATTGTCATTTTACTCGTCATCATCTCAAACACGGCACCATTGTTTTGCCTTTTGTTCCTTCTACCTTGCAGATTGCAGATTTCTTCACCAAGGCGTATCCCATCTCTCGTTTTCGTTTTCTAGTTGGCAAACTCTCGATGCTTATAGCTGCCGCATCGTGAGTTTGAGGGGAGATGTTAAATAATAATTATGTTAACTTATTTAGTCTTATTCATTAATGGTAGAATAGTATTTAATGTTTAACCTATATATAGTTTATTTGTAATTAGGTTAAGCTAAGGACTTACAATTGTAGCCTCTCTTTTATGATTTTGCTCTTAATTATTTCAACAATGAGAACCTGGAATTTAATCAATGAAGAATTTTTATCCTTATCGACATGTTTGGGTCCTACATTTGAGGCTAGGTGATTCTCTTGTGATCCTATAAAACGCCAAGGCTTCCTACACATTGCATCCATCCTGATCAGCTTCTGTTTGCTTACAAGTGGTTAGTTTCCTTAAAGCAAGCAAAAGATATGGCTCGAACTAACCAGGAGGTCCAAACACCACTTCATTGCTCTCATTTTGTGTTTTATGAGGTCTTCAGGACTGCAGCGAATCTCCTGCGAAAGGTTTCTCCTCATATTGTAAAAAATATAGAGCTTGTTGACCCTGATACTAGCTGGGTGGTTCAAGCAGGCTTCCGCAGGCGCGTTCACTTCAATAAAGGTTTGAACTCAGACTTGTTAAAGGAGGGAGACATTATCTACGACTCATTGACATAACTTTCAATCTTTCATTTCCTTAGATAATTGTCTTTGTTTCATAATTCTAATTTATAGCATTTGTTTTTCTAAAGCATGCATGTATATATTTTGACAAGCAGCAGCGTTGTTTCTATAATTAGGTGGATTTGAGACTGTGAAGGATGAAGTGGTAGAGGTTCACAGTGAAGCCAAGAAAATCACCTACAAGGTGTTGGAAGGAACCATGATGCAGTTCTATGACAGCTTCGAGGCAACTCTTGAGGTTACGCCTGGCATCGCGAAATGGACTGTTGAATTTGTAAAGAAAGATCCCTCATGCCCAGATCCTGATAATTACTTGCAACTTTTGTACTCCGTCAACAAGGATCTTGATGGTTACCTTTCTCCAAAAGAATAAACAGTAATAGAACGACAGAACATGCCCTTTGGTTTAGTGAAGTTAGCCGGTACGTGCGTGGTACTGGTATATATATTATGAAATAAACGCTTCAAATTAATTAAAGGTGCATGTAATTCCCAGCCCCTAGCATGCAGTATGGATGAGCACATTAGAATACCACCAGTTAGGCTGTTGATGCTTCCCTTCTATAAGGTACTGTAGCATGCAACGAGAAGCCTTGTAATTATCCTGGTAGCTTGTGTAATAATCACGGTGGCCATCCCGTGTAACTTTTTGTGATCTAGTAATAATAATACGTGCTCATTTATCAGTTGGTGTCTTCTTCTTCCTCCTCTTTCCCCAACAAATTGAAAATTACCTTTTTTTTACTAATCAAATATCTGTCTCCAATGATCACATCGATTGAATAATACTTTTAACTTGTCCTAAGGTTTTTGTCGGCACACAGGACAATTATAGATTAGTAAGTTCTTTCTACCATATTGGTTGGACAAGCACACAGGCATGAGACATGTTGTCACATCAAATAATAGCGCCCAATATATGACATCTAAATCATTAGAGGTTCATAAGGGTTTCACTTCCGAATAAATGAATGTGGTAAAGAAAGAGAATCCATAATTATCTTCAACCCATGTTTAAAAAACATAATATTAACAGTAGACCCCAAGAAAGATAGAAATGATGATGTCGGTGATTTAGGAATATTATCGATGAGTAGTTTGATAATAAGTTATGCACTTTTATTAATCCAAAATATTAATAAAAAATTGTATTTTGTTGTATTGTTTAATAAAATATCTGATAATTTAAAAATATGATATTTTTATAGTGGTATCTTTGTCAATGCCGACAATACTATCACCTAGAAAAAGTCATGAATTCCTAATCCCTACAGTAAACATATCCCTTCATGAATTATCGAGAATATTATGTGATTAATTTCACTATAGTATTAGTTGATAATTGTACTTTTATCGAGAATAAAAAATATATATTTAAATTCATATTAACCTTAAACCTTATAGAAGTATTGACTTAGGTTTCTATTTGAGATTTTTGGAGACTTGGCTCCATTGAAACAATAGGATCTCCATCAATGATTTAAAGACTGTCGTAATCGTTCTCATGATCACAATATTTGTAACCCTGAAATCATGATGTTTCTATAATTAGGTGGACTTGAGTCTTTTAAGGATGAAGTGGTAAAGGTTCACCGTGAAGCCAAGAAAATCACCTACAGGGTGTTGGAAGCAACCATGATGCAGTTCTATGACAGCTTCGAGGCAACTCTTGAGGTTACGCCTGACACCGCGAAATGGACTGTTGAATTTGTAAAGAAAGATCCCTCGTGCCCAGATCCTGATAATTACTTGCAACGTTTGGACTCCGTCAACAAGGATCTTGATGGTTACCTTTCTCTATAAGAATAAACAGGAACAGAACATGCCCTTTGATTTGGTGAAGTTAGCTGATACGTGTGCGGTACTGGTATATATAATATGAAATAAACGCTTCAAATTAATTAAAGGTGCATGTAATTCCCAGCCCCTAGCATGCAGTATGGATGAGCACATTAGAATACCACCAGTTATAGGCTGTTGATGCTTCCTTTCTATAAGGTACTATAGCATGGAACGATAAGCCTTGTAATTATCCTGGTAGCTTGTGTAATAATCACGGTGGCCATCCCGTGTAACTTTGTGTGATCTAGTAATAATAATACGTGCTCATTTATCAGTTGGTTTTTTCTTCCTCCTCGTCTTTCCCCAACAAATTGAAAATTACCTTTTTTTTACTAATCAAATATTTTTCTCCAGTGATCACATCGATTAAATAATACTTTTAACTTTTCCTAAGGTTTTTGTCGGCACACAGGACAATTATAGATTAGTAAGTTCTTTCTACCATATTATGGTGGGCACTAATTGTCGTTATATTCCTTGAAAGGTTATTTTCGAGTTTCTACTTTCTTCTACTCCTTGGCTGAAAAACACAGTTTTTTATCATTTACGAGAAAATAAAAAAGTGGAGGGAAAAGCAATTTCCCCGAGGGTCATTGAATCTTACCAACCTTTTCTTCTTCTCGCTTTCTAGCAGCTTCTTCCCTTTGCTGTCGTATGAGACTCAATCGTTCTGCATGAAGAATAGATCGTGAAACTTAGATGGAAAAAAAAAAAGGGCTGCAAATAATTGGGGAAGGAAAGAAATGTCATGCTAACTGTCACATCAAATAATAGCGCCCAATACATGACATCTTAATCATTAGAGGTTCATAAGGGTTTCACTTCTTAATAAATTAATGTGGTAAAAAATAAGTATCCATAATTATCTTCAACCCATGTTTAAAAAACATAATATTAACAGTAGACCCCCAAGAAAGAAAGAAATGATGATGTTGGTGCTTTAGGAATATTATTGATGAGTAGTTTGATAATAAGTTATGCACTTTTATTAATCCAAAATATTAATAAAAAATTGTATTTTGTTGTATTGTTTAATAAAATATCTGATAATTTAAAAATATGATATTTTTATAGTGGTATCTTTGTCAATGCTGACAATACTATCACCTAGAAAAAGTCATGAATTCCTAATCCCTACAGTAAACATATCCCTTCATGAATTATCGAGAATATTATGAGATTAATTTCACTATAGTATTAGTTGATAATTGTACTTTTATCGAGAATAAAAAATATATATTTAAATTCATATTAACCTTAAACCTTATAGAAGTATTGACTTAGATTTCTATTTGAGATTTTTGGAGACTTGGCTCCATTGAAACAATAGGATCTCCATCAATGATTTAAAGACTGTCGTAATCGTTCTCATGATCACAATATTTGTAAACCTGAAATCATGATGTTTCTATAATTAGGTGGACTTGAGTCTTTTAAGGATGAAGTGGTAGAGGTTCACCGTGAAGCCAAGAAAATCACCTACAGGGTGTTGGAAGCAACCATGATGCAGTTCTATGACAACTTCGAGGCAACTCTTGAGGTTACGCCTGGCACCGCGAAATGGACTGTTGAATTTGTAAAGAAAGATCCCTCATGCCCAGATCCTGATAATTACTTGCAACTTTTGGACTCCGTCAACAAGGATCTTGATGGTTACCTTTCTCCAAAAGAATAAACAGGAACAGAACATGCCCTTTGATTTGGTGAATTTAGCTGATACGTGTGCAGTACTGGTATATATAATATGAAATAAACGCTTCAAATTAATTGAAGGTGCATGTAATTCCCAGCCCCTAGCATGCAGTATGGATGAGCACATTAGAATACCACCAGTTATAGGCTGTTGATGCTTCCTTTCTATAAGGTACTGTAGCATGGAACGATAAGCCTTGTAATTATCCTGGTAGCTTGTGTAATAATCACGGTGGCCATCCCGTGTAACTTTGTGTGATCTAGTAATAATAATACGTGCTCATTTATCAGCTGGTGTCTTCTTCTTCCTCCTCTTTCCCCAACAAATTGAAAATTACCTTTTTTTTTACTAATCAAATATCTGTCTCCTGTGATCACATCGATTGAATAATACTTTTAACTTGTCCTAAGGTTTTTGTCGGCACACAGGACAATTATAGACTAGTAAGTTCTTTCTACCATATTGGTTTGACAAGCACACAGGCCTGAGACATGCTAACTGTCACATCAATTAATAGCGCCCAATATATTAGTATATATCTAAAAGAGCTCAGGCGTTGCACTGTGGATTGGACTTATTTCATCCGTGCGTCGCGCGAATTCGTCCAGCTCTTTGTTTTTTTTTTACAGAGGTCTTCTTTATGTATTTTTTATGGTGAAATTGACAAATGAAAAGCTTTAGCCGAGCAGTTGGCCGCGCGCTGCCAACACAGGCGCGCGCAAGCTCAAACCGCTCGGCCACCAATCTGATTTCCAGTTTTTTTATTATTTTTAAGAATTGTTTTTTTAAAAAAAAAAAATTTTAAAGAACTGTTTTTGTTGTAAAAAAAAAATTTCTTTTTAAAAAAATTATTGTTTTTGTTTTTTATAACTGGTTGTTGTTTTTTCTTTTTACAAATCTGTTTTTTTTTTGTAAGAACAGTTTTTTTTTAAAAAAAATGTTTTTTTATTAAAAACAACGGCGTTGCACTGTGGATTGGACTTATTTCGTCCGTGCGTAGCGCGAGTTCGTCCACCTCTTTTTTTTTTTACCCAGGTCTTCTTTATGTATTTTTATGGTGAAATTGACAAATGAAAAGCTTTAGCCGAGCGGTTGGTCGTGCGCTGCCAACACAGGCGCGCATGAGTTCGAACCGCTCGGCCACCAATTTGATTTCCAGTTTTTTTAAAAAAAAAAAATTGTTTTTTTTTTAAGAACTGTTTTTTTTTGTAAAAAAAAATTCTTTAAAAAAAATTATTGTTTTTTTTTATAACTGGTTGTTGTTTTTTCTTTTTACAAATCTGATTTTTTTTTTAAGAACTTTTTTTTAAAAAAAAAATGTTTTTTATTAAAAACAAATGATTTTGTTTTTTTAACGGGTTGTTGTTTTTATTTTTTTACAAAAAACACTATTTTTTTTAATAACTAAATTTTTTTTTTAGAAAAAGGGGTTTTTTTGTTAAAAAAAAACAAGGTTTTTTTGTTAAAAAAAACAAGGTTTTTTTTTTAAATAACTGATTGTTGTTTTTTTTAAGAAGTTTTTTTTTTAAAAGGGGTTTTTTTGTTAAAAAAAAAGGTTTTTTTTTTAATAACTGATTGGTTTTTTTGTTTTTTACAAATCTGTTTTTTTTTTTAAGAACTTGTTTGTTTTAAAAAAGGATTTTTTTGTTAAAAAAATGTTTTTTTTACTAGGTGGTTGTTTTTTTTTTTTTACAAAAAACAAGAATTTTTTTTTTTTAATAATTGAGGTGTCCAGGCTAACTTACGTGCACCACGACTAATCTCCGTATCCACTTTTTTTCGATTTTTTTATTCCTATTTTGTTTTGCCACTTATACATTTTTTTCTTAACCGAGGTGTCCGAGTCAGCTTACGCGCACCACGACGATTATTATTATTTTCTAGAATACCTCAAGGAGATCGCAATTCCAAAAAGTGATGAATATATATATTTTAAGGTGTTGATATGAAATAAATAGCAAAATATATAATTAGTCTAACATATTTATCAGAGAAAAAATCACAAATAGTTATTATCATTATTTTAAATGCACTAATATTAAATAAATAGCAAAATCTATAATTGGTGTAATATATTTATAAAGAAAAGAACTTACGAATAATTATTGTCATTATTTTCAATGTCTTATCTACAATAATTAGAAATTTCAACACCTAATAATATTTAAAAAAAATAAAATGAATGAAAAAACAACAATAAATATTATTAGATTTTAAAAAATTATTTGACTTGAAAAATAAATAAAAAAGAAAAAAGAGAATGATAAGCCCAACCATTACGAAACACCCAACCGCCAACGAATGCCCAATTGACTACAAAACATAAAGTTATTCATCTCTAATTTATATCATCGATTGTATTTTTTCCATCAACCGATTATATAATTGTCAAAACAATTAAGACACACCAAATAATCAATCAATTACAGTTTTGCAATCTATGAATTAAATAAATCGACACAAAATAGCAATCAACCACAAATAATCCATCTCTGATAGATTTTAGCGGTTACAATTTTGCTATCAACTGGTTAAATCGTTCGTTGCTGTTAAAATAAACCCAATCATCAACAAGTTCGATACAAGAAAAAAATAATTCATATTTTATTAATTGCAAATTTACGTCCACCAATTAAATAACTGTCAGAACAATCAAAACACGCCTACCAATTAATTAATTATAGTTTTTCAATATGCAAATTACATAAATCGATAAAATATCTACGCAAGTTCACCCATTAATGAATTGGCTATAAAATACAATTCACTCATCTTTAATAAATTTTATCGATTATAATTTTGAGAGTTGTCAACTAAATTATTATCCGAGCACTTAAACTGATAACAACAACCAACTAATTCAATACAGACAAAAAAAATACAATAAAATTTAACGATTACAATTTGCTATCTACCAACTAAATAATTCTTTGCATGCTAAATAATTAATCAGTTTGCTACATCAAAAAAGCCTAGCGCAACGCGCGACTATATTATGATATTTGTTAGGTATCAACACCTAAAAATATATATACAAAAATGAACTGAGTTTTTTTAAAATCTCAAATTAATTTAATCTAAGTGTTTTGAAATACTTTTAATATAATAATATAAAAAATAAATCTTAAAAAATAAAATAAAAATCACTGTAAACTAAAAAAATATCATGTCACATAATATAAAATAAATGCAAAAAAACACAAAAATGTAACCAAAGTTTTTTAACCAAAGTTTTCGTGACAACTTACGTGCATCACAGCTAATCTCTGAATCCATTTTTTTAACATTTTTTCCACTGATTTTTCCCCACGTATACGTTTTTTTATAATTGTGATGCCTCAAACAACTTACACGCGCCGTGAATAATCCCCAAACCCATCTTTTTGGATTTTTTTCTGTATTTTTCGCACTTATAATTTTTTCTTTTATAAACAGGGTGTCCGGGTCAGCTTACAGGAACTACTACTATTATTTCATAAAATAGCTAAAGGAGATTGCAATTTCAAACAGTAATAAACAATTATTTCAATTGTGATTTTCGTTGTTCATTACCATTTCAAAAAAAATTCCTTTTTTTATATTTCTTACATAATTCTTATTTCTGTCCATATATATACATGCTCTCCAATTAAAAAATATACGAACCACTTCCCATTTCGATGGCACTATTCCTTTTAGGCTGAGGAAAAATTTATTTGTTACATATTTTATCTATTTTAATGTTACTAATTAAATATTTAAACAACTAATTACAACATGTAAAAAATCAATTAGTTTTCTACATGAAAAAAACCCTAGCGCAATGCGCGGGCAAGCATACTAATTATACCACGCAAAAAACTCATTCCTAACATATTTTTATCTGTTGCAAGTTTAGTAATTTAAACATTGACATAACTAATTATAGCACACAAAAAATATAAATTTCTTTCTCGAAAAAAATACAATATTTTTATTTATAATGTGTCAAATTGAATATTACTAGGGAAAATATGCAACTCATAAATAAAAAATTACCTACATTATCTACGATTAAGAAATATACGACCCACTTTGCATTTGGATTATAAAGATTTTATCAATTATAATTTTACTAATTAAATATTAAAATAGCAAAATACAATACATATAAAAACAATCAATTTTCTACATAGATAAAAAAGCACCGGCGCAACGCGCGGGCAAGCTAGTGACATCTAAATCATTAGAGGTTCATAAGGGTTTCACTTCCTAATAAATGAATGTGGTAAAGAAAGAGAATCCATAATTAGCTTCAACCCATGTTTAAAAAACATAATATTAACAGTAGACCCCCAAGAAAATATAATATTTACCCTAGTCTTTCCTAGCTTGATCTGTTTTCCCTTGTTCTTGCAGCCTCATATATCGCTCATGAGCCCTTTGTTTCTCTATCTCCTCCCTGCAAACAAATTGAAGCAATCAGAGTCAAACAAAATTTCTTCAGGTATAATCTAGATTCCAAAGATCGAATCCTAAAAGCAAGATATTATATCCTGTTTTGGCAGGACCATGACAGGGTAATAGTTTTTTCTACATCTCAATAATGAATTCCTTCTCTAATTGAAAGAGACACAGAGCCCATTCACTAACCTTTCACGCCTTGAAAGCTCTGTTGTTTTCCCCATCTGAAAACACCAAAGAACACAACTTTACTTCTCAATTTAACATAGGAACAACAATGCTTCTGAAACTTACATCAACATCTTTAGCTTTTAAATTCATTGCTTTCACCAATTAACAACTTTACTTCTCAATTTAATTTGATAAAAAAACAACAACATAGGAACAACAACGTTTCTGAAACTTACATCAACATCTTTAGCTTTCAAATTCTTTGCTTTCACCAAATTAGGATTTTCAATCTGAATAACACCTTGAGTTCCTTTCTGCTTTTTCTACACATTATTCAACAATAAAACAAAAGGTAGTTTCTGATTAACAAGCCATTCCAAATAATAAATTAAAATGAAATGCAATTGACACGTGATTATTTACTAACATCAGAATCATCTTCGGATTCTTCTTCGGATTCCTCTTCCGATTCCTCTTCCTGCTTTTCTTCTTCATACTCAGCTTCCTCCTATACATTTTAAAGACAATCTCTGTCACTCAGTACTGACTTTAACAAGATCCTGGAAAATCCCATATTTGAATAGTTAACATTCTTGATTAGTTACGCTGTCCAGTGTTGTAAATAACTAGCAACACGAAAAACTGATTAAAAATTGAATGATTCTTGATGCTTGCTTTCATCTTGATCAAAGCCAAGTTAATAAAGAAATACCTGTCCAATTGAATCCCGAATTGTGGACTTTGCACACATGTATTGATAAAACTTTACTAGACATCCTATTTATCTTTAGAATGATAAAAAAAAAGACTTCATCAAAGGGAATAAGAAAATTCATGTTTTCAGTTTCTTTGATTTGGTCAGTCAAGAGCCATTTATGAAGCTCAGCCTACTACCCTTTTTTCTACGCCTCTCTTTTTTAAAATGTTCTGTAATTAATTTCACTGTCAACTTAGTTTAGCGGTCGTAATTGTTCAAGTAGTCGTTTCTGACAAAATGAAACTTCCTCGTTAACCTTTCATCCACGTAAAGAACAGTGCAAGAGTCGACACTGCATTATAAGAACCAACTGCATTGGACCGTTTCCAAATCAAATAAGGAAGAAAACTGCGAAAATAAATGGATTTAGATCAAGGGCATGGAGTTAGTGAGCTGTTTAAGGCTCAGTGTCACCTTTGTAACTACTTCTAACCGGTTCAACGAATATAGTCAACAAGGAAAGGAATGAACACTAGAAAAAAATGAGACCCAGAAAATATTTATTAGAAGACTGCGAAATCTAAAAACTTAACAATAATCCAAGAAAAAATAAAAACCCACCAGGCTTACGATTCGATTTAATTGAATTAAAAGATAATTCAATGGAATTGACATCTAACCTGAGAGATCGAAGCGGTTTACCGGTGCTGAGGTTGGAGCGAGTTTCGACGATAGAAGGTAAGGACGGACTGGCGCTAGATAAGGAAAGTTCTCTATTTAGGCTTTGTTTGTGTGGGCTGTTAAGAAGTTATGGGCTGTAGCTAGGAATATTTAGGCCCATGTTAAAATGGCTCAGTGGGCCTGATTGTTCTACCAGGTGAAAATGCACTTATCGTTTTTTTTTCTTTTCACATAGATGTTAAGATCGCGGTTCTACAATTCCAAGTATTTTAGGGGTTAAAGTCTAGATTGTGGATTTTTTTGGGTAAACCTGCGAGTTAACATGTTAATTTGATTTTTTATTAAAATGATATTTTTATTTTATTTTTTAAAAATCTAAATGAATATTTTTTTATTTTTTAAATGAAACTACATCATTTTATTTAAAAAAAACTAAAATGATATATTTTTTTCTAAATACTATTTAAATGATTTGTGAAGAATAAGGAAAAAAGAGGGGGCAAGAAACTCTTACAATGAAAAGAGTGGAAATAAATGCAATAAGGTTCGAGATAAAATGAGCAAGTAAACACATAAATAGTAATTAAAAGAATGAAGATCCAATTTAAAATCTAATTAGAAATAACCAATGTGAACAAAATAATTGCAAATAAAAGAAAAAAGACTGAATCAAAATAAAAAATAAATTAAAGTGCTAATATGATTTATTTATAATCAACATGCAATCCGACGAAGAAAGAGAAGGAAAAGAAAGAAAAAAGAAATGAAAATGTCATTTCAGACCAAATCATATCAAACCACCACGCACCTACCACATAGAGAGAAAGAGGACATCAAGATGAATCAAATGATACGTTAGAATCATGGTTACAACCATTAGAGCTAGCCGCATGAACTGCTTGAAGGTAAAAAGGCCTACCTTTTCATTTTTCTTTTTCTATTAATTGTAAGAAACCAAAAATGCTCTTAGAACTAAACAGTAATAACAAAACAAACCATGATAAAAACACGAACACATACTCTAAGAAATAAAAGGAAGGAAAAGAAATAAAGAAAAAGTTAGTTTAAACAAAACCTCATTGAACCATGGTGCACGCACCACCTAGAAAGGAGGAAAATGTTGAGATAAGTCAAATGATGTGAGAGAATCACAATAACCAGAGCCGACCACACATGTTGCTAGAAAGAGCGGGATGACTAACATTTGTCTTGCATTCATCAATAGTTTTTTTTATTTGTTTTCTAATTGTACAAAACCAAAACTACCCTTAGAACTAAACAATAATAACAAACAAATCATGATGAAATTATAGCCAAATATCCCTGAAGCAAAACTAAAAAAAATGAATGTTAAAGTTTATGTTGTAATTTAGATGCTCTATCAAATATGAAAAATATAAAAACACCCTTGTACAAAAAGCCATTTGATTATTTTATTCAAGGTTTATATTAGTAATTTTTACTGTGCTTTAAAAATACAATTATCAAAATAGCCTTGCTTAATCCAATAAAAAACGTTTACGTATGGTGAAAAGTATCAATCTACCTCAAAGTCAAGTCAAAAAATTAAATAACCAAGAGACAATAAAATAATTATATTATTGTAATAAATAGGAGTTTGTTTCTTATTACACAGTAAAATTGCTAGAGTAGATATCAAACTTCAAGTTTTTATTCAAGATTTCTTATTTTTTCAATTTGTAAAATGAATTGATTTAAACATAAAATTCTTCTATCATGTTTTCTTCCATTATAGAACACACCCTTGGCTCTTGTTTAAATATAAGTCATTCACAATTTATTATCTATCTTTAGAGTCATATATTTACATATTATGATATTTTTTTAAACTATATTTTGTATGATTTCATTCATATATTGACAGATATAAGATCTTAATCAGTCGCAAAACAATCCTACATAGAATGGCAATTTAAAAAACCTTGGTTGAAGAAGCAATTGGATGAAAATGATTTATAGAGTTCGTACTTGGGAAGTCTTACCCTTTCTAGAAATTAGCAAATTAAATCCGGGAGGATAAAATTGAATTAAAATATAATGGTAGAACCGTTGCAAAATTATGATAATTGAAGATAAGAATGTAAATGAAAATTAAATATATGATAGATAATTTTGGGAGGTCAATATAGTTTTCTCTTAAAATTCAATAAAATAGCGGTAAATATTTTTTAAGACTTTTAAGGTCCATATTGAAAATGAATTATAAAATAAGGACTCAATTGATTATTTGGAAACAACGGGGGTGCTTTGGTTGCATCCCATTCCAATTCCCACCACGAACCTGCTCTTTCTCTTACATTTACTGTTTTGGAGTTTATGATCCTTTGTCACGTAAATGTATTTATTAGTTTGAAATTATCTTCCTAGCATTAAATTAATAGGGGGGATTGCGTTCTTATCTTGTGAATCCTAATAATAGTTCTCTTGGTAATGGGTTTGAAATCTACATAATAAATCTCGAGTTTAAATCAGGATGTTTATTTTTTATAAAAATTTAGGACAACCAAGATTTACTCGCTCATTTGGACTCACAAAATATATTTTACATGAATAAATTTCCTCCCATCCAAAACAATTCTAATAATAATGAGATTATTAATACTATTTTTTTGTCATACTAGATTTATTAATCCTATAATTAATCATTAGAATACGAGCGGCTACCAATATTAAAATACTATATTGAATTAATATATCTTTCTGCACTCGATTCAATAAAATGTGAATTTAATGTTTGTTTAATTGACATTAATGGATGGTTATTTATTAATTCTTTTTAATTGGAATACATCTTAAGAAACTTACCGTGATGAAAAATAAATAAGTTTAAAACCAAATTCAGCGTCCATTGTGAAAACATTTATGGTTTAGAATTCAAATGGAGGACCGACAACTTGTCGACCGCCAGAAACATTATTCATTTATTTCTTTATTTATTGTTGGAGTATGAATTAACAAAAGAGCTAAAAGAGCTAAAAGAGCTCGGGGTCGGTACTGTAGCCATAGAGACATTTGCACTGTGGACTGGCCATTTCTCAGCCGTGCGTCTTTTTTTTTCTTCAATGAACAGTGTTCCGACGATTTCAGCCCCAGTAATAAGACAAAATAGCGCTCGGGCTGAGGGTGAAAAGCGTTGAGGGTCAGGGTCATTCATGTAATTGCACGCGTACGGACCGGACCGGTCCGATCCGCCGCAGTTTTTTTTTTAATATATTTAAAATGGCTAATTACGGTTCTGGCCCCGCATAAGACAAAAACATTGATTTCGATCCAGGGGTTGTCCGGTAATTGACCAATTTTTTTTTATTTTTTTCCGCGTTTATTGTCAGTGCGTGTGTCACACGCGCCTACCGGTTTCACGCCCCACGCCCTGTTTAGACGGCGCGTGCGGCTTCATACGGTGGACGGAGACGATATTCCGACGTACAGAGCGGTTCGTCTGGGCGTCGTCTTCCTCCCACGGCGGCGCGTTTACCATAAAAATTCCATTGGACGCGTCGGGGACCGGTTAAAGGCGCCGGCCACGTTTCTCTCTCTCTCCTGCACGTAAAAGTGCAGGAGAGTCCCCCAATTTGTGAAACTGTTTACTTCAGTCCCTTGACTTTTGATTTTTTTTTGTCCTGATTTTGGTTGCATAAGTTTTGATTTAGTTCGATTGGGTCCTCTGATTGCAATTGATTGGATGTCAATGTTTCAGTTCGGTCCTCCTTCTTTTAATTTTCGGATTCGGTGTCAATTATTCAATAAATACAGTACATAAGTTTCGATTTCTTCAATTGGATCCTTTGATTGCAATTGATAATATATTGAATTTTCATTTTGGCCCTTATAGTTTTAATTTTTGATTTTCATCCCTTGATAAATTGATATTTGTGTTTTATTTTCCATTATTAACATAATAATAATAGTAATAATAATAATAATAATAATAATAATACTAATAATAATAATAATATATTCTTTTTCTTGCATACTCTTTTGTTAATGTTTATGAGTGTGTTTTTTTCGGGATAATTTGATAATTTTAATTGTTTTTGCAATAATAGCAATAGTCATTTTATATCTAATATTACTGGAGATAAAAAAACAACTCAAGAACAACAAATAAACAAATTTACCTAGGTTATCTACAATTAAAAAACGATACAAGTCACTTTTGTCTCGATTACACTGTTCCTTTTAAACGGCAAACAAGTCATTATTATATGTTTTAATATTTATTGCATATCATCGCCTAAAAGTATATAAAGAGATAAAAAAAAATGACCTCGGATTTTTTGGATTAACAAAATTAATATCAGCATTCTTAAATAAATTTAATATAATAATATGATGAATAAATCTGATAAAATAAAACAAAAAATTGGCTTTGAATTTTAATTTTGTGCTCTTTTGTTAAAGTTTATTTCTTAAAAAAAATCAAAAAATTGGATTTTTAATATTTAAGATCTAATATTACCCGAGAAAAAATACAACTCAATAAAAAAAAAAGGTAAACAAATTTGCCTAGATTATCTACAATTAAAAAATATATAAGGTACTTTCCGTTTCAACTACACTGTTCTTTTTTGACGGCAAATAAGTAATTATAGCACGCAAAAAACTTATATTTCTTTTTTGAAAATTAACATAATAATAATAATAATAATAATAATAATAATGATGATGATGATGATGATGATAATGATAATGATAATGATAATAATAATAATAATAATATATTCTTTTTCTTGTTTACTCTTTTGTTAATGTTTATGAGTGTTTTTTCTTTCGGGATAATTTGATAATTTTAATTGTTTTGGAAATAATAGCAATAATCATTTTATATCTAATATTACTCGAGATAAAAAAACAACTCAAGAACAAAAAATAAACAAATTTACCTAGGTTATCTACAATTAAAAAACGATACAAGTCACTTTTGTCTCGATTACACTGTTCCTTTTAAACGGCAAATAAATTATTATTATATGTTTTAATATTTATTGCATATTATCGCCTAAAAGTATATAAAGAGATAAAAAAAAAAATGACCTCGGATTTTTTGCATGAAAAAATTTAATATCAGCATTCTTAAATAAATTTAATATAATAATATGATGAATAAATCTTATAAAATAAAATAAAAACTTGGCTTTGAATTTTAATTTTGTGCTCTTTTGTTCAAATTTATTTCTTAAAAAAAACAAAAAATTAGATTTTTAATATTTAAGATTTAATATTACCCGGGAAAAAATACAGCTCAAAAAAACAAGAGGTAAACAAATTTGCCTAGATTATCTACAATTAAAAAATATATGAGGCACTTTCCGTTTCAACTACACTGTTATTTTTTTATGGTAAATAAGTAATTATAGCACGCAAAAAAATTATAGTTATTTTTTGAAAAAAAAAATTCAATATTTTTATTTATAATGTGTAAGATCTAATATTATTAGGGAAAAAAGGCAACTAATCTTTTTTTTTTACAAATTTACTTAGGTTTTCTACAATTAAAAAATATAAAAATCACTTCCCATTTCAATCACACTATATAGTATGTGAGACTAAGTATATGTGTTTAATATTTATTTAATAGTCTCGCCTAAAAATATATAGACAGAGAAAATAAATGACCTATAATTTCTTGGAAAAAAAAATTAATATCGGTATTCTTAAATATATTTAATATAATAATATGATGAATAAATCTTATAAAAAAAACTGTCTTTGAAGGTAAATTTATATTTTAGACTCTTTTTTTTTCCTTTTCAGAAACTGTGATCTTTTTTCCACATGTATTTTTTATTTTTTAGTGTCCAAGTCAGTTGTTCTTTTTTTACCAGGTTTCTTTTTTTGTTTTTTTTTTTACCAGAATATCCGTGACAACAAATTTCTAATAAATCATTTAACCTTCTTAGCAAATTTTCCAACAAATTTTATCAAAAGTTTTTTAGCAATAGCAATATTCAATCACATTTTGGTTGAAAAAAACCATTTTTAACAGATTTTATCAATTACAATTATACTAATTAAATATTAAAATAATAAAATACAACATTCATAAAATCAATCAATTTTCTACATAGATAAAAAAGCTCAGCGAAGCGGGCAAATCAGCTCGTAATTTGCTAAAAGACAGGAAAAAAGATTAAGACATAAATCTCATTAATGACTTTGTTCTCCGGACTTTCTTGTGCTCACAACTGTGATAACAATGTCTTTGAATTTGCAAGTGAAAATGAGAAGAAAAAACAAAAAGAAGATGAAGAACAAGTGGTGATCCAGTGAATTGTCAGAAAGAACTTTTGATTCACAGAATTAGGTGGTGAAGGGAGTGTTTGGCACTATGTTTCAGAAATGTTTTTGAAAAAATTTTATTTTTTATTTTATTTTTTATTTTAAATTAAAAAAATTTGGTGTTTTTAGATCATTTTCATAAGCTGATGTCAAAAATAATTTTTAAAAATTAAAAAAAATATCATTTTGATGTATTTATAAACGAAAAATACTTTTAAAAACAACTAAAACCACACTTCCAAACAGACACGAAGAATCAGAGTCATCTTGAACATGCTGGTGAGAATGTAGCCCTGGCAACCTCATTAACTCATCCCTCTCAGCGTTGTTGCGTTCATCTTTCTTCATATTTTTTATCCACGTGATATATATTTAACTGATCGTTAATGAGTTTTTCTTCAGCTATATGTAGTTTTCTCATAAATATGGCATGTGAAATCACCACTTCATGAACTAGACATTAATTGCAATGAGCACCTCACATAATAATGGATAGAAAAGTTAGTAGATAGCTAAATAGTTAGTTGGCAAATTATTGTTGTTCTATAGATATCTTATCTGATAGCAAACAACGAGACACTTGCCCTATGCTTCGTCGCAGAACCAAATAATTTTTAAATATATAAAACAAATGTTAATAGTGAGATTTTTTAAAAAATACTATGTATTTGGATAAAATAATTAACATGGGGAGAATTTTATTAGCATAGATATTATTAGCATAATTTGTTTTTTAATTTATGTTGATAAACATTTTAAAATTGATATTTCTTTTTTTTAAATTATAAAATCATAAGTAAAATATTTTCCGAATACAATATAATATAATTATGGCCATAAAACTTCATTAGTTAAGGTTCATACATGATTTAAAAAAACTTAAGAATACATTACAAAATAATTATGTCCATAGAATTTCATTAGGTAAAAACTAACAAATTTAAAATAAATATTCTGCTGGCGTGCTATGTAAACTAAAATCAGGTTCATTAACGTTATCTTCCTTGCTATTTCTAATACATTTTCTTAATTTGATTTTCAAACCATAACAACGAATTATAAGTGATTCCAGTAGAGAGAGAGAGAGAGAGAGAGAGAGAGAGAGAGAGAGAGAGAGATGATTATACACAAGAGATGGAATAATAAGGATGGTATCTAGGGTTATAGTGTCAGTCAAAATGATAGATCCTTCCCTCGTAACAGGGGAGGTACTGCCGTTAGCAGTGCATATAGCTGACCGTGAGGAGGGTTTATGGCAGATTAATTTACCAGAATCTCTAGTCATGTGATTAGATACACTTGTATCAATAATCCAGACACTATTTTTAGTAAGAACAAAGTGTTCAAAAAAAATTTCGATGATACCTGGATGGACCACATTCACTGTAGATTATACCTGATCTACTTCCGTCAGATGTATCAGAGATTTTCTGATATTTTTCCGAGGTTTCTTTGTAAAGTCTCACCAATCCGGGTAGCCGATGATTTCGTAACATCTTTGTTTCGAATGTCCCATTTCACCGCAATGAGAACACACCAACCCACCAGTATTTTTGTATTTTCGGTCAGCCCGGTCAGCCCCATTTCGGTCAGCCCTTATATTCTGACTTAAAAAAATTTCCCCTCTCTCTCGTCCTTCATTTTGAAATCGCGCCGTCACTGTCCCTCTTTCTCTCCCATGCTCCCCCTCCGGTCGATGATGCCTCGTCATCATCACGGCGTGCTCAGTGAACCCCGGAGGACCACCACCATGCTTGCCCTCCATGACTTGCTTCTGGGAGTGCTCTCGGCGGACGGCGGCATAAGCTCCTTCAAGGTCCAGTTTTGGATCCTTGCGTAGGATCTCACCCCTAATCTGTTTGAAGATGGGGTCAAGTCCACTGAGAAAAATTTAGACTCGGAGGTGTGCCATTGCCGAGTGGAGGTGGAGGACGTCGTCGACGATTCCTCCCTGGGATGCACTCTGGCCGTCAATTTCTGGAAGATGGCCACCAGTTCGGTGTAATAGGTGGACAGTGGACGACCATCTTGGCGGGTGTTGAACGAGCGTTGATTCAGTTCGAAGATGCAGGTCTCATCGGCGCCGTCGTAGAAGGTTCTGGCGACGGCGTCTCAAATGTTCTTTGCCGTCGGGAGACGAATGAACCTCTGCATCAGAGATGGATTCATGGAGTCAATGAGCCAACTCTTGACTCGGTGGTTCTCGGTGACCCATGCTTCCAGTCGTGGGTCACCTGGTTCGGGTCGTGGTGTATCTCCGGTAAGGTGTCCAACCTTGTTACGAGCTCCAATCCTCATTTCCATTAATTGTGACCATAACGAATAATTGTGTTTATCCAGGACAATGCTTGATGGAAAAGCAGAATTATCTTGATGAACGACAACCTGTGGTGACGGGGTAGAGGTAAGTATGTTCGTTGGATTGATTTCCATTTTGTGGGTTATGGGTTTCTGGGTTAATTTTTCAGTGTTTAGGGTTCGAGTTTCTGGGTTGTGTTTGTGTTGGAATTTTTTGGTTTTTGGCTAGACTGTCTAGGTATTTTGGGTTTAAAATGGGTTTGTAGATAATTTCCGGGTATTGTGGTGGTTTTTTGGGTTCAGTGATGGTTTTCTGGGTTTCGGTGTGTTTCAGTGATGAATTTTTTTCTTTGATTTCTATAGTAACTGTTGTTACAGTACAAACTAACACTGTAGCGTTCAAATTTTTGGGTTAGAGTTTTGGTGAACAGTACATTGGATGAACACGTACTGTGCAGATCAAGTTTTGGGTTCCAAACCAGAAAAAAAAAGGAAAAAAAATAGTAATTCGATTTCAAAGAAAAAATCAAAATTTGCTCTGATACCATGTAAGAATTTGAAATACAATTAATTTCAGTATATTCAGTGTATTTTACTATTACAATTGAGAATGAATAATTTATAGACTAATTACAAGACTAAATTAGTTAAAAATAAAGCTACTTTATCTGCCTCCTTTACAAAGTTTTGATATCTGAAAATTAATGGTCATATTTTAATAGAAAGGAAATACCAGCAAAAGAGCACAAGGAGTTCATGTAAAAGCCAGGATGGGAACGAACATTAATTTTTTTTTTGCCTCCTGTTGATTTACCGGTACAACAAATGGGATTCCTATTCCTCTTCAAGAGTAATATTTTTGCCAGATATGTCTGAACAACCTTATCGGTAACCTGACTTTATCATTGTTTTAATTCTCTTACTGTTAAGTCATGTTTTAATGGCTACAACAGTTGCTTAATAAAGTCCTTGTTTTTGAAAAATAAGAAAAAACAAATTTTTCTATCCATCTTCGAATAATAAATATTGTTTTTATTTATTTTTCAGCAATGAAACTTGAGAATTTTGTCATTTTAATTTTTAATTATATATTGATGATTTTCCAACCACGAAACTTGAAAATTTTGTCATCCTAACAAACTAATCAGTTAATATCCTTTATTGTTATTTTAAATCAAACAATATACAAAAACAATTAATTAGCTTTATTTAAAAGGACATCACAATTGTTCATCGACAATTGAGGAGCAATTAATCTAATATTTCGGTTTTGAGAGTCTTTTTAACTCCCTCGTTCTATTTCAACTGTCATTCAAATCTTTCATCTCCATTACTTTCACTTGACCTAAAATTTAATAACTCTGTGTGATCCTTAAGGGAAGTCGATGGTGAGAAGGAAGAATCCAAGTGAGCCACTATCCATGGTGAAAGTCTATTTCAAACGTTTCTTATCATTAACTGCGAGGACCACCACAAGAATCCATCCCATTTACCTGGGTGGAAAAATAGATCGAAATCACATCTAACGAGAACCTGGAATTTAATCAATGAAGAATTTTTATCCTTATCGACATGTTTGGGTCCTACATTTGAGGCTAGGTGATTCTCTTCTGATCCTATAAAACGCCAAGGCTTCCAACACTTTGCATCCATCCTCTGATAGAGTGTAGTGTGCATACGTATGAGTATGCACACACAAGTCCTTCCCTTTGAATATAAATATATAGCATGCGTATTATGTTATAACAGAACAGAAACCAAAATTTCAAATTACAATATTTTCCTTTTCTTTCTCTTTCTCTCTGCATCGTCTTCTTCCTTTGGCTCAGTTAGATTATCTTCTTACTCTAATCTTCACATGGTATTAGAGCTAGAAATGCTCACGCAGACCATTCAAATTCATTGCTTCCGCAAATTCTCTACTTAAATTCAACGATTCAAATCATTAGAGAAATTTTTGCAATCCCCAATTACAGCCCTAATCTCTACAGTTTCCACCTCAGTGAACGTGAAGCTTGATGATACAAACTATCTGAATTGGCACTTTCAGATGCGTCTTCTACTTGAGAGCAATGGAATTATCGGGTTTGTCGATGGCACTCATCTCTACCCATCATCTGTGACAGTCGATGAATATGGTACACATAACTCTCCTTCTTCTTCTTCCTCAGTTGATAATGATGATGTGTTAATATGGAAATTACATGATAGAGCACTTATGCAGCTCATCAATGCCACTTTATCTCCGATTGTTATGTCTTGTGCAATTGGCAGTTTTAGCTCTCGTGACTTGTGGAATCGATTAATTGAGCAGTTTTCCATAGTGTCCAAAACTAGTATTTTCCAGATGAAGTCAAATCTTCAGAATATTAGGAAAGGGGGAGATACTATTAGTCAATATTTTCTTAAGATTAAGGAAGCTAGAGACTATTTGACTGTTGCGGGGTCCATTTTGCTGATGAAGATATCCTTATTTTAGCACTGAATGGTCTTCCATCTGACTACAACATATTTCGGTGTGTCATTAGAGGCCGAGAAAGTGTTATTACTTTAAAAGAGTTTAGAACTCAGTTGCTTGCTGAAGAGAAAATTGTGGAAACAATTAATCCTGCAACTCCTTCCTATTTTACTGTTATGCATACCTCTAAATCTGCTATGTCATCTCCATCATTTGGTCAACAACATCATGGATCAAATACATATGGTTCCTATGCTAATGGGGGATACAAGTCATTTAACAGAGATAGAGGCAAATGGAGGTTTAATCAAGGGTTCAGAAATATGCATGACAGACCCCAATACCCTGTTAAACCATCCAATCAATCTCCATATCAGCAGCACGTTGCACCTCATATGCTTGGTTCTTCTTCTCCTTATGCATCAATTTCCAGTGTGCAAGTGTGTCAGCTTTGCAATCGTGAAGGTCATCTTGCTCCTGTGTGTAATTTTAGAAGGGATGAAAGACACAGTTGCAACATTTGTGGTAGAACAAACCATACTACGTGGTTCTGCTTCTACAATGACAGAGGACCTAATTTCAGTGGATCAACCAATCCCCCTGCGGTTCCAGCTCAATCTAATGGTGGTGTTTCACATGACATGCAGGCTATGCATACAGTAACACACTGTAGTCCATCTTCATCTCAAGTTTGGTTGGCTGATTCCGGGGCTACAGACCACATGACCTCTGAATTGCATAATTTGACTCTAGCATCTCATTTCCCTGTAAATGATACGGTGCAAACTGCAAATAGAGAAGGTTTGTTGGTATCTCATGTTGGCAGTTCTATGATTCCTACCAATTCTGTGTCTATTCCATTGAAATCAGTATTATGTGTTCCATAATTGACACAGAATCTTCTATCAGTGCATAGATTATGCTTGGACAATAACTATCATCTAATCTTTGATCTTGGCAGGGGTCTTTTTCAATTGGTCAACCACACAGTACTCACTATGCTTCATCAACTTCAGGAACTCATTCGTTTCTTCCTCTGTCACAGGTTTATTTACCTCCAACTCTTTTTCAAAACCCATTACCTCCTTACCCTTAGCCTTTCTTTGTTTTTCCAGCTCCTCAGGCGTGAAACAACGACCGCTTCGGGTCAAACCACCTATCTCGGCTTGGAAAAAAGGAGTTTCGTCATTTGAGGTAGCAAACTAATTTCCTGGCGTTGCCCTATAGTCTGCCTCCTTTGCATATGAGGGCTTATATAATACCAACCTCGAGAGCCCACTAGCTGTTGATTGGATCCTACACTTTTCTATCCCTGTTATCTCTCCACTACCTTCCATATTCTCGATCCTTAGCTCCCCTAGAGTCAATATCCTCGTGACCTTTTGATGAAACTCGGTACATTCATCAATGTGATGCCCTTTCTCGTTATGGAATGGGCAAAAGTCGCTTTTGCCCATGTCGTGCTTGGTTGATCCCATCAAATGTCCAGATTGTACCAACATATCGTATAATCTGGTCATGGTCACCTTTAGAGCCCTTTCTTCGTTATTAGCTTCCACTGCATTTATCTCATTACCTCCTGCAGCATGCTTGGGCAAAGGATTCAGATTCACATTGGGTGGATCCTCAATGGTGACCCATCCGATCTTGATCAATTGCAATACCTTTCTCTTAAAAGCCGTACAGGTCTCAATGATATGTCCTGCATTACCAGCATGGTATTCGCAAGTCAAATTGGGGTTGTGCCAGGCAGGGAAAGGTGGTTTCAAAGGGGGTAGTGGTAGGGGAGCAACATGTCCAATGTTTAGTAACTGTGCATATAACTCCTTTAAGGTCATAGGCAACGGTGGTAGTTGTTCTTCCGGTTGTTGATAATCTCTCCTTTGGAAATTATTTTGGCTATGTGCAGGGAATTTTGTGTGAAAAGGCTGGTTTGGAGTGGAGGGTTTGGAAAAGTTGACACTGGTGGTTTGGGGTGCAGGTGTTTGGTAGTTTCTGTAATTTCTGTCTTTCCCCTTGTACCTGTCCTCCAGATTATTCACCTCAACTTCCTTTCTTTTCCCGACAAAACCCCTCTTCTCTACGGGTTCCATAATTCTCCCGCTCCGGATTCCCTGCTCAATCCTTTCAGCGATTCGTACCGCATCGTAAAAATGCTAGGCAGAGCTTCCCATCAGGTGCTCGTAGTACGGGGCCCTAAATGTATTGGCAAATAGAGTCACCATTTCTGTCTCTATTAACGGAGGTTGCACATTGACAGCTTGGTCCCGCCATCTTTGAGCATAAGTCCTTATAGACTCCTGAGCTCCCTTCTCCATGGTCATTAAGCTGGTCCTATCAGGAGCAATCTCCAAGTTAAACTTGTACTGCTTTAAAAAAGCATCTGCCAAGGTCTGCCCACTTTTTAATCCGGATGTTATCTAACCTCATATACCAGCTAAGAGCCGACCCTGACAAGCTGTCCTGGAAGAAATATATTAACAATTTATCGTCATGTATGACCTCCGCCATCTTGTTATAGTAGGAACGAAGATGAGTTTTTGGGCATTCTATCCCGGTATACTTGATGAATTCCGGAACCCTGAACTTCCGCGGTATCACGATGTTGGGCACCAAGCATGCTTCGGCTGCCCTAACTGGGTCAGATAGATCATTCCCTTCAACTGCTCTTATCCTTTCTTCTAGTGCGGACCACTTGTCATATCCTGCGTGGTTAGAGAATCTAGCGTCTTGTGGGTCCTCATCTGTTAAATCTAATGTAATAGGGATTGGGATGGGCCGAGTGGATTCAGGCTGCTTTTTTGGCGAACTAGTCCCTAAAATATGAGGTGCCCTCGGGCTTTGAACTGTCGGTGGTGCTTCATCCGTCTGAGCTGACGTTCCCTCTCCATCCCTTGTTCTTAACGCTTTCTCGAGCAGGCTGGTTAAACACGCCACATCATTTTGAAAGCTCTTGTGGTATGTTCACAACTCCTTCAAGAATTTTGCATACTGGGAACTTTGCTTGATAGCAGCAAGCTATGGAATGTTCAGTTCCACTTCGTGAAACCCTACGATCTCTTTTTCTTTGTCTCTTCTTTCTTCTGTCCTAGATTGAACTCACAGGAATGGGTGGATTTGTTTTAAAATTAGAATAATGAGTAAAAGTTACTTTGGAGTGTTGGTCTTTGTTTCAGTTTGTGGAGTGGAAGAGGGAGGCTGTTCTTTCTTTGGTACTCATTTCAGTTTTTATCTCTTCTTCCTCCATCTCAATTTGTTTCGATTTTTCTCTTCAAGTTCGTTTCCAACTTCGCAGCATGATAGCACTACATTTTCTTTTCTTTTGGATTCAATGCTTGAGAGGGCAACTTTCCATTTATTTGTTCTTCCAATTTCCCTACACTTGAAGCTACTTGCCCCATTTGCTTTTCCAAGTTGTGAATACTTGACCTTGTTTCCTGTTGAAAAGACATCACATTTTGCTGCAAGGTCACAGTGTTAGAAGCCAAAGTTTTCATCATCTCACGAAGATCATCACTGGATGATGTCCCCATAACATTGGAGTTGGTGAACGGAGGGGGCTGTCTTGCTTGATAATTTTGTTGGGGCTGTGGTTGAAATCCATGGGAATGGAACTGTCTCCCTTGATTGCCTTGTTGAGGTGGGTTCCCGTAGCGGAAGTTAGGATGATCTCTCCATCCAGGATTGTACGTGTTAGAAAAGGGATCATACTTACGCTGGGGCTGTCCGTTGAATGCTCCATCAATTGCATGAGCTTGTTCAATGTAATCTTCTTGCATTGTTGGGCACATATCTGTAGCATGTCCTTGTAAGGAGCATATGCTACAAACTTTCACCTGCTGCACATTTCCACAAGCCAAAGAACGCACAAGAGAAGTAAGATCATTAACTTTATTTTCAAGGTTAGAAATACTTACCTCATTTACTCGTTTGTTGGAGAAGTCTCCACGAGTGCCAAACTGTTTTGAGTTGGCTGCCATGTTTGAGATCAATTGGCGTGCAGCACCGGGTGTCTTATCTACCAATGCCCCTCCACTTGTAGCATCAATGATACTACGGTCAGTAGGCATCAATCCTTCATAGAAATATTGAATGAGAAGCTGATCGGGTATTTGATGATGAGGGCATTGAATACATAGTTGCTCAAATCTTTCCCAATACTCGGAAAGTGTCTCTCCATGAGATTGTCGAATCCCACATATTTCTTTCCTTATATTGGCAACTCGAGATGCTGGAAAATATTTCTCCAGGAAAATCTTCTTCATAGCATTCCAAGTTCCAATAGATCCTGGGAGAATAGAGAAAAGCCATGCCTTTGCTGCCCCTTTCAAAGAGAAAGGGAAAGCTTTCAACTTAACTTGTTCTTCATCAACTCCATTCGATTTCATGCCAACACATACCATATGGAACTCCTTGAGATGAGCATGAGGATCTTCTCCTGCAAGACCATTAAATGTTGGTAACAAATGTATAAAACCAGATTTGAGTTCAAAGTTCACATTACTGTCTATGTTTATGCACAATGGTTGGTTTTCCACGTTAGGAGCAGCAAGCTCCTTGAGTGTTTGTTGTCGTGCACCAGCCATGATGTTGACGCGAGCTTCCTTTCGTAACCTGCGTAAAGTGTTTTCTATTTCAAGATCAACCTGCACTTGATGACTTTGATTAGCAGAACGGGTTACAGGCATAAATCGCAAAGAAAACTCAAAAGAAACCAAGCACACAAGAGATTGAAAACAATGTAAATTGTACGAAAATTTTACGGTAGAAAACTAAAACTGCCTAAAAACACTAGAACAAAACGGAATTTGGCCTCAATAGAGTGGGGCTAGTGATTTTTCACTAGTCTTGCTCAGAACGTCCTTTTCCTTCAGATAACAAAAGATTGATACCTAATTCCACCAAAAACTCTGTTTTGAACAGTACCGTTGCCGCAAGTGAACAGTACCGTCGCAAGCAAAAATTCTGTTTTTTTTTTTTTTGAATCACAGCAAATAAAAATAACAGTACAAACACAACAATCAACTAAAATTACTTCCCCGGCAACGGCGCCAAAATTTGTTGCGATGTCGCGGTCGCACAAATTAATTACCCTAGCTTAAAACACACAAGATAGTATAGAGCAAGCAAGGGGTCGATCCCACGAGAAAGTTTCAAGTTAGATTTTTATGTTGTACGTTATGTGATTGGGGGGATTTGGTTTTTGATTATCTAAAGTATGGCAGCAATTAAACTAGCAAACAAAATCAATTAAAACCGAAACTTATCAAGAAAACAAACATTGGTCACAAGCATACATCCACCTACGGAAATTAGAACCGATCCTTGAAACTAAAAATACAGTTCATGTTTTGAAATTTTATCTTTTCTTAACGTGATTAATTAACGGATCCGCCGTATAACTAATCCTAACCAACAAACAATCAAAGTGTTCGCACTAATGATTCAATTTAATGGTAGCTTTAAGAACTAGATAATTTCATCAAGATTAACATACAAGTTGTCCGCAACTTGTGTCAATTTATTCAAATGTTCTCCCTAAGTTCAATAATGTAGTTCCGCCACAATTATCAAGCTTAGATGCTTCACAAGTTCATATATCACAACTCCGGTTCACAACAATAACTTAGAGTCCGCTCTAGCAATCATCAACAACAATCATAAAAAATATGCATAGGAAAACAATCATACTCATTCATAACATAAACTGAAAATAGAAGGAAGAATAAATCTCACGGTTCTTGAAATCCGAAGGTTTTTGTGTCCTTGCAACCAAGCAAAAGAGTCTAGCCTTGCATGTTTATTGAACAACTAAATAAAAAGATGGAAGAACACATGATTTAGGGTTTGGAGGAGGAAGATTTTGTGTTTTCTTTTGTGCTGGCCGCCACTTCCTTGCTCCTCTTCTCCTTTATATATGCTTAGAAACCCTAGTGTCTATTTTACAAAATAGTCCTTCCTTAAGTTGACAGAATTTAGTTGTCCCTTGTAAAATTCATATCTCCTTCATAGCACATCTTTTTGATCTGAAATTTGGAGAGCTTATAGGCCTTTGAGTCCTGAATCCACGAAAATTGAGTTTTCATCAATCGGACTTTTGTAGCTCGAGATATTGAAGTTGTAATGGACAAAGGTCGATATCGGCAGATTGCAAGATTTGACTTTGAAGGCTGCGATTTCCATGATCTTCCTTATTTTATTTCTTTTCCTTAGCTTTCCATAAATTTATGGATGTTAGCTTTTGAATGTCACTGGAATCACTTCATTTCGATCTCTAGAGCTTCCACTCTGCACAAAACACCGACTGAAGGTCAAATCTGTCAATCACCTCCAATTACCTCCTTTTTGCATCTTTCATCCAAAAATGCCTTCAAAATATAAAACAAAGAATATCAAGGCATTTTATACATAAAACATATGCAAAACACTACGTAAATATGGATGAAATTATCAAATAATATGGTCGCATCAGTCAGTGTGTCTGTATGTCATATTGTAATGTTTGGTTCCTTGCAAATATCGCATAAATTTTTTTGCAGCTTTCCAATGTTCCAATCCTGGATTGCTTTGATATCGACCCAACATTCCAACTGCCATTGCTATGTCAGGTCTAGTGCAAACCTGTGCATACAATAGGTTGCCAACTGCAGATGAATATGGGATATCCTTCATTTGTTCCTTTTCCAATGCATTTCGAGGACATTGATCATTACTGAATCTATCCCCTTTAATGATAGGTGCTACATAACCATTACAGTTCTTCAGTCTGAATCTCTCTAAAACCTTTTCAATGTTGGCCTTATGAGACAGTTTCAATATTCTTTGTTTTCTGTCTCTGTGAATCTCTATGCCTATGACATAAGAGGCTTCACCCAAATCCTTCATTTCAAAGTTTTGAGAGAGAGAAAACCTTTTGTTTCGTGTAGCAAACCTAAATCATTACTTGCAAGCAAAATATCATCTACATACAAGACTAGAAAAATAACTTTACTCCCACTGACCTTAAGGTATATACATTGATCAACAAGGTTCTCAATAAAACCATATGAGGTAATGACCTTATGAAATTTGATATACCATTGACGGGAGGCTTGTTTTAGTCCGTAAATAGATTTCCTTAGTTTGCAAGCTTTATTACTGTTATCTTCAAAACCTTCAGGTTGTTTCATGTAAACCTCCTCTTCAAGATCCCCATTTAGAAAGGTTGTTTTCACTTCCATTTGATGTAGCTCTAGATCAAAATGAGCTACTAATGCCATGATAATCCTAAATGAATCCTTCTTAGATACTGGAGAGAAGGTTTCATGATAATCAATGCCTTCCTTTTGAGTGAAACCCTTGGCCACAAGTCTAGCTTTATATCGTTCAACATTACCGGAAGCATCTGTTTTGGTTTTGTAAACCCATTTGCAGCCTATGGCTACAGCTCCCTTTGGTAAGTTAATGAGATCCCAGACTTGATTTTTAGCCATGGATTCCATTCTTCTTACATGGCATTAATCCATAATGTGGAGTGTTCTCCACTCATGGCTTGTGAAAACATTTTTGGATCATCTTTAGGCCCAACATCAAAATCAGACTCTTGGAGATATACAACATAATCACTAGAGATTGCAGGTCTAATTATTCTAGAGGATCTTTTTAATTCTACTTGCTCTGTATTTGGTAGAGTCTGAGTAGGATCAATCTGAACTTGTTCCTCATGAGTTGACTGTTCCGTAATTGATTGTGGTTCAAGGTAATCATTTTGAATTTCCTTGAGCACAATCAAACATCCTTGAGTTAAATGAGTTTCAGTCAACTCTTGTGTTTCCTCAAATTCAATCATTTGAGGACAAACACTTCTACTAGGTTCAGAATCCTTTAAAAATTTTGCATTTATAGACTCAACAATTCTAGTACTATTAGAAGGACAGTAAAACCTAAATCTTTTGGAGTTTACTGCATAACCAATAAAATAACCACTAGTTGTCCTTGGGTCTAATTTATTCATGTTTGGATTATAAATCCTCACTTCAGCAGGACAACCCCATATGTGCAAGTGATTTAAAGTTGGTTTCCATCCATTCCACAATTCAAAAGGTGTCTTAGGAACAACCTTGGATGGGATCCGGTTTAATAAATACATAGTAGTTTTTAAGGCTTCACTCCATAAAGATAAAGGCAACTTAGAATTACTAATCATGCTCCTTACCATGTCCATTAATGTGCGATTCCTTCTTTCTGCCACACCATTTTGTTGTGGTGTGCCAGGCATTGTGTATTGAGCAACAATGCCTTCCGCTTCAAGGAATTTTGCAAATGAACCTGTCATTTGTCCCTTTTCTGTGTACCTACCATAGTACTCTCCACCTCTATCAGATCTTACGATCTTGATTTTCTTGTCTTTTTGTTTCTCTACTTCTACCTTATAGGTCTCGAAAGCATTTAATGCCTCAGCCTTATCATTTAGAAGATAAAGAAACATGAACCTTGTATGGTCATCAATAAAAGATATAAAATATCTTTGACCATTTAAGTAGGGAGTAGGAAAAGGCCCATAGATATCAGTATGTATGATCTCAAGAATGTCAGAACTCCTTTTGGCACCTTTAGTGGTCTTGTTGGTTTGCTTTCCCTTTATGCAATCCACACAAGTACCAAAATTTGTAAAATCAAGAGTTTTTAAAACTCCATCATTTACTAACCTTTTGATTCTCTCTATGGAGATATGTCCCAATCTCCTGTGCCATAACCAAATAGAGTCCTCATTCATAAGACTCCTCTTTATGCCAATATTTGTATGTAATGATAAATAATTATTTTCAAAGTTGGGATCTAAATCAATTTTGAATAAACCATCAATTTTTATTCCACCACCAACAAGGTTTTCACCTTTAAAAATACTAAAGGTTGAGTTGATAAACCAAAAACCATAACCAATAATATCCAATTTTGAAACAGAAATTAAGTTTCTTGAAAAATGCGGAATAAAAAATACATTATCCAAATCCAAAACATATCCGGATTTCAAAATCAACCTAAATGTCCCAACCACCTCAACTTGAGAAAACAATTTATTTCCAGAATATACTCGTTGTTCACGGCTTGCTGGTTTCCTTGTGTTAAGAAAACCCTGCATTGTATTAACAATATGGATTGTAGAACTAGAATCAATCCACCATGTATTACTAGGAGCCTCAACAAAAAAAGATTCATGACAAACTAGAGATATGATATTTTCTTTCTTAGAAACATCAACCTCTAGGGACTTCAGTTGAGCAGACATGTCCCTCATTTCCATGATGTGCTCTCGCACACTTCTGGAACTGTCAAAGGTTTTGCTTGATAGCCTTTTCATTAGAGTGCTGGCTAAGGCTTTATCAGAACTGATAAATTGTTCCTCAACAACTTTGATAAAATCTTTAGCCTTGGTGCATTCTGGGATTGAACCCCGAATGCCTTTAATGACGTGAGATTTCATAAACATGAGACTTAAACGATTAGATCGCTCCCACCATTCATGTTTAGCAATCTCTAGTGTCATACTGGAGTCCGTTAGGACTGGTGGTTCGTCCTCACGAAGCGACAAGTCAAGTTCCATGCACCCAATGTAAAAAGCATATTTTCTTTCCATTCAGAAAAATTAATACCATTTAGCATTGGAACTATATCAATCAAAGCAGAAGGAATAACTGCAATTATCAAGGAAACTAAAAAATACTTTATTGCTATGAAATAACTTTATTTAAATTAATCAATGTCAATTTAATAATAAATTTCAACCTACCTGTGGGCAAAGGTTGCATCACGCATGAAATTTACTACTTATTAATAAGTCTAATAAATTTAAATTTTAATAAATAAAATTTTCCGTACCTATGGGCCTAAGATAAATTTTATTTCTTAAATATTAAATTTACTATCTTATTCTAATTAAGTCATAAAAATAAAAACCTCCCTGTGGGGATTAGCAATTAAATTTATGAATTAATTACAACCCAATGTTAATTTTCCTTATGAAGTTCACATATATTTTTCTTGATGTAACTATCATTTATAAAAATCAGACGCTGTGGCATTTCTAAAATTATTATGATAATTACTACTTCATTAACATCTAATAATTATATCGATGCCTAGATAAGGTACTTTAGGAATCAAACAAACCAATATAAATTAAACAGTATTTTTCCAAATTACAACCAGGTACCCAGGAAAGTGAGGTGGGTCTCAATGGACACGCTTAAATACCAAGACTTTCCTAGACAGAACTTTCCTAGACATTGAAAAATGGATAGTACCATAAAATTCACTAACATTTATGGTTTGATTGATTATTTTTATGTCCAGATATTAATTAATTTATATTTAAATAATATAAATTACAAGATATATTTCTAAGTTAATGTACTGTATTACCTTACAACATAAAACAATAGGAATAAAACTACATTACATAAGCATAAATGTAAGCATAATGTAAAACTGCATAATGCACTTTATAGTATAAATAAAAATGAATAAACATTGCATTATGTTAACAGAAATGAAGCATAGCGCAATGGATGGGTACTTTTAATGAACTTGGGAGAACCCAAGTTCGAACCCCTGCAGTCTTTAATTCCTTTTTTATAAACCCGGTTCCTTATGGGTTTGAAACCCTACTAAATATTTGACCCGTTTAACCCAAACTTGCACCGGCTCCCTCATGCACCGGAAATAGGGTCACCGACCGGCGGCTCACGGATCCATATGTGGCGGCCACAGAAGCCGCCGCCCAGTCCAATCACGGTGACCCAGTGGGTTGCCGTTTTTCCTTGAGCATCCAGCGATCTTCATAGATCGCTGGTGCTCCGGTAAAAAATAGGGAGAGGCTAGTGGCCTCTCTTTCTATCAATTGGGAAGAGGACACTGGCCCCTCCCGTGTGGCAGATGGCCCTTCAAGGGCCGTCGTTGCTCTCAGCGGCAACCCGTAAGGGTCACCGATAACTGGACGGGGAGAGGCCAGTGGCCTCTCCTTTCTTAAGTTTTAAGTTTTAATTTTCAATTTACTTTAGTTACACATGTTGTCATTAACAACAGGTCATAAAGTATAATTTAGTTACACACGTTGTCATTTACAACAGTTTACGTAAAATAACAACGCTACTTCATAAATCGAAAATCAAAATAAATGATTCAATACACGAGAATCACTGACTAATATACTGAGCAAAATAGCATAAAAGCTGGCTCTGATACCACATGTTAAACATACTTTATATAATCGAATGCTAAATACATATAGCTGCGGAAATTTAGATTATAAATACCTCCAGCCATTGTTGCTCAAGTACCGAAATTAAATGAATTCCCAATTGCAGCAGCAGCGAAGCTTTTCCCAAAGCAGCAACAACAATACAAAATAATAAATGTTTTACAAGAGGAGCCTTCTGATCTATGCCTACCAGTAGCCGTAAATGGAGTACACAAGCTATTATTTATAGGTAGATCAGGGACCCCACTCACTAATTTATTTTCCAATTTTCTCCTTCCATCAAGGAGATAGTTAGCCATGATCAATCAATTGATCCCCATGATCAAACCCCATGACCTATCTCCATGGTCATGGGTTTGCATGATCAAGAACATGGGTGTGTCATGAGGGGCACAAAAGGTAATTTCCAACAGAAACAACAGCAAATTACTGCACAATTCCTCAAGCCAATTCGGGGCCACCACAGAAATGTGTTTGCCTAATCATATTATATTTTCAAAATGCACTTGCTGATGTTCTTACCTTTCCAGAGAAATGCTTTTTTGTTCTGCAATTCAATTTTTTTTATTCTTTCAAAAACGTTTTCCTGATACTGTCTTTTTGAAGGCATCCAAATTCTTTCTCTAGTTCATTGCCAGAAAAAGAATCCCTTCCATTGATTTTCTTTTTCTTTTTTGGTTTTGACAAAACATGGAATTTAAATATGATAACATTCTTACAGGTTTATAGAGGAGTTCTTCCTCCTGGAGAACTAGTTGCTATCAAACGAGCTCAACAAGGATCGATGCTGGGTGGGCTGGAATTCAAGACTGAGATTGAGCTTTTATCCAGAGTCCACCACAAAAATGTTGTAAGCCTTATAGGCTTTTGCTTTGACAGAGGTGAACAAATGCTCATATATGAGGTTGTTCCAAATGGTAGCCTCATGGAAAGCCTATCAGGTACTTTCATTGGCACCTATGAGCCATCAATACTTGGAATTTGCTATCATACAATATTTTTTTCATGAAAATTTAGCATATGCCATCTATTAACGGCAACATTCCATATATAATTACTAACAGCAACATTCCATATATACTTGATTGTACAGTCATTAGGAAATATATTCTGGAAATAGTTTAGGGATCATTAGCAGACATTTTAGCATTGATCTTCGGATCTTGTACCTTTCCCTTGTATTATATATACTGCAACCTATAAAGAAAATAATACACAGAAGATTGATTTCTATTTTCTACATCCTGCACTTTCCTCTGTTCTCTCTTCTTCAATCTTGGCTTTCCTGTGTTCATCAATCTTTCATCAATCTTCATATTCTAACATGGTATCAGAGCAGGTTCTCTGCATATTTTTTTAAAAAAATTTCTCTCTTTTTCAACCATGTCAGACACCTCAGTTCCAACATAAACCTCTGCAACATCTCCATCAATTCAGAATGTATCTTCACCATATTCTCTTCACTCTGCTAATCACCCGGGGGCCATCTTAGTCTCCACTCTTCTTAATGGGGACAATTATCCTACTTGGAAGAGAGCTATGAAAATGGCGTTGAATGCAAAAAACAAATTAGGTTTTATCGATGGTACCCTCTCCAAACCAACATCCTCAACGATAGAAACTCAACTGTGGGAACGTTGCAGTGACATGGTCTTATCATGGATCCTTAACTCCATTGATAAATCTATTGTTAACAGTTTAATTTATCATGCTTGCCCCCGTGATGTATGGCTTGATCTTGAGGATCGTTTCTCCCAAAGCAACAATCCAAGGACCTACAAATTGAAACATGATATTGCCACTCTCACCCAAGGCTCCATGAACATCTCTGCATATTTTACAACAATAAAAGGCTATTGGGATGAACTTTCCATGCTCACTCCTACACCACAGTGCACTTGTGGTATTTTGAAAGAATTGACTCATATGCAAGACACTGAAAGGGTGTTTCAGTTTTTAATGGGTTTGCATGACTCATATACTTCGATTCATAGCCAAATTCTGGTCATGGATCCGTTACCAAATGTTAACAAAGTATATTTGATTTTGCATCAAGAAGAAAAGCAACGCCTGCTTCATATTCCAACTGTCCCTACTGAATATACTGCCATGGTAGTACCTCGCACCTTCTCCCATCATTTTGATAGCAAGGAACGAGGACGTGGTCGCCCAAAATGCGACTACTGTGACCGTGATGGTCACTGGAGAGCTAATTGTTATAAATTAAATGGGTATCCTGGAAATAAGTCCCAATCTCATGGAACAATCGGTAAGTTCTCTAGTTCTTCCAAGGTTGCAAACAATGTAACCGATTCTTCAACCCCTTCTGAGATTACTATCCCTAGGCTCACAAATGACCAATACAGTCGGCTCTTGGAATTTCTGTCAACATCGAACACCAGTTCTACCAACTTTGCTGGTAATCTCATCTCTTGTAATTCTGCTTTGTTTTCTAATCAAGAGTGGATTATTGATTCAGGTGCCTTTGATCACATGACTTCTAATTTACCATCCCTTTATAACACTCAACTTCTTAATCAATCATGCCCTGTTACACTTCCAAATGGTGACATTATCTCTATCACCAATACTGGCACATTACACATTTCTCCAGATATTGCTCTTCCTAATGTTTTATATGTGCCTTCGTTTAAATTCAACATATTATCCATTAGCAAACTCACTTCTACTCTCAATTGTGTTGTTATATTTTTTTTCTGACTTTTGTGTTTTTCAGGACCTATCAACGAGGAAGCTGATTGGAACAGGTGTAGTACGTTATGGACTTTACTACTATAAACCTTTCTCTACCCTCTGCTTTAAATTCTCAATGCACTCCTAACTCTACTCTTTGGCATCAACGTCTTGGCCACCCTTCTATTTCAAATATTCTGAAAAATTTAAACATTCCTTAATCGCATTTGTCTTGTGATGTTTGTGCTAGAGCAAAACACACTCGCTTACCTTTCCTTTTAACTATCAATAAGAGCACATTTTGTTTTAATCGAATTTATTGTGATATATGGGGTGGTTATCCTACAGCTTCATATTCAGGTGCTCATTATTTTTTAACCATCGTGGATGATTACTCACGCACTACATGGGTTTATCTAATGCATATGAAATCTGACACTTTTCATTGTCTTACAAATTTTTTTGCAATGGTTAAAAATCAATTTAATTGCACCATTAAGCATATACGCACCGATAATGGTCAAGAATTTTTATGTCATAAAATTCAAAATTTCTTTCATGAAAATGGCATTTTTCACGAGCACAAATGTGTTGATACACCTCAACAAAATGGTGTCACTGAACGTAAGCATCACCACCTCCTTAATGTGGCTCGATGTTTACGTTTTCAAGCCAACCTTCCCATTTTATTTTGGGGTGAATGCATTCTTACTGCTACTTATTTAATTAACCGCACTCCTTCACCCAGCCTTAATCATAAGTCTCCTTATGAGCTTCTTTTTAACAAACCACCTTCGTATACGCATTTACGAGTTTTTGGGTGTTTGTGCTATGCCCAAACCACTCGTCAACATCTAGATAAATTTTCCCCTCGTGCTCTATGATGTGTTTTCTTATGATATCCCACACATCATAAGGCTTATCGTGTCTACGATCTTGAAAATAAAAAAATCTTTATCTCCCGTGATGTTACGTTTGAAGAAAATGTTTTTCCTTACCATCTCAAACTTGACAATCCTACGCCATCTGTAGTTCTTCCTCTTCCCATTCCTGAAAATCCCTCCCACAATATATCCACACTACCCACTTCGTCTTCTTCCCTGCAACCCTCACAAGAACCCTCTCTCACATTATCCATTTCACCGATCCCTTTACGACCAAAACGAGCAGTCACCCACCCCACTTACTTGAATGATTATCTTTGCTCTTCTTTCCCACCGTCCTCCACGGCTTCACATGTTTCACGATCTTCCACAGGTACAATTCACTGTCTCTCTTCTTTTTTATCTTATCACCGCTTCAATAATCAACATCTTGCTTTTCTTTCTGCTATATCTCAACATATCGACCCTACATCATATTCCCAAGTTATGCGTCATTCTCATTGGCGTGATGCTGTTGTGTACTTAACACAACAGAATTTGAGAGAAAGGGATAGGGAAAGAAGAGTTGAAGGAAGAACAGTTTATTTCATGCATACTTTCTCTTCCGTGACCATCAACTTTATAGGCTTCTGGTTATGGGAAGTTACAAATGAAAAGAAGAGGAATATGTCCCACGATGCACGTGGTCATGAATGCCCATGAATTCCCCATAAATACTGAACATAATAACTGAAATGATAACTGAAATACTACACCACTAAGGGCTAATTAATTTCCCACGACCTTTCCCCTGCTGCATCCTGTGCATGGTCCATGCCACGATCTTCTCATTCTGCTGCACGATTCCACGCCCATGCACTAATGTACACTAAACTTATCAGATGCCATGACAGCTAAAATCCAAGCTCTAGAAGCAAACAACACTTGGACTCTTCAACCCATTACATTTGGCAAAACACCAATTGGTTGTAAGTGGGTGTTTAAAACAAAATGTCGAGCTGATGGCTCCATAGAGCGGCACAAAGCCCGTTTAGTGGCCAAGGGATACACCCAAATAGAAGGTTTGGATTATCATGATACTTTTTCTCCTGTTGCTAAACTTGTTACCGTGAGATGTGTTCTTGCAGTGGCTGCCGCTCAACGTTGGCATCTTTTTCAGCTAGATGTCAACAATGCTTTTCTCCATGGCGACCTTGATGAGGATGTTTATATGTTTCCCCCCCCCAGGTTATTGCACACAGGGGGAGACTCGTGCCTATCATCTTCACAAATCAATCTATGGCCTCAAACAGGCCTCTCGAAATTGGTTCTCTAAATTATCATCTGTTTTACTTACTGCAGGCTTCACTCAATCACAAGTCGATCACTCTCTCTTCACTCGCCTTTAGGGACGATCTTTTACTCTCATACTAATTTATGTTGATGATATTCTCTTGCCAGGCAACGATCTCGCTGATATCAATAATTTCAAAGTCATGCTTGCTCAACAATTTAAACTCAAGGACCTTGGCATATTAAAATATTTTCTTGGTTTAGAAATTACTCACTCTCCCACTGGCATATTTCTAAATCAACATAAATATGCTCTCGACATCCTCACTGATAGTGGTCATACTGGTGCTCATCCTGCTTCTTTTCCCATGGAACAACATCTCAAGCTCAATAATACTGATGGTGACCTTCTCTCTGATCCCAGTTCCTTTAGGCGATTAGTAGGCCGTTTGCTATACCTCACCATCACCCGTCCCGATATTGTGTTTTCTGTAAACCTTTTGAGTCAATTTATGCATCAGCCAAGACAACCACATTATAATGCTGTTGTTTGTATCCTTCGTTACATCAAAACATCCCCAGGTCAAGGCTTATTCTTCCCTACGGCCAACACCTTACAAGTCTCCGCCTATTCAGATTCAAATTGGGTTAGTTGCCCACTCACTCGTCGCTCCACCACCAGTTTTTTTATTCAGTTAGGCACTAGTCCTATTTCCTAGCGCACTAAGAAGCAAACTACGGTCTCTCGTTATTCGGCTGAAGTTGAATATCGAGCTCTTGCTTCAACTACTTGTGAGCTTACATGGCTCAAAACACTTTTACATGATCTCGGTGTCCACCATTACCAGCCCATGCTTTTACATTGTGACAATCAAGCGACTCTTCACATTGCTCAGAATCCTGTTTTTCATGAACGAACAAAACACATAGAAATTGATTGTCATGTTGTTTGTGAAAAGTTACAGGACGGCCTCATCTCTACCAAGTATGCTCCAAGCCACAGTCAGCTTGCTGATATCTTCACTAAAGCTTTAGGATGTGAAGCCTTCAAAACATTATAACGCAAGTTGGGCATTACCGATCTCCATGCTCTAACTTGAGAGGGAGTATTAACGGCAACATTCCATATATAATTACTAACGACAACATTCCATATATACTTGATTGTACAGTCATTAGGAAATATATTCTGGAAATAGTTTAGGGATCATTAGCAGACATTTTAGCATTGATCTTCGGATCTTGTACCTTTCCCTTGTATTATATATGCTGCAACCTGTAAAGAAATTAATACACAGAAGATTGATTTCTATTTTCTACATCCTGCACTTTCCTCTGTTCTCTCTTCTTCAATCTTGGCTTTCCTGTGTTCATCAATCTTTCATCAATCTTCATATTCTAACACCATCTAAAAAAATACATGATTCAAACAGTCTTCTGTGGGGTGACCTATGATTTCAAGATCTTTTTCATAACCAAATTGCTGCTCTCTTCCGATACCAACCATGATGTCCTGTGGCTCAGGATTATTTGCCTCTATTATTTGCCTCTATCATTTAAAGTTGAAACCGAAACTGTATTGCTTTAATTCTTGTGCATAATGAAGCTAAAAGTGGCCCTTGGTGCAGCAAGAGGTTTGGCCTATCTGCATGAACTTGCCAACCCTCCCATTATCCACAGGGACATTAAAACAAGCAACTTACTATTAGATGAACGTTTAAATGCAAAAGTTGCCGATTTTGGTCTCTCCAAGCTAATGGGAGACAGTGAAGCGGGTCATTTGACTCACGTTACAACTCAAGTGAAAGGGACGATGGTCAGTGCCTCCATTAAAAACCGTCCGATTCGTTGTATTACGATTGGTTTTACAAACTGAAATGCAGCTATGGTACGACCAGACTGTATGTTAGACCTGATTGTGATGGTTATTACATTTTTTTTCAGGGTTATTTGGATCCAGAATATTACATGACCCAGCAGCTGACAGAGAAGAGTGATGTTTACAGCTTTGGAGTTGTCTTGCTGGAACTGTTAACCGGAAGAAGGCCGATTGAAAGGGGGAAGTACGTGGTGAGAGAGGTAAAGACGGCACTGGATAGAGCAAAACATTTATACAACCTTGGCGAACTTCTTGACTCAAGCATTGGTCTAGACATAACGTTAAAAGGTCTAGATAAATATGTGGACGTTGCTTTGAAATGTGTGCAAGAGAATGGAAGTGCCAGGCCAACAATGGGTGAAGTGGTGAAGGAGATTGAGAATATCTTGCAGCTTGCTGGTCTGAACCCTAACGCGGATTCAGCATCGACCTCGGCAAGTTACGACGATGCAAGCAAGGGAGGTGCTAAACATCCATACGTTTACAGTAAGGATGCCTTTGATTACAGTGGGGGCTTCCCAGTTCCAAAGTTAGAGCCACTATGAGTGAGCTCAGAAAACATGGTATGAGCTTGGCTTGGCAAATGTTTCAGTGATACTTCTTGCCTGAGAGTACGAGTTGCCATTTATCCTGTGATTATATGATGCATCAGAACTGTAATTATTTGCTTTGAGAATATTTGGCACATGATTTTCAGAACTGCACTTCTTTACTTATGAATTTACAAATTTGGTTCTATCAAGAGTTTGTACGCTAAAATATAATTATTTCAAGAATCCCGGTGTGGTGCTCGGCCTGGATTTGATTAATGGTTATATAATGGGAAGGGCTTACACCTCTCAATCTCAATTATTATAAATATTATAGACAGTATAAGATGAATCTAATCTCCGGAGGAAACCCAAAACTAAAAATAAGAACAAAACACTAAAATATAAAGTGGGAAAGAGTGTAAAGTTTGAGAAATTCAAAGCTAAAAGACTAGAAATGTAGTATTTTGAAAAATTTAAAAAGGGAAAATACATGAGTGCCCTTGGTGGCTTAGAATTAGGTTAAGGGTGTTGTAGTAATTGTACAAGCTAGTAAATATAAATAGAAAAGAAAAGAAAAGAAAAAGAAAAAGAGAAGTAATCTGAAAATTTGAGAGAGAGAATTGGGAAGAGAGAAAGAAAGAAGAAGAAGAGAAAAGAGGGAAAGAGAAGAGGAGGAGAAAAGAAGAAGGAGAAATAAGTTGTTAAGGTAATGTGTATGTTTTATTATGTATAAATGTGGTTATTAGTTACGATTTTTGCTTATATTGCTTATAAATGTGGTTTGAGTTATGTATTTGGAATTAGATTTCAGAAGAAACCTTTGTTTTAGGTTTTTGCGAAAAATGGATAGTTTGATTAAAAAACACATAGGATTATGAGTTGAACTCTTAGATATGTTATTAAAGGTATTTTACTTCTTTTGAGTCATTTTTGAGTATATCTTCTTTTATATTTTCAGATAATCCCGATATTCAACCTGCAGGACATCAGTAAGATTTCGTCAACATCTTGCTTCTGAACCTTGTTTGCTTTTAAGTCAGGTGAGTGGATAATATTTAATATGCATGAGAAATAGTATAAATATTTGAATTTGTTAGTATGAATTGGATTATGCTTTTTGATAATATATATACCTTGATTACTATTCTTGATACGATAAAGCATAATCAATTGTTGAATATACATTCTTGATATGAGCCTATATCTGTTTGTGAATTGATAACTCCTCATTTGATTGATACCATGAGTTGAGCCTTGAGATATGAATATGTTTGTTTGATTATATGATATACCTATGGTATGCCAGTCAGACTACCCATGCTAACAGGGTAGTGTTAGCCTTTGTACACATCTTATCTGAAACCCTAGTTGGTCGGGGGAGTCACCAACCTGTGTGGACTGATCATCCCACAGTACGGAGCCTCATGCTCATTGCATTCTGATTTTCTGACGAGCTTTACCTATTAAATTCTTGTTATGACGTATTTAAGAAATTCCTTGTAAGAACTTTGAGCCGATTTGATAATATACTTCTCTTTGTTGTCTTATCTCGTATTTGTATATTATATGTTATCTACTCACTGAGTTTTTGAACTCACCCCCTCATTATTTATCATTTTCAGGCTTGTAGCTTTCTAGCAGGTCATTTTTGTCCTACTCTTGGAACCTGCTATTTTGGTTGCAGTCGACACTTTTTGTTCATATGTCTAGTTAGTGCTCCACAATTATGATTGTATATAATCAACTCTTGTATGAAGACGATCGAATTATGTTATAAAGTTTACTTTGTTATTTCCGCTGCGTTGAACTTTGAAATTGAATGATAAATTTGTGTATAAGTTTGGGTTCGCATAGGTGTGGAACCTTGGAGGGGGACCATGCCTATGTGCCGGTCACGGATCCGGGAATCGGGTCGTGACAAGAAAATTGTATAAAAAATTGTTTTTTTACGTAGCATTGTGCTTGCCACTGTAAATCAAGAGTTAAAAATTTGGGAAAGATGGTGTTTGTTACTATCTTTCAAAAATATTTTTAAAAAATTTGAAAATGTTTTATTTTTATTTTTGTTTTTTTTATATTTTTAGATCATTTTCATGATATCAAAAATAATTTTAAAAAATAAAAAATATCATTTTGAAGCATTTATAAACAAAAAAACACTTTAAAAACAACCATAAACACAATCCCAAATAATCAATAAATCTAAAAAAATCAAACTGCTCGTCAAGTAGAAAAACTAAAAACTCCTAACATTTCTTGGATGCAGCGCTGAATGCTTGACTTGGACCAGAACCTGCTGTGCCGTCCAGGAGGTTTCTAAGTCCAGGAGCAGTCAAGTCCAAGAGAGAATGAATTATTGCGAGAGTTGATGGAGAGGAGGGGGCCGAGGGGACCCGTGTGTTTGCAATTAGAAGAACAGATTCGATCGGAAGAAATTCTGATATCTGAACGAATCATTTTCCACTGCTGTCAGATAGACAAGTTTTTCTGGTCTCTATAACGACTAATAAATGTTGTAAATAAAATCAAGCTATTGCTCGTGTTGCATTGGCCTATCACATCAGGGAAAAATGGTGATCGGTCAGAGCTGGTGACTGATGGAGGCATTCTTTCCACAAGTGAGTTCAAAGAATTTGTGGTGTTCTCTTTGTTTGAGTATAGAAGAATATTCTAGAATAGTGTAATGTGTATAAATATAGAAGTGCACACACAACAAATGTATGCAAAACAGAATTCAATACAATACAATTTTAAATTTCAGTTTCCCTCTCTTTTCTCTCTTCTCCCTCTTCCCTTCTCTAAACTAATTCTTCTTTCAATTCTGCAAACTCTCTCAATCCTAACATGGTATTAGAGCTACTATGCTAGCGCATTGATCCAAGCTTTTGCAATTTGATCCTTCAATGGATCATTCAAAAAAAAAAAACTGAAGAAAACACATCGTTCAAGTTCTTCTTTATGATCTTTTGCAGCTTCTTCAATTTGTGTTGCTGTTATGGCAACATCTAGCATCTTCCATGCCAAATCAAGTCTCTGCGCCACAAATTACTTCTAATTTTGCACAACAAAAGTGAAGCTCAAATAGTGCAGCAGCAGAGCGAGAAAAAAAAAATTGAAGCTCAAACAGAGCAGAGGCAGCGAAGCAAGCATCCTGACTCACCGTTTCAATTCTTCAGATTTCCTGCAGCGATTCTCTCTTGTTTTTTCTTCGAGACCTTGATCTTCTCAGCACTGTCAACAGAGGCAAAGACTCTCTGATGCTACATAAGGCAGCTGGGCATGTTCTGGATTAAGTGATATAGCCTCTGCATAGATCATATCCTTCATTTGCTCTTCTAGCAAGGGTTGTTGCTCAAAATCAAAGGAGAAAGGCTCTGAGCACACTGGTTCATCTGCTATGTCATGTAATCATGCAAGGTATTTAGTTGGTTTTCCACGAAGCTCTGTCAATAAGCGCATCTGATGAACATGATCTTTGGCTGGAAACAGAGGTTTTCTATTCATAAGCTCCATATGAGATACAACCTACAGACCACACATCAATTGCAGCAGTATAGCCTGAGGAGTTGAGCAATAACTCAGGTGCACGGTATCATCTATGCTTCCCCAACCGCAACAGGGGCATCTGGATCGGTATCAACCATTCTTAGCTGATTAATACTCGGTAGTGATTGCAAAATTAACCTGAAGCTGGGCAAGGATTTGGCAGAGAAGAGATGAGGCTGCGGTGTGGCTGAGAGAGGAATTAGTAGAAAACCTAGATTTTGTGTGTGCTGGTGTCGTTTGTGTTTTGTGTGCTTTGTGTTTTGTGTGCCGTTTTATGTCTCTCATCCTACCGTTTTGATAAAGATTAAAAAAAAAACGAAAAAAAAAGAGACTAAGAAAAACTTAATCCAATGAAGAAGAAGAAGAAGAAGAAGAAAATGAATTCTTACATAGATTAAGAAATTCATCGGTAAATGAAAAACTTCAGAAAAACTGAAGAAGCCAAATGAAAAACTTCAGAAAAACTGAAGTAGACGAATGAAATTCAAACCCATTCTATCACCTCTCTTACCTCCCATTTCTTTTTTTCTCATCCCTCTCTTCTCAAAGTCTTACAGAGACAAATGAAATTCAGGTCAAGAAATAGACCAATGAAATTCCTTCTCTTCTCTCGTTTACATACTGTTTGTCAAAAGAATTAAGTACTCTTGTATTTCATTTTCATTGTTGCAATCTCATGCTTGGTTTATCAAAGCATGAGATTAAGGGGGGATGTTAGAGTATAGAAGAATATTCTAGAATAGTGTAATGTGTATAAATATAGAAGTGCACACACAACAAATGTATGCAAAACAGAATTCAATACAATACAATTTTAAATTTCAGTTTCCCTCTCTTTTCTCTCTTCTCCCTCTTCCCTTCTCTAAACTAATTCTTCTTTCAATTCTGCAAACTCTCTCAATCCTAACACTCTTTGGCCCTTATCTCTTTTCTGAATTTGTGGTGTTCTCTTTGGCCCTTATCTCTTTTCTTGACAGGGCTGAAATTATTTCTGTCAATTTCAACGACTAGTAAACGACTATTTCTGTCCCCTTTTCTTACGTTGTGAAGAAATTGTAAGAGATGAGCGAGGTTTGAAAATATCCATGGCCTCTGTGGTTTTCAGAAGAAACTCCACTTATTACGCAGCTGGACTACAAAACAAGAAGCCAAACACAAAGACAGATATAGTTTTGCCCAGAAGGATCTCGAACAAGAGATTTACAGAGTAGAAAAAGTCTGAATTTCAAATGCATTTCTTTCTTTTTGTCTAATTAGTAGACTTCCAAAAATGAGACAATCATGACTCCTAAAAACTGAGCTATAAACTCAATCCTAGTTTTATTCAAAACATTGTTATTTCAATATTATTTTATAAAACCGCTTCCTCTCGCTCCCTTTTCTTATCTTTTGGCCCAAGCACGTTTAACCCTCAAGATTGTTTTATATTATTTTGTTATTTCAGCCTGGTCACTTTGCTCCTTGTTTTCCTCATGTTTAAACCATGGAAACTGTTGTGTCAATCTGATGCAGTATCTGCTCTAAATGCTGTCAAGAGTAACTGGAAGAACACGCCGCCGAGGTGGATCGGTTTTGATCCTTGCGGCGGTGGCTGGGAAGGAATAGGGTGCACCGGTTCTCGTATCACCACCATGTATGTAACTCGGCGCTAGCTGCCTTTGATTGTTTTTCTCATGTTCATCTTCGGTATATCTGAACATAGAGCCTGCGTTTCTGTTTTCAGAATTCTAACAGGTATGGGATTATCCGGCGATTGACCCGCGACATCGGCGATTTTCCAGAGCTGCAAACTCTGTGGGTTTTCTCTATGTTCTCTTGTCCGCTCTTAGTTCAACTTTCATGATTGAAAATCCAGTGATGAGTTCCTCTATACTGTAGTGATCCATGTGCCTTGAGCTTTTAGACAAGTAGCAATTAAACCATGTAGTTTATATATATATAACATCTCCACCCCTTCTACAAGCTTCCACGAAACTCGAGGAATGCTTTTATATATATATATATATATATATATATAGAGAGAGAGAGAGAGAATAATATAAATCATATTATGGGGCCTCACCTAACTGCTTGAGCTTTTAGGTGAGATGGTTCCTTAACATGGTATCAGAGCCAAAACTCTGAAAATCTATGCATCTTGTCTATGGTTCCTTGTCTAGGTCCAAGATCTTAGTAGTTTGTCTTTGTTTCGTGCTCTTCTATTCTGTTTTTCCTAGACTTGGTATTCTAGCTCTTGTTTCTAGATTGAATCATGTCATTAGAGCGATCTGAACACTTTCTTGTTCGATTTAATGGCAAGAACTATTCTACCTGGGCATTCCAGTTTCATATCTTCACCAAAATCTGGTTCGTCTAGTCCAGATCTCGTCTTTGTCAATCCTTGGCAGAAGGCTCTCGGCATCTTAGGGTTTAAATCTGGTTCGTCTGGTCCAGATCTCGTCTTTGTCAATCCTTGGCAGAAGGCTCTCGGCATCTTAGGGTTTAGATCTGGTTCGTCTGGTCCAGATCTCGTCTTTGTCAATCCTTGGCAGAAGGCTCTCGGCATCTTAAGGTTTAAATCTGGTTCTTCTAGTCCAGATCTCGGCATCTCCTGGTGATTCTGTTCTTTTGTCACAACTCTCGGCTATACAAAGAAACTCTCAGCAGATTGCTGATATCTTCACCAAGGCGCTCACTCGTCATCGACATTGTTTTCTCAGTTGCAAATTGATGCTGCTAAACTTACCCGCATCAATTTGAGGGGGGGTGTCAATATATTCTTCTTTCCTTATTTAGTTTTTATATCCCCTGATTATCTCTCTAAAATATTCATTATTAATGTAAATAATCTTGCTGTAATTACTGTTGTGTTACTTCCTATAATAGGTCTAGGATTAAGGGATTTTATTATGTTTACCATATTAGACTCTAGGATTAAGGGATTTGATCTTCCTAGATGTGTATATATATTGTAATTCTCTTAATGAAAAGGTAACAAAGATTTACAGAATTCTTTTCATATATATTTAGGGTATTTGTTGACTCTGGAGCTTTAAATTAAATATTTTTTTGGTATGGCAGTACAAACGAGAATAGATCGAAATTTAAAAGTTTTTTTTTGTTTAAAATATTTTTTTTATATTTTTAGATTGTTTTGATGTACTGAAATAAAAATAATTTTTTAAATATACTTGTCAATAAATTAAGAACTAATTTAATGTTTTTTAGAAGAAAAATAATTTGATAACATTTAATGTCTAAAGGTATTTATTAAATAATCCTGACCTTATTTCTTGCGGAATTTATTTCTTAAATTTAATGCCACCCTCCAACTACATAGCTGGATGGTTCCATTTCTCACACAAGCCTGCTTTATTTAAATTTAACAAATTTAATTTTATATATATCTTTGTGTTTAATTAATAATTGCAAAGACTTGAAATTTTTTAATATCTTGACTTGACTTGGCACGCCAGCCATCCTCCAAGTTGTCCTCTCTCATTATTATTTCAATGAAATTGTTTGGTGAGAAGTCTATTGCAGAGTGGATTTTTTCCTTAAACTTGTGGTCGTCATATGAGAAATGGACAAAGTTGTGCAATTCAACTTCAAAACAAGTCCCTTTGGCATGGTCTAATGGTGTGAGGAGATGATGCATTATTTTTTGTGTGTGAGTTTTCACTTTTGGTGGAGGTGATTTGGACAAAAGAGAAGGCCAGGTTTTGAAATGAAGAACTTCATGCGTGAGATTTAGCTGCTGATACTAAATGGGATTTCAGTCTTTCGACCTAACCATCTGAAAACAAAGAGCTTCCTGAGAAATGGGTTCAAGAATTCTAGTGTTTTTGGTTGTTGCTCTAACTCAAGTTTGTACCATACCAACAGTGACTAACATCGATGATTGTAAGTTCTTTACAGTTAGCATCTTCTTGTTTGTGGTAAATTACTTAGAACATGCATGTTGTTTTATCTCTCTTTTGATCCAAATTAGTATCACCTGTTTAAAGACCTCGTTTCTAACATATACTGAGATGAACTGTAGATTTAGTACTCCAGATTCCACTTGCCTTTGCAACTCCAAGAGCCAGGCACTACTAGAAAAGGGGCGTGTTTACAACGGATTTTTGCAACGGCAAAAATCCGTTGCAATTTTACAACGGGGATTTTGTTTAGCAATGGATTTTCCGTTGCTAAACAAATTCCAGGAAAAAAAAAACATGGGTTGCAACGGATTTGCAATGAAAAATCTGTTGCAATTTAAAATTATTTGCAACAGATTATCCGTTGCAAATAAAAATTAGATTTTTTGTTGCAAATTAAATTTGCAACGGAAATTCCGTTTCAAATGAAAATTAATTTTCATCACCCCGCGCAAGATTGTTTTTTTTTTAAAAAAAAACTTAAATATATATTTAATACCCGCATCACCCCGTTTTTATTTCAAATGTAATTAATATCCATTCTTCTTCTCTCTCGTTCTCTCATTTATTCAGAACAAAAGCAAACACTCATTTATTCAAATGTAATTAATATCCATTCTTCTTAATTCTCTCTCGTTCTCTCATTTATTCAGAACAAAAGTAAACACTCTCCATCTCTGCTTCCGATTCCACTTGCCGGCGCTGAAGACACAGACACAGTCTAGGTTGCTCCGATCGTCAAGCTCGAAGAAGTCGTTGTCTCTACTGGTGAAGAAGATGGAGAAGCGATCCTCGATCTGTAAGAATATAAATCCATCATTTTCACCTTTTAAGTGTGTTATTTTTTTTTGTGACTAAATGCTTCTTTTTTAAAAAAAAAAAACTTCAAGGAAATCGAAGCTTTATAGATTTGATAAGGACGGAAATCAGTGGAAAGAGAGAGGTGCTGGTACTGTCAAAGTTATTGAACCCAAGTCCGTGCAAAACCGCCAACTTCCATCTTTTTTTCTTACCAATAATACTGGTGAAGAGAACGGGCTGGTGCTTGGGCGAATGAGTCCACAATTCAGCATTTCCTGAACTTGCTTCTCGATTTCATCTTTTTGAAAGTGAGCATACCGGTAGGGACGAACATTCACCGGTTCTGTTCCCTCCTTAAGTGTAATTCGATGATCCACCTCTCGTGTAGGTGGTAGACATGATGGTTCCTGAAACACATCATCATACTGTTGAATTATCTGCATCAATTCTTGCGATTTCTCCCCCTCAGCTGCCTGCTGTTCTATTCCTCCCGCAGATGACATGAGGCTCACCGCAAACATGGCATGGTCCCTGCGGTAGTCTTTGGAAATCTCATGTAAAGTTGATTCCCGAATGGTTTGCTCCTTTATTCCTTGTAGCTTTCAAAGTTGATTTTCCCACATAAATTCCATGGTTGACTGCCTCCAATTACACACTACCGATCCAAGCATCTCGAGCCATTGAACGCCCAATACCAGATCTAGTCCCGACAATGGCAGTGAAAAAAGGGTGAGATGAAACTCAGTTCCCTGTAAATTCACTAATACCTCATCAAATCGGCCTTGGCACTTCAATTGTTCGCCATTTGCAACTCGAACAGTAAAGGTTTTTGTTGGTATCACGGGCAGCCGCAGCATGCATGCTAGATGTTCGCTGATGAAATTATGTGTTGATCCACTGTCGATCAACACCACAATTTTTATGGATCCCATTACTGCCTTCATACGCATGGTACGAGGAGCGTTCCATCCTGTCAAGGCATGAAGTGTGATTTCGGGTTGAAATTCGTCTTCCAGTGCTGCAGTATGGGTTTCGTGAGTCATCTCCAGTGCTTGCAGGTCACCCTGATTTGTCTCTCGCCTGTCCCCCATCTGTCCTTCAAGCAGCAACAATTGGGGTTTTTGGCATCGATGTCCTGCAGTGAATCGCTCATTGCAGTTGAAACAGAGGCCCTGTGCTCTCCTCTTCTGCATTTCGTCCCATGACAGATGCTTGATTGGCCCCTGGTTAGCAGGAACCACACGGTTGGCGGATGGAAGGTTTAATGGGGTATGTGTTGATGGCAGTCTCAAGAATCTCTTCTGCCGTGTGAGCTGGTCATCCCTCATTTTTGCCAAATTGATGACATCTTTTAGTGATTGGGGTTTAAACATGCGAATCCCATCTGCAATTTCAGTCTTCAGACCTCCCATGAATGTCCCCACCAATGCCTTTTGTGTCCATCCAGTCACCTTGTTTCCCAGCCTCTCAAACTCACGTTGATAGTCCCTCAACGTCCCAATTTGTTTGATTCGTGACAATGCCTCATCAAAATCTTCACATGTTGAGGGCCCGAAACGTGCCCACAACTCTTCTTGAAATCTTTCCCACGAAGCCACCTGTCCTTCTATTTGTAGGATTTTGCGTAACCATTGCCACCACTGGTTGGCCTCACCCTCCAAGTGATACGCAGCCATGGTCACCTTCTGGTTTTCTGCAGTTGATTGATATCAAAATATTGTTCCACACGATTGAACCATTCAGTGGGATCATCCCCTGAAAATCGTGGAAAATCCAATTTGGCTGTCTTGGATGAGACGATTTGTCGACCACCGTGGTTGCCTTCATGTTGATGGTTGCCGTGATTGGCATTCATCTGATCTGTCAGCAGTGTATTTGAGAGTCGATTGAGAGTTTCCTCCAAATGGTGAAGTTTGTCATTCATCCCCATCTCCATTCGATGTAGCCCTTCCTGAAATGAATTCAATTCTGACTCCAAGTGCTCAATTCTCTCTTTGTTAGTTCCCATTTATCCCAGCTCTGATACCACTGATAGGTCCCAGAAATTTAAGGATAATTTGTAACACAAGTATTTCTCTTGGGGTGAGAAACAAACCACAATTTACTGAATAATTCTCCCCTGCATTCTTCATTCTTGTTTGCTTTAAATAAGCAACACACACGTACACTTATGCAGTAGTTCTTTAGGGAATTTAATACATGTAACTGAAATGCATAATGAAAGAAATAACTTGCAGTAAAAGAACTATAACTGAAATACATAATAAGGAAATTAATCATGCAGTAACACATGACAGTAACGACTCCCACTTCTGTTGATGTCCTCTGTAACGTCTCTTGCTCCTTCTCTGCTCATTAATGTGATGTCCACTATCCCAAATACTTAGGATTTGGCTTTATGGTCCTTGTTGATCGTGGTCTCGTAACAATCTGTTGGATTTGTTTTGGGAAATTTGGCTGCAAGACTTCTAAATGATGTTGAAATTCCAGAGGTGGATTTCTTGGCTAAGCTCCTAAGAATGTTTTGTTACCTTTTCAAAATTTAGTTACGGGTGTATTCATGCTCTACTTGTATTTGGATCTCATTTTAGTTATCATATTGGCTTCAAGTTGTTTATCGTGTATTGAGTTCAAGCACCGAATACTGCTTCTGACAATTTGTGACTACTTCATGTTCATTTTAATTAATTACTGCCACAAGATTTGCTTCCGTCCTTGCCAAAACCAAAACTCGTCGTGACATAGCATTTTGTGGATCATATATTCTGTTGAGTGCATGTTAGGGATTCGAACTTAGAGGGGAAGCCTGTTATATTTCATACCATGTATATGTTCATCAATACAGTGAGTAAATATGTTTGTTAAAATGTATGTATAGACAGACATTTGGGGTTTGGAGTAGTGATTTTTTTGTTTATGAAATCATGATAAACTCATGTTTCCTTTATGCCTTCTGAGGCTTTTACTTGCATTGAAGTGATTTCTTTCCAAATGACATTAAGCAGTAGGCCATTGGAATTGTGTTTAGCATTCTTGAAAGGGATTTGGGATTTTCTTAGATTTGTTTATGCTATCACTTATTTTCTTTCTCTTCCACCCTTTTGTGTCATTAAACTTAAATTAGGGAATGAATAAAGTATGTCGTATGGATCATAAATCTGGATTTTTAACATTTTTGCTCTCGTTCTCTAGCTCCACAGGAAAGGGAAACGCTTCCTTTAAACACTCTCTCCTATAGAGTAGCTTGTGTTTTATAATGGATAATTCTAACTGTAACTTGCAAGTGATCCCTGAGGAGACCTCCCGATCATCGAGAATCATTTTAAGCTGATTCTTTGTGGTGCATTTTTTGAGCATTCAGCTTTCAATTAATCCAATTTGACTGTCTAATAATAAGGCATTTTCATTTTCTCAGGCCCGGGCAAATATCTTGCTTCCAAGGCCAGGCTTCCCAATTTATGAACTTTGTGCTGCTTTTAGGAGTCTCGAAGTTCGGCATTTTGATCTTCTCCCAGAGAAAGGCTTTGAGGCTGATCTTGATGCTATTGCAGCCCTAGCAGATCAGAACAGCGAGGTCTTATGCGAGTTCTTTTAACTTATGGTTTTTGATTCCATATATGGATTAGTAGCCAATACTTCAAAATATATTTTTTTTTATTCCATGTTGATTTACTTATACATGTAATTGTAACTGAATTTTTGTTGTATTATAAATTTTAATTTATGAAATTTTTATTTCAACTGTATTTATTTAGTTCTCAATATTAATAATATATCAATAATATTTATGAAAATATTTATTCATAATTAATTAAAAAATAAATAAATTCGAAATTGATTAAAAAAATTAAAAATTTAATTTGCAACTGAATTTCCGTTGCAAATTTCCGTTGCAAATGGATAAATTTGCAACGGATTTTCCGTTGCAAATTCATTTGCTACGACAGAATTGTAACGGAACGTGTCCGTTGCAAATTCCGTTGCTAATTAATATTAGCAACGGATTCCTTTGGTTTTTGCAACGGATCCGTCCGTTGCAAACACCTCTCTTTTTTAGTAGTGAGGGAATCATTTCTGGCTTATGATTTACTTAGTTTTGATTCTATATTCTGGTTTGTAAAGTAGAATCTGGAACTGGGAGATACTTTGTCAAACTCAAAAGTGGATCCGCCTTCTTTGGATGATTTTCCTGTTCTTATATGATGATTGTTTGAACTGGTGATGCTAGCAAGGCCCCAGAATTGTCCGTTAGGCTTGTTCAACCTGGGGAACAAGACTAGTTATTGTAAATTGGTTATTAGCTTTCCATATACAGACCCTCAATATATGTATATTGTTTTGATTCTTGATGCAGTAACTGCACGAATGCACTAAAAAAAAACTGGGAAAATACACCACCAACATGGGTGGGGCCTGATCCTTGTGGAAGCAGTTGGGATGGCATTTTGTGCACCAATTCACGCGTGACTTCCATGTGAGTCATTGGCTTTATTTGTACATCTTCTTGAGGCTTGAAGATCATTCCTTCATCTGCTTTTTTTAGATTTACCTGACTATTCTCATCTGCAGAACATTGGTAAGCATGGGTTTGAAAGGAACACTGTCTGGAGACATCTCAAGCTTGTCTGAATTGCAGATTCTGTATGTCTTCACTGTGCACCATTACCTTTTTATTTTTTATGTTATGAATAGAGCTTCTTTTTGTATCCGAGATGTTAGAATAACTGTTGCCAAGGGATTGATTTCAGATATAGTGATTAAATGATAGGATAAAGGGATTGATTTTATCATAAAGGATTGCTATGATATATTTTGTTAAGGAACCATCTCACCTAAAAGATTAAGCTGATAGGTTAGGCTCCAAAATATGATTTATATTATTTTCTAACACACCCCCTCAAGTGAAAGCCCTTTGGGCTTGAAACTTGCACAAGCCCACATTACCTTGTGCTTGATTTTTTTTATCAAATAGAATGGGGGTGGTGAGATTTGAACAAGGCTCTGATACCATGTTAAGGAACCATCTCACCTAAAAGCTTAAGCTGATAGGTGAGCCCCATAATATGATTTATATTATTCTCTAACACATTTCTAATAACTGCATCTTTGTATAGGGATTTATCCTACAACACAGAATTGACTGGCATTCTTCCTACAGCAATTGGGGATTTGAAGAAGCTAACAAGCTTGTAAGGGGATACTCTATTGCGCTATAATGTGTCCTGATGCTCAATTTCATTCCTGGTTTCTGTCCTGATTTCCCCCTCCCCCCCTTCAATTCTAGAATACTGGTTGGCTGTCGTTTCTCTGGTCCTATCCCTGATACAATAGGATCTTTGCCACAGCTCACCTATCTATAAGTAATTTTCAACCTGTAATACTTTCCATGCTTTACCGCAACATCAGTGAATCAACTACTGTTCATCACTCAAAAATAACCATCTTCCAATCTATGCCTACTGTAATATTCTTTCATCATTTGAAGTTCAATTTATGCCTGTGGCAGCATTTTTAAAACTCTTCACTGGTATTACCTGCAGATCTCTCAATTCAAATGGTTTCATTGGATCAATCCCCCCTTCACTTGGCAATCTAGATAAACTTTATTGGCTGGATCTTGCTGATAACAGGCTTTCTGGGACCATCCCAGTCTCTATAGGGACTACTCCTGGCCTTGACCTCCTAGTTCACACAAAACACTTGTATGTCGATTCTCTTTGTTCTTCTATCCATCTCACTGCTTCTTTCTAACTGTAAATTAACTATTCTGTTTTCCATGTGTTAATGTTCCTATGAAACCTATTTACAGTCATCTTGGATTGAATCAGCTCTCAGGCCCAATCCCGCCTAAACTTTTTAGCTCAGAGATGAAACTCATTCATGTGTAAGTTCCATTCAGATGTTCACAAACTAGATGATGCTAAATAACTACTTTATAGATTGCATATGAGATCATTTTTCTTGTAGGGTTTTGAAATCTTAAATAGGAAAATAATTTTAGGGTTTTGAAACTTTGAATAAGGCATTAATACCCTTAATGACTTAATATTAGGTATAAATGAATTAAGGATACAATAGTAACTTGTAAAATATAAATAGAAAAAGAAGAGAAGAGAAGCAATCTGAAAAATTAGAGTGAGCCGAAAGGAGAAGAAGAGAAAAGAGAAAGGGAGAAAGGAAGGAGGAGAAATAAATATTAAGGTAATGTCTATGTGTTATTATGTAAAAGTATTGTTTAATAGTTAATCTAATTGCTTGCATTGGTGATTAGGGTTTGTAGATTTTATTTGAATTTGATGGATGAATGGATTAAGATGTTTAGGGTTTAATGTTTTGGGTAATGATTAATAGGTTTGATTGTAGATGATTTTGATGTTATTTGATGTGTTGGTGTAAGAAAATATTGAGAAATAGTGAAAAAACCTTGCTGGAATTCTGGGTTTAGGTTGAAGATGATGAAAATTCGTTTTAGTCCTTTTGGTGGAAAATTACAGTTTGGTCCCCGAACTTTGGAAAATTACAGTTTAGTCCCTGAACTTTGGAAAATTACAGATTGGTCCCTGGAGTGAAATATTAGTATTTCAGATGGGTTTGATGGATAATTAAGGCTTATTTGAAGATTTACTATTAATTTTATGAATTGTGTATCTTGAACTAGATTTAGAAAGAAACCATTGTTTTTAGGTTTTGCGAGAAATAGATAGTTTAAATTCAAAACACATAGGATTATGAGTTGAACTCTTAGATATGTTTACTAAAGGTATTCTACTTATTTTGAGTCATTTTTGAGTATGTATTTCTTTTATATATTCAGATAATCCTGATATTCTGCCTGCGGTACGTCAGTAGGATTTCAGAAATATTCTGCTTTTGAATTTCGATCACTTTTGAGTCAGGTGAGTGGATAATATTTAATATGCATGAGAAATATTATAAATATTTGATTTGATAGTATTTGGATTATGCTTCTTGATAATATATACGTTAATTACTATTCTTGTTACGATAAAGCATAATCAATTGTTGAATATACGTTCTTGATATGAGCCAATATTTGTTTGTGAAATTGATTGCTCCTCATTTGATTGATGTCATGAGTTGAGCCTTGAGATATGAATATGTCTGTTTGATTATGATATATATATATACATACCTACGGTATGCCAGTCAGAATACCCACGCTAACAGGGGAATGTTAGTCTTTGTGCACATCGTATCTGAAATCCTAGTTGGTCGGGGAAGTCACCAACCTGTGCCGATTGATCATCCCACAGTCTGGAGCCTCATGCTCATTGCATTATGATTTTCTGACGAACTTTACCTATTATCTTCTTGATATGACCTATTTGAGAAATCTTCTTGTAAGAACCCCGAACCGATTTGATAATATATCTCTCGTTGTTGTATTATCTCACATGTGTATATTAGATGTTATCTACTCACTGAGTTGTTGAACTCACCCCCTCATTATTTATTATTTTCAGGATCGTAGCTCGTTAGCAGATCATTATCGTTGAATTTTCAGAACTTATTATTTTGGTTGTAATTGACATTTTTATTTTTATGTCTAATTAGCGCTCCACTATTATAATAAGATTACTCAATTTTTGTATTAAGACATTCGAATAATATTATAAAGTTTACTTTGCTATTTCCGCTGCGTTGAATTCTGAATATGAATGTTAAGTTTGTGTATAAGTTGGGTTCACATAGGTGTGGAACCTTGGAGGGGAACCATATCTATGTGCCGGTCATGGATCCGGGAATCGGGTCGTGACATTTCTATTCTCGATTTTTTAAGATTATTTCACTTTTGTTTGAATCTTTTGGAATTGCATAATTCATAATCACAGATATCTGTCCATTTAAGCATTTCTTTGTTTGATTCTTTTGGTTTCTTTGTCTTTCTTTCGTAAGACTTCTTGAGAGCAACAAGCTGACAGGCAGCATTCCTTCCACCCTTGGCTTAGTGCAGTCTTTGGAGGTTGTGTAAGTATCGATATTGGAAACACATTTCTAATAACTGCATTCCCAAGACGAAGTAATCATGCATGCAAATTTCACAATGATCAATTGCACGAGTGCCTAGTTTCTTATTGTAGGGTATGATGTCATTACCTTCTTATTGCAGGGTGATGGAGAAAACACAACTTCAAGGAAACATTCCTCCTGAATTCTTTGACCTTTCCAATTTGCAGACTGTGTAAGAGTCTGCTTCAAGTTGTTCAAAGAAAATTAGCTTCTTTCTTCCTTGGATCCACACAAAATGGGTTTAGATAGGTATTTCCATGCTATTATATGGCTGGTTGATAGCTGATTTGACTTCTGGTGACAGGGATGCAAGAAATAACCAGCTCAATGGCACATTGGATATTGGAACAAGCCCTGTAAACAAGCTGACAATGATTGATTTGCGAACAAATAAAATTTCTGGCTTCACGAAAAAAGAAGGAATAGAAAAAGTGGGCGTAATGTAAGTAAGATTCTTTGTTTGTATCCATTACACTGCTAGAAAAGAACGTTTCAGTACTCTTGAGAAAGTCTAGTTGCCAGGATATATGCTTCTTGTTTCTAGCTTGTTTACCTGTTAAATTTTTTCAGACTTGTAGACAACCCAGTCTGTCAGGAAACAGGACCGAAAGAAAGTTACTGTACTGTTTCCCAAACTGAATCTTCCTATTCAACGCCTCCAAATAACTGTGTAGCTGCTTCGTGCTCTGATAATCAGATTTCCAGCCCGAACTGTAAATGTGCTCTTCCATACACAGGACTTCTACAGTTCAGAGCTCCTTCATTCTCGAACCTGGAAAACAACACTTATTACACTGTTCTTGAAAAGTCTCTGATGGACTCATTCAAGTTACATCAGCTTCCTGTGGATTCAGTTACTCTAAGTTCTCCAAGAAAAGATTCATCTCATTACCTTGTTTTGAATCTGCAAGTGTTTCCAGTTGGCCTGGATCGTTTCAATCGAACAGGAATTTCAAGTATTGGTTTTGTGCTGAGCAACCAGACTTTCAAGCCTCCACCGCAATTCGGACCTTTCGTTTTTTTTGGTGTTCCGTATCTAAATTTCGAAGGTAGTCTCATAACTTATAAAGAACTACAAGAAAAACTTATCATACTGTTTCTCCTTTCTTATAGTAACATCTCTCTCTTCCCTCTTTCTTCTCAACCAGGAGACGCTACAGGATCAAAAAAATCATTGAACACTGGTGTTATCATTGGAGCTGCGGCGGGTGGCTGTGTCCTCCTGCTGTTATTGCTTGGTGCTGGGCTCTATGCTCATCGCCAAAAGAAGAGAGCAGAAAAGGCAACTGAACAAAACAATCCTTTTGGTATGAAAAGGCTTTGATTATTTACTTGGTACTTACAATTATGGAATATCTTGGATTTATTTTGTTTCTTTTTCAGCACAATGGGAATCAAACAAGAGTATCGGAGGTATTCCTCAATTAAAAGGAGCCAGAAACTTCTCTTTTGAAGAGCTCAGGAAATACACCAATAACTTCTCAGAAACCAATGACATTGGTTCTGGGGGTTATGGAAACGTAAGTTTGATTATCTCTGAAAGACTAGCCACTTCTTATATATCTGCGCATGGATATTTGCATTTGAACTATTCATGTTCCTGATGCACATAATAATTTAAATCAAGAAAATCCTCAACCTCAACCTCATCGGAACTGGTTCGCAACACTTGATTTTTGTCAATCATGATTCTTATATTACAACTTCGCTACATTTGGTCAGGTTTTCAAAAAGTTTTACATGGTAAACTATGTCAATTTTGTCCTAAATCCTCCTGACAAAAACGCCCGTTAGTATTCAATTTTACTGAGCTCATTTCTCACACCATGGAAAATGTTTGCTTAATCATAGTATATTTTCAAAATGCACTTGCTGATGTTCTTACCTTACCAGCGAAATGCTTTTTTGTTCCGCACTTCAATTATTTTTCTGTTCTTTCAAAAACATTTTCCTGATACTGTCTTTTTGAAGGGATCCAAATTCTTTCTCTAGTTCATTGCCAGAAAAAGAATCCCTTCCATTGATTTTCTTTTTCTTTTTTAGTTTTGACAAAACATGGAATTTAAATATGATAATATTCCTACAGGTTTATAGAGGAGTTCTTCCTACTGGAGAACTAGTTGCCATCAAACGAGCTCAACAAGGATCGATGCAGGGTGGGCTAGAATTCAAGACTGAGATTGAGCTTTTATCCAGAGTCCACCACAAAAATGTTGTAAGCCTTATAGGCTTTTGCTTTGACAGAGGTGAACAAATGCTCATATATGAGTTTGTTCCAAATGGCAGCCTCATGGAAAGCCTATCAGGTACTTTCATTGGCACCTATGAGCCATCAATGCTTGGAATTTGCTATCATACAATCTTTTTTTCATGAAAATTTAGCGTATGCCATCTAACAAAATACATGATTCAAACAGTCTTCTGTGGGTGACCTATGATTTCAAGATCTTTTTCATAACCAAATTGCTGCTCTCTTCCGATACCAACCATGATGTCCTGTGGCTCAGGATTATCTGCCTCTATCATTTAAAGTTGAAACCCAAACTATATTGCTTTAATTCTTGTGAATAATGAAGCTAAAATATAAATGTAGATAAAACTACACCAACCCCTCATTCTCCTTTTTGTTCTTTCCAATCCAAGCAGGGAAGACAGGAATCAGGCTTGATTGGGTGAAGAGACTAAAAGTGGCCCTTGGTGCAGCAAGAGGTTTGGCCTATCTGCATGAACTTGCCAACCCTCCCATTATCCACAGGGACATTAAAACCAGCAACATACTATTAGATGAACGTTTAAATGCAAAAGTTGCCGATTTTGGTCTCTCCAAGCTGATGGGAGACAGTGAAACGGGTCATTTGACTCACGTTACAACTCAAGTGAAGGGGACGATGGTCAGTGCCTGTTGGAAAATTGGAAAAAAACTCTGATACCAATTGTTGGAATGTAGAGATGCCCACTAATTCAATTGAAAAATTCTAGCCTTTAGCTAAAAATTAATTGAAATATTTCAGCCCTTAGCTGAGAACAAAGAACAAAGAGATCAATGGGTAAAAACCCAATATCTAATTTTTATTATCATCCCTCTAATTGTATTTATAGAGGAAATCAAAGGCATTACAACCCTAATCAAACACAAACTCTTAAACTAATCTTATCATAGATAAGATTTAAACTAGAAATAGAAAAGAACAATCAAAACACATCACTAAATGCTAGAATTTAAATGACTAACATTAATAAAAAAAACTTATCACTAATTTGTAGCAGAATTGGAACCAAATTCTTCAACACTCCTCCTTGGTTCCAAGGCTGCACATATCTATCTTCTCCTTTGGCTCTTTAAATTTGTCTCTTTGTGGGAGTTGATTGTCACTCTCCACTATCTCCCATAAATAGAAAGCCTTCAAATATGCTTCCATCTTCACTGCCCAAATTCCAAAATTTTGACCAGTAAACACTGGTGTTTTTGGTGAAAAAGATGCAAAATTCATTCTGAAAAATTCAACCATGATTTGTTGAAAAAGAAGTTTAACAATTGCTGCTGTGAAGCCTTTGTGCAATTGTTTTAAAGAATTTGAGAAGAGTAACTAATCCTTCTACTTCAAGATTTTGCAGAAAAATAAGAACTCTTGTTTTTCACTCAATCCCTTCTAAGATCAAATCAACTCTGATATACCTTATAAAAACCTTCAAAGCCCTTAGCTTTGATTTCCCTTAAAACCTCACTTTTAAATTCTCGTGTTTCACACAATCCCTTCAAAGATCCTAATAGCTCTGATACCAATTGTTGGAAAATTGGAAAAAAACTCTGATACCAATTGTTGGAATGTAGAGATGCCCACTAATTCAATTGAAAAATTCTAGCCTTTAGCTAAAAATTAATTGAAATATTTCAGCCCTTAGCTGAGAACAAAGAACAAAGAGATCAATGGGTAAAAACCCAATATCTAATTTTTATTATCATCCCTCTAATTGTATTTATAGAGGAAATCAAAGGCATTACAACCCTAATCAAACACAAACTCTTAAACTAATCTTATCATAGATAAGATTTAAACTAGAAATAGAAAAGAACAATCAAAACACATCACTAAATGCTAGAATTTAAATGACTAACATTAATAAAAAAAACTTATCACTAATTTGTAGCAGAATTGGAACCAAATTCTTCAACACTCCTCCTTGGTTCCAAGGCTGCACATATCTATCTTCTCCTTTGGCTCTTTAAATTTGTCTCTTTGTGGGAGTTGATTGTCACTCTCCACTATCTCCCATAAATAGAAAGCCTTCAAATATGCTTCCATCTTCACTGCCCAAATTCCAAAATTTTGACCAGTAAACACTGGTGTTTTTGGTGAAAAAGATGCAAAATTCATTCTGAAAAATTCAACCATGATTTGTTGAAAAAGAAGTTTAACAATTGCTGCTGTGAAGCCTTTGTGCAATTGTTTTAAAGAATTTGAGAAGAGTAACTAATCCTTCTACTTCAAGATTTTGCAGAAAAATAAGAACTCTTGTTTTTCACTCAATCCCTTCTAAGATCAAATCAACTCTGATATACCTTATAAAAACCTTCAAAGCCCTTAGCTTTGATTTCCCTTAAAACCTCACTTTTAAATTCTCGTGTTTCACACAATCCCTTCAAAGATCCTAATAGCTCTGATACCAATTGTTGGAAAATTGGAAAAAAACTCTGATACCAATTGTTGGAATGTAGAGATGCCCACTAATTCAATTGAAAAATTCTAGCCTTTAGCTAAAAATTAATTGAAATATTTCAGCCCTTAGCTGAGAACAAAGAACAAAGAGATCAATGGGTAAAAACCCAATATCTAATTTTTATTATCATCCCTCTAATTGTATTTATAGAGGAAATCAAAGGCATTACAACCCTAATCAAACACAAACTCTTAAACTAATCTTATCATAGATAAGATTTAAACTAGAAATAGAAAAGAACAATCAAAACACATCACTAAATGCTAGAATTTAAATGACTAACATTAATAAAAAAAACTTATCACTAATTTGTAGCAGAATTGGAACCAAATTCTTCAACACTCCTCCTTGGTTCCAAGGCTGCACATATCTATCTTCTCCTTTGGCTCTTTAAATTTGTCTCTTTGTGGGAGTTGATTGTCACTCTCCACTATCTCCCATAAATAGAAAGCCTTCAAATATGCTTCCATCTTCACTGCCCAAATTCCAAAATTTTGACCAGTAAACACTGGTGTTTTTGGTGAAAAAGATGCAAAATTCATTCTGAAAAATTCAACCATGATTTGTTGAAAAAGAAGTTTAACAATTGCTGCTGTGAAGCCTTTGTGCAATTGTTTTAAAGAATTTGAGAAGAGTAACTAATCCTTCTACTTCAAGATTTTGCAGAAAAATAAGAACTCTTGTTTTTCACTCAATCCCTTCTAAGATCAAATCAACTCTGATATACCTTATAAAAACCTTCAAAGCCCTTAGCTTTGATTTCCCTTAAAACCTCACTTTTAAATTCTCGTGTTTCACACAATCCCTTCAAAGATCCTAATAGCTCTGATACCAATTGTTGGAAAATTGGAAAAAAACTCTGATACCAATTGTTGGAATGTAGAGATGCCCACTAATTCAATTGAAAAATTCTAGCCTTTAGCTAAAAATTAATTGAAATATTTCAGCCCTTAGCTGAGAACAAAGAACAAAGAGATCAATGGGTAAAAACCCAATATCTAATTTTTATTATCATCCCTCTAATTGTATTTATAGAGGAAATCAAAGGCATTACAACCCTAATCAAACACAAACTCTTAAACTAATCTTATCATAGATAAGATTTAAACTAGAAATAGAAAAGAACAATCAAAACACATCACTAAATGCTAGAATTTAAATGACTAACATTAATAAAAAAAACTTATCACTAATTTGTAGCAGAATTGGAACCAAATTCTTCAACACTCCTCCTTGGTTCCAAGGCTGCACATATCTATCTTCTCCTTTGGCTCTTTAAATTTGTCTCTTTGTGGGAGTTGATTGTCACTCTCCACTATCTCCCATAAATAGAAAGCCTTCAAATATGCTTCCATCTTCACTGCCCAAATTCCAAAATTTTGACCAGTAAACACTGGTGTTTTTGGTGAAAAAGATGCAAAATTCATTCTGAAAAATTCAACCATGATTTGTTGAAAAAGAAGTTTAACAATTGCTGCTGTGAAGCCTTTGTGCAATTGTTTTAAAGAATTTGAGAAGAGTAACTAATCCTTCTACTTCAAGATTTTGCAGAAAAATAAGAACTCTTGTTTTTCACTCAATCCCTTCTAAGATCAAATCAACTCTGATATACCTTATAAAAACCTTCAAAGCCCTTAGCTTTGATTTCCCTTAAAACCTCACTTTTAAATTCTCGTGTTTCACACAATCCCTTCAAAGATCCTAATAGCTCTGATACCAATTGTTGGAAAATTGGAAAAAAACTCTGATACCAATTGTTGGAATGTAGAGATGCCCACTAATTCAATTGAAAAATTCTAGCCTTTAGCTAAAAATTAATTGAAATATTTCAGCCCTTAGCTGAGAACAAAGAACAAAGAGATCAATGGGTAAAAACCCAATATCTAATTTTTATTATCATCCCTCTAATTGTATTTATAGAGGAAATCAAAGGCATTACAACCCTAATCAAACACAAACTCTTAAACTAATCTTATCATAGATAAGATTTAAACTAGAAATAGAAAAGAACAATCAAAACACATCACTAAATGCTAGAATTTAAATGACTAACATTAATAAAAAAAACTTATCACTAATTTGTAGCAGAATTGGAACCAAATTCTTCAACACTCCTCCTTGGTTCCAAGGCTGCACATATCTATCTTCTCCTTTGGCTCTTTAAATTTGTCTCTTTGTGGGAGTTGATTGTCACTCTCCACTATCTCCCATAAATAGAAAGCCTTCAAATATGCTTCCATCTTCACTGCCCAAATTCCAAAATTTTGACCAGTAAACACTGGTGTTTTTGGTGAAAAAGATGCAAAATTCATTCTGAAAAATTCAACCATGATTTGTTGAAAAAGAAGTTTAACAATTGCTGCTGTGAAGCCTTTGTGCAATTGTTTTAAAGAATTTGAGAAGAGTAACTAATCCTTCTACTTCAAGATTTTGCAGAAAAATAAGAACTCTTGTTTTTCACTCAATCCCTTCTAAGATCAAATCAACTCTGATATACCTTATAAAAACCTTCAAAGCCCTTAGCTTTGATTTCCCTTAAAACCTCACTTTTAAATTCTCGTGTTTCACACAATCCCTTCAAAGATCCTAATAGCTCTGATACCAATTGTTGGAAAATTGGAAAAAAACTCTGATACCAATTGTTGGAATGTAGAGATGCCCACTAATTCAATTGAAAAATTCTAGCCTTTAGCTAAAAATTAATTGAAATATTTCAGCCCTTAGCTGAGAACAAAGAACAAAGAGATCAATGGGTAAAAACCCAATATCTAATTTTTATTATCATCCCTCTAATTGTATTTATAGAGGAAATCAAAGGCATTACAACCCTAATCAAACACAAACTCTTAAACTAATCTTATCATAGATAAGATTTAAACTAGAAATAGAAAAGAACAATCAAAACACATCACTAAATGCTAGAATTTAAATGACTAACATTAATAAAAAAAACTTATCACTAATTTGTAGCAGAATTGGAACCAAATTCTTCAACACTCCTCCTTGGTTCCAAGGCTGCACATATCTATCTTCTCCTTTGGCTCTTTAAATTTGTCTCTTTGTGGGAGTTGATTGTCACTCTCCACTATCTCCCATAAATAGAAAGCCTTCAAATATGCTTCCATCTTCACTGCCCAAATTCCAAAATTTTGACCAGTAAACACTGGTGTTTTTGGTGAAAAAGATGCAAAATTCATTCTGAAAAATTCAACCATGATTTGTTGAAAAAGAAGTTTAACAATTGCTGCTGTGAAGCCTTTGTGCAATTGTTTTAAAGAATTTGAGAAGAGTAACTAATCCTTCTACTTCAAGATTTTGCAGAAAAATAAGAACTCTTGTTTTTCACTCAATCCCTTCTAAGATCAAATCAACTCTGATATACCTTATAAAAACCTTCAAAGCCCTTAGCTTTGATTTCCCTTAAAACCTCACTTTTAAATTCTCGTGTTTCACACAATCCCTTCAAAGATCCTAATAGCTCTGATACCAATTGTTGGAAAATTGGAAAAAAACTCTGATACCAATTGTTGGAATGTAGAGATGCCCACTAATTCAATTGAAAAATTCTAGCCTTTAGCTAAAAATTAATTGAAATATTTCAGCCCTTAGCTGAGAACAAAGAACAAAGAGATCAATGGGTAAAAACCCAATATCTAATTTTTATTATCATCCCTCTAATTGTATTTATAGAGGAAATCAAAGGCATTACAACCCTAATCAAACACAAACTCTTAAACTAATCTTATCATAGATAAGATTTAAACTAGAAATAGAAAAGAACAATCAAAACACATCACTAAATGCTAGAATTTAAATGACTAACATTAATAAAAAAAACTTATCACTAATTTGTAGCAGAATTGGAACCAAATTCTTCAACACTCCTCCTTGGTTCCAAGGCTGCACATATCTATCTTCTCCTTTGGCTCTTTAAATTTGTCTCTTTGTGGGAGTTGATTGTCACTCTCCACTATCTCCCATAAATAGAAAGCCTTCAAATATGCTTCCATCTTCACTGCCCAAATTCCAAAATTTTGACCAGTAAACACTGGTGTTTTTGGTGAAAAAGATGCAAAATTCATTCTGAAAAATTCAACCATGATTTGTTGAAAAAGAAGTTTAACAATTGCTGCTGTGAAGCCTTTGTGCAATTGTTTTAAAGAATTTGAGAAGAGTAACTAATCCTTCTACTTCAAGATTTTGCAGAAAAATAAGAACTCTTGTTTTTCACTCAATCCCTTCTAAGATCAAATCAACTCTGATATACCTTATAAAAACCTTCAAAGCCCTTAGCTTTGATTTCCCTTAAAACCTCACTTTTAAATTCTCGTGTTTCACACAATCCCTTCAAAGATCCTAATAGCTCTGATACCAATTGTTGGAAAATTGGAAAAAAACTCTGATACCAATTGTTGGAATGTAGAGATGCCCACTAATTCAATTGAAAAATTCTAGCCTTTAGCTAAAAATTAATTGAAATATTTCAGCCCTTAGCTGAGAACAAAGAACAAAGAGATCAATGGGTAAAAACCCAATATCTAATTTTTATTATCATCCCTCTAATTGTATTTATAGAGGAAATCAAAGGCATTACAACCCTAATCAAACACAAACTCTTAAACTAATCTTATCATAGATAAGATTTAAACTAGAAATAGAAAAGAACAATCAAAACACATCACTAAATGCTAGAATTTAAATGACTAACATTAATAAAAAAAACTTATCACTAATTTGTAGCAGAATTGGAACCAAATTCTTCAACACTCCTCCTTGGTTCCAAGGCTGCACATATCTATCTTCTCCTTTGGCTCTTTAAATTTGTCTCTTTGTGGGAGTTGATTGTCACTCTCCACTATCTCCCATAAATAGAAAGCCTTCAAATATGCTTCCATCTTCACTGCCCAAATTCCAAAATTTTGACCAGTAAACACTGGTGTTTTTGGTGAAAAAGATGCAAAATTCATTCTGAAAAATTCAACCATGATTTGTTGAAAAAGAAGTTTAACAATTGCTGCTGTGAAGCCTTTGTGCAATTGTTTTAAAGAATTTGAGAAGAGTAACTAATCCTTCTACTTCAAGATTTTGCAGAAAAATAAGAACTCTTGTTTTTCACTCAATCCCTTCTAAGATCAAATCAACTCTGATATACCTTATAAAAACCTTCAAAGCCCTTAGCTTTGATTTCCCTTAAAACCTCACTTTTAAATTCTCGTGTTTCACACAATCCCTTCAAAGATCCTAATAGCTCTGATACCAATTGTTGGAAAATTGGAAAAAAACTCTGATACCAATTGTTGGAATGTAGAGATGCCCACTAATTCAATTGAAAAATTCTAGCCTTTAGCTAAAAATTAATTGAAATATTTCAGCCCTTAGCTGAGAACAAAGAACAAAGAGATCAATGGGTAAAAACCCAATATCTAATTTTTATTATCATCCCTCTAATTGTATTTATAGAGGAAATCAAAGGCATTACAACCCTAATCAAACACAAACTCTTAAACTAATCTTATCATAGATAAGATTTAAACTAGAAATAGAAAAGAACAATCAAAACACATCACTAAATGCTAGAATTTAAATGACTAACATTAATAAAAAAAACTTATCACTAATTTGTAGCAGAATTGGAACCAAATTCTTCAACACTCCTCCTTGGTTCCAAGGCTGCACATATCTATCTTCTCCTTTGGCTCTTTAAATTTGTCTCTTTGTGGGAGTTGATTGTCACTCTCCACTATCTCCCATAAATAGAAAGCCTTCAAATATGCTTCCATCTTCACTGCCCAAATTCCAAAATTTTGACCAGTAAACACTGGTGTTTTTGGTGAAAAAGATGCAAAATTCATTCTGAAAAATTCAACCATGATTTGTTGAAAAAGAAGTTTAACAATTGCTGCTGTGAAGCCTTTGTGCAATTGTTTTAAAGAATTTGAGAAGAGTAACTAATCCTTCTACTTCAAGATTTTGCAGAAAAATAAGAACTCTTGTTTTTCACTCAATCCCTTCTAAGATCAAATCAACTCTGATATACCTTATAAAAACCTTCAAAGCCCTTAGCTTTGATTTCCCTTAAAACCTCACTTTTAAATTCTCGTGTTTCACACAATCCCTTCAAAGATCCTAATAGCTCTGATACCAATTGTTGGAAAATTGGAAAAAAACTCTGATACCAATTGTTGGAATGTAGAGATGCCCACTAATTCAATTGAAAAATTCTAGCCTTTAGCTAAAAATTAATTGAAATATTTCAGCCCTTAGCTGAGAACAAAGAACAAAGAGATCAATGGGTAAAAACCCAATATCTAATTTTTATTATCATCCCTCTAATTGTATTTATAGAGGAAATCAAAGGCATTACAACCCTAATCAAACACAAACTCTTAAACTAATCTTATCATAGATAAGATTTAAACTAGAAATAGAAAAGAACAATCAAAACACATCACTAAATGCTAGAATTTAAATGACTAACATTAATAAAAAAAACTTATCACTAATTTGTAGCAGAATTGGAACCAAATTCTTCAACACTCCTCCTTGGTTCCAAGGCTGCACATATCTATCTTCTCCTTTGGCTCTTTAAATTTGTCTCTTTGTGGGAGTTGATTGTCACTCTCCACTATCTCCCATAAATAGAAAGCCTTCAAATATGCTTCCATCTTCACTGCCCAAATTCCAAAATTTTGACCAGTAAACACTGGTGTTTTTGGTGAAAAAGATGCAAAATTCATTCTGAAAAATTCAACCATGATTTGTTGAAAAAGAAGTTTAACAATTGCTGCTGTGAAGCCTTTGTGCAATTGTTTTAAAGAATTTGAGAAGAGTAACTAATCCTTCTACTTCAAGATTTTGCAGAAAAATAAGAACTCTTGTTTTTCACTCAATCCCTTCTAAGATCAAATCAACTCTGATATACCTTATAAAAACCTTCAAAGCCCTTAGCTTTGATTTCCCTTAAAACCTCACTTTTAAATTCTCGTGTTTCACACAATCCCTTCAAAGATCCTAATAGCTCTGATACCAATTGTTGGAAAATTGGAAAAAAACTCTGATACCAATTGTTGGAATGTAGAGATGCCCACTAATTCAATTGAAAAATTCTAGCCTTTAGCTAAAAATTAATTGAAATATTTCAGCCCTTAGCTGAGAACAAAGAACAAAGAGATCAATGGGTAAAAACCCAATATCTAATTTTTATTATCATCCCTCTAATTGTATTTATAGAGGAAATCAAAGGCATTACAACCCTAATCAAACACAAACTCTTAAACTAATCTTATCATAGATAAGATTTAAACTAGAAATAGAAAAGAACAATCAAAACACATCACTAAATGCTAGAATTTAAATGACTAACATTAATAAAAAAAACTTATCACTAATTTGTAGCAGAATTGGAACCAAATTCTTCAACACTCCTCCTTGGTTCCAAGGCTGCACATATCTATCTTCTCCTTTGGCTCTTTAAATTTGTCTCTTTGTGGGAGTTGATTGTCACTCTCCACTATCTCCCATAAATAGAAAGCCTTCAAATATGCTTCCATCTTCACTGCCCAAATTCCAAAATTTTGACCAGTAAACACTGGTGTTTTTGGTGAAAAAGATGCAAAATTCATTCTGAAAAATTCAACCATGATTTGTTGAAAAAGAAGTTTAACAATTGCTGCTGTGAAGCCTTTGTGCAATTGTTTTAAAGAATTTGAGAAGAGTAACTAATCCTTCTACTTCAAGATTTTGCAGAAAAATAAGAACTCTTGTTTTTCACTCAATCCCTTCTAAGATCAAATCAACTCTGATATACCTTATAAAAACCTTCAAAGCCCTTAGCTTTGATTTCCCTTAAAACCTCACTTTTAAATTCTCGTGTTTCACACAATCCCTTCAAAGATCCTAATAGCTCTGATACCAATTGTTGGAAAATTGGAAAAAAACTCTGATACCAATTGTTGGAATGTAGAGATGCCCACTAATTCAATTGAAAAATTCTAGCCTTTAGCTAAAAATTAATTGAAATATTTCAGCCCTTAGCTGAGAACAAAGAACAAAGAGATCAATGGGTAAAAACCCAATATCTAATTTTTATTATCATCCCTCTAATTGTATTTATAGAGGAAATCAAAGGCATTACAACCCTAATCAAACACAAACTCTTAAACTAATCTTATCATAGATAAGATTTAAACTAGAAATAGAAAAGAACAATCAAAACACATCACTAAATGCTAGAATTTAAATGACTAACATTAATAAAAAAAACTTATCACTAATTTGTAGCAGAATTGGAACCAAATTCTTCAACACTCCTCCTTGGTTCCAAGGCTGCACATATCTATCTTCTCCTTTGGCTCTTTAAATTTGTCTCTTTGTGGGAGTTGATTGTCACTCTCCACTATCTCCCATAAATAGAAAGCCTTCAAATATGCTTCCATCTTCACTGCCCAAATTCCAAAATTTTGACCAGTAAACACTGGTGTTTTTGGTGAAAAAGATGCAAAATTCATTCTGAAAAATTCAACCATGATTTGTTGAAAAAGAAGTTTAACAATTGCTGCTGTGAAGCCTTTGTGCAATTGTTTTAAAGAATTTGAGAAGAGTAACTAATCCTTCTACTTCAAGATTTTGCAGAAAAATAAGAACTCTTGTTTTTCACTCAATCCCTTCTAAGATCAAATCAACTCTGATATACCTTATAAAAACCTTCAAAGCCCTTAGCTTTGATTTCCCTTAAAACCTCACTTTTAAATTCTCGTGTTTCACACAATCCCTTCAAAGATCCTAATAGCTCTGATACCAATTGTTGGAAAATTGGAAAAAAACTCTGATACCAATTGTTGGAATGTAGAGATGCCCACTAATTCAATTGAAAAATTCTAGCCTTTAGCTAAAAATTAATTGAAATATTTCAGCCCTTAGCTGAGAACAAAGAACAAAGAGATCAATGGGTAAAAACCCAATATCTAATTTTTATTATCATCCCTCTAATTGTATTTATAGAGGAAATCAAAGGCATTACAACCCTAATCAAACACAAACTCTTAAACTAATCTTATCATAGATAAGATTTAAACTAGAAATAGAAAAGAACAATCAAAACACATCACTAAATGCTAGAATTTAAATGACTAACATTAATAAAAAAAACTTATCACTAATTTGTAGCAGAATTGGAACCAAATTCTTCAACACTCCTCCTTGGTTCCAAGGCTGCACATATCTATCTTCTCCTTTGGCTCTTTAAATTTGTCTCTTTGTGGGAGTTGATTGTCACTCTCCACTATCTCCCATAAATAGAAAGCCTTCAAATATGCTTCCATCTTCACTGCCCAAATTCCAAAATTTTGACCAGTAAACACTGGTGTTTTTGGTGAAAAAGATGCAAAATTCATTCTGAAAAATTCAACCATGATTTGTTGAAAAAGAAGTTTAACAATTGCTGCTGTGAAGCCTTTGTGCAATTGTTTTAAAGAATTTGAGAAGAGTAACTAATCCTTCTACTTCAAGATTTTGCAGAAAAATAAGAACTCTTGTTTTTCACTCAATCCCTTCTAAGATCAAATCAACTCTGATATACCTTATAAAAACCTTCAAAGCCCTTAGCTTTGATTTCCCTTAAAACCTCACTTTTAAATTCTCGTGTTTCACACAATCCCTTCAAAGATCCTAATAGCTCTGATACCAATTGTTGGAAAATTGGAAAAAAACTCTGATACCAATTGTTGGAATGTAGAGATGCCCACTAATTCAATTGAAAAATTCTAGCCTTTAGCTAAAAATTAATTGAAATATTTCAGCCCTTAGCTGAGAACAAAGAACAAAGAGATCAATGGGTAAAAACCCAATATCTAATTTTTATTATCATCCCTCTAATTGTATTTATAGAGGAAATCAAAGGCATTACAACCCTAATCAAACACAAACTCTTAAACTAATCTTATCATAGATAAGATTTAAACTAGAAATAGAAAAGAACAATCAAAACACATCACTAAATGCTAGAATTTAAATGACTAACATTAATAAAAAAAACTTATCACTAATTTGTAGCAGAATTGGAACCAAATTCTTCAACACTCCTCCTTGGTTCCAAGGCTGCACATATCTATCTTCTCCTTTGGCTCTTTAAATTTGTCTCTTTGTGGGAGTTGATTGTCACTCTCCACTATCTCCCATAAATAGAAAGCCTTCAAATATGCTTCCATCTTCACTGCCCAAATTCCAAAATTTTGACCAGTAAACACTGGTGTTTTTGGTGAAAAAGATGCAAAATTCATTCTGAAAAATTCAACCATGATTTGTTGAAAAAGAAGTTTAACAATTGCTGCTGTGAAGCCTTTGTGCAATTGTTTTAAAGAATTTGAGAAGAGTAACTAATCCTTCTACTTCAAGATTTTGCAGAAAAATAAGAACTCTTGTTTTTCACTCAATCCCTTCTAAGATCAAATCAACTCTGATATACCTTATAAAAACCTTCAAAGCCCTTAGCTTTGATTTCCCTTAAAACCTCACTTTTAAATTCTCGTGTTTCACACAATCCCTTCAAAGATCCTAATAGCTCTGATACCAATTGTTGGAAAATTGGAAAAAAACTCTGATACCAATTGTTGGAATGTAGAGATGCCCACTAATTCAATTGAAAAATTCTAGCCTTTAGCTAAAAATTAATTGAAATATTTCAGCCCTTAGCTGAGAACAAAGAACAAAGAGATCAATGGGTAAAAACCCAATATCTAATTTTTATTATCATCCCTCTAATTGTATTTATAGAGGAAATCAAAGGCATTACAACCCTAATCAAACACAAACTCTTAAACTAATCTTATCATAGATAAGATTTAAACTAGAAATAGAAAAGAACAATCAAAACACATCACTAAATGCTAGAATTTAAATGACTAACATTAATAAAAAAAACTTATCACTAATTTGTAGCAGAATTGGAACCAAATTCTTCAACACTCCTCCTTGGTTCCAAGGCTGCACATATCTATCTTCTCCTTTGGCTCTTTAAATTTGTCTCTTTGTGGGAGTTGATTGTCACTCTCCACTATCTCCCATAAATAGAAAGCCTTCAAATATGCTTCCATCTTCACTGCCCAAATTCCAAAATTTTGACCAGTAAACACTGGTGTTTTTGGTGAAAAAGATGCAAAATTCATTCTGAAAAATTCAACCATGATTTGTTGAAAAAGAAGTTTAACAATTGCTGCTGTGAAGCCTTTGTGCAATTGTTTTAAAGAATTTGAGAAGAGTAACTAATCCTTCTACTTCAAGATTTTGCAGAAAAATAAGAACTCTTGTTTTTCACTCAATCCCTTCTAAGATCAAATCAACTCTGATATACCTTATAAAAACCTTCAAAGCCCTTAGCTTTGATTTCCCTTAAAACCTCACTTTTAAATTCTCGTGTTTCACACAATCCCTTCAAAGATCCTAATAGCTCTGATACCAATTGTTGGAAAATTGGAAAAAAACTCTGATACCAATTGTTGGAATGTAGAGATGCCCACTAATTCAATTGAAAAATTCTAGCCTTTAGCTAAAAATTAATTGAAATATTTCAGCCCTTAGCTGAGAACAAAGAACAAAGAGATCAATGGGTAAAAACCCAATATCTAATTTTTATTATCATCCCTCTAATTGTATTTATAGAGGAAATCAAAGGCATTACAACCCTAATCAAACACAAACTCTTAAACTAATCTTATCATAGATAAGATTTAAACTAGAAATAGAAAAGAACAATCAAAACACATCACTAAATGCTAGAATTTAAATGACTAACATTAATAAAAAAAACTTATCACTAATTTGTAGCAGAATTGGAACCAAATTCTTCAACACTCCTCCTTGGTTCCAAGGCTGCACATATCTATCTTCTCCTTTGGCTCTTTAAATTTGTCTCTTTGTGGGAGTTGATTGTCACTCTCCACTATCTCCCATAAATAGAAAGCCTTCAAATATGCTTCCATCTTCACTGCCCAAATTCCAAAATTTTGACCAGTAAACACTGGTGTTTTTGGTGAAAAAGATGCAAAATTCATTCTGAAAAATTCAACCATGATTTGTTGAAAAAGAAGTTTAACAATTGCTGCTGTGAAGCCTTTGTGCAATTGTTTTAAAGAATTTGAGAAGAGTAACTAATCCTTCTACTTCAAGATTTTGCAGAAAAATAAGAACTCTTGTTTTTCACTCAATCCCTTCTAAGATCAAATCAACTCTGATATACCTTATAAAAACCTTCAAAGCCCTTAGCTTTGATTTCCCTTAAAACCTCACTTTTAAATTCTCGTGTTTCACACAATCCCTTCAAAGATCCTAATAGCTCTGATACCAATTGTTGGAAAATTGGAAAAAAACTCTGATACCAATTGTTGGAATGTAGAGATGCCCACTAATTCAATTGAAAAATTCTAGCCTTTAGCTAAAAATTAATTGAAATATTTCAGCCCTTAGCTGAGAACAAAGAACAAAGAGATCAATGGGTAAAAACCCAATATCTAATTTTTATTATCATCCCTCTAATTGTATTTATAGAGGAAATCAAAGGCATTACAACCCTAATCAAACACAAACTCTTAAACTAATCTTATCATAGATAAGATTTAAACTAGAAATAGAAAAGAACAATCAAAACACATCACTAAATGCTAGAATTTAAATGACTAACATTAATAAAAAAAACTTATCACTAATTTGTAGCAGAATTGGAACCAAATTCTTCAACACTCCTCCTTGGTTCCAAGGCTGCACATATCTATCTTCTCCTTTGGCTCTTTAAATTTGTCTCTTTGTGGGAGTTGATTGTCACTCTCCACTATCTCCCATAAATAGAAAGCCTTCAAATATGCTTCCATCTTCACTGCCCAAATTCCAAAATTTTGACCAGTAAACACTGGTGTTTTTGGTGAAAAAGATGCAAAATTCATTCTGAAAAATTCAACCATGATTTGTTGAAAAAGAAGTTTAACAATTGCTGCTGTGAAGCCTTTGTGCAATTGTTTTAAAGAATTTGAGAAGAGTAACTAATCCTTCTACTTCAAGATTTTGCAGAAAAATAAGAACTCTTGTTTTTCACTCAATCCCTTCTAAGATCAAATCAACTCTGATATACCTTATAAAAACCTTCAAAGCCCTTAGCTTTGATTTCCCTTAAAACCTCACTTTTAAATTCTCGTGTTTCACACAATCCCTTCAAAGATCCTAATAGCTCTGATACCAATTGTTGGAAAATTGGAAAAAAACTCTGATACCAATTGTTGGAATGTAGAGATGCCCACTAATTCAATTGAAAAATTCTAGCCTTTAGCTAAAAATTAATTGAAATATTTCAGCCCTTAGCTGAGAACAAAGAACAAAGAGATCAATGGGTAAAAACCCAATATCTAATTTTTATTATCATCCCTCTAATTGTATTTATAGAGGAAATCAAAGGCATTACAACCCTAATCAAACACAAACTCTTAAACTAATCTTATCATAGATAAGATTTAAACTAGAAATAGAAAAGAACAATCAAAACACATCACTAAATGCTAGAATTTAAATGACTAACATTAATAAAAAAAACTTATCACTAATTTGTAGCAGAATTGGAACCAAATTCTTCAACACTCCTCCTTGGTTCCAAGGCTGCACATATCTATCTTCTCCTTTGGCTCTTTAAATTTGTCTCTTTGTGGGAGTTGATTGTCACTCTCCACTATCTCCCATAAATAGAAAGCCTTCAAATATGCTTCCATCTTCACTGCCCAAATTCCAAAATTTTGACCAGTAAACACTGGTGTTTTTGGTGAAAAAGATGCAAAATTCATTCTGAAAAATTCAACCATGATTTGTTGAAAAAGAAGTTTAACAATTGCTGCTGTGAAGCCTTTGTGCAATTGTTTTAAAGAATTTGAGAAGAGTAACTAATCCTTCTACTTCAAGATTTTGCAGAAAAATAAGAACTCTTGTTTTTCACTCAATCCCTTCTAAGATCAAATCAACTCTGATATACCTTATAAAAACCTTCAAAGCCCTTAGCTTTGATTTCCCTTAAAACCTCACTTTTAAATTCTCGTGTTTCACACAATCCCTTCAAAGATCCTAATAGCTCTGATACCAATTGTTGGAAAATTGGAAAAAAACTCTGATACCAATTGTTGGAATGTAGAGATGCCCACTAATTCAATTGAAAAATTCTAGCCTTTAGCTAAAAATTAATTGAAATATTTCAGCCCTTAGCTGAGAACAAAGAACAAAGAGATCAATGGGTAAAAACCCAATATCTAATTTTTATTATCATCCCTCTAATTGTATTTATAGAGGAAATCAAAGGCATTACAACCCTAATCAAACACAAACTCTTAAACTAATCTTATCATAGATAAGATTTAAACTAGAAATAGAAAAGAACAATCAAAACACATCACTAAATGCTAGAATTTAAATGACTAACATTAATAAAAAAAACTTATCACTAATTTGTAGCAGAATTGGAACCAAATTCTTCAACACTCCTCCTTGGTTCCAAGGCTGCACATATCTATCTTCTCCTTTGGCTCTTTAAATTTGTCTCTTTGTGGGAGTTGATTGTCACTCTCCACTATCTCCCATAAATAGAAAGCCTTCAAATATGCTTCCATCTTCACTGCCCAAATTCCAAATTTTGACCAGTAAACACTGGTGTTTTTGGTGAAAAAGATGCAAAATTCATTCTGAAAAATTCAACCATGATTGTTTGAAAAAGAAGTTTAACAATTGCTGCTCTGTGAAGCCCTTTTGTGCAATTGTTTTAAAGAATTTGAGAAGAGTAACTAATCCTTTCTACTTCAAGATTTTGCAGGGAAAAATAAGAACTCTTGTTTTTCACTCAATCCCTTCTAAGATCAAATCAACTCTGATATACCTTATAAAAACCTTCAAAGCCCTTAGCTTTGATTTCCCTTAAAACCTCACTTTTAAATTCTCGTGTTTCACACAATCCCTTCAAAGATCCTAATAGCTCTGATACCAATTTGTTGGAAAATTGGAAAAAAACTCTGATACCAATTGTTGGAATGTAGAGATGCCCACTAATTCAATTGAAAAATTCTAGCCTTTAGCTAAAAATTAATTGAAATATTTCAGCCCTTAGCGTGAGACAAAGAACAAAGAGATCAATGGGTAAAAACCCAATATCTAATTTTTATTATCATCCACTCTAATTGTATTTATAGAGGAAATCAAAGGCATTACAACCCTAATCAAACACAAACTCTTAAACTAATCTTATCATAGATAAGATTTTAAACTAGAAATAGAAAAGAACAATCAAAACAACATCACTAACTGCTAGAATTTAAATGACTAACATTAATAAAAAAAACTTATCACTAATTTGTAGCAGAATTGGAACCAAATTCTTCAACACTCCTCCTTGGTTCCAAGGCTGCACATATCTATCTTCTCCTTTGGCTCATTTTAAATTTGTCTCTTTGTGGAGTTGATTGTCACTCTCCACTATCTCCCATAAATAGAAAGCCTTCAAATATGCTTCCATCTTCACTGCCCAAATTCCAAAATTTTGACCAGTAAAACACTCGGTGTTTTTGGTGAAAAAGGATGCAAAATTCATTCTGAAAAATTCAACCAATGATTTGTTGAAAAAGAAGTTTAACAATTGCTGCTGTGAAGCCTTTGTGCAATTGTTTTAAAGAATTTGAGAAGAGTAACTAATCCTTCTACTTCAAGATTTTGCAGGAAAAATAAGAACTCTTGTTTTTTCACTCAATCCCTTCTAAGATCAAATCAACTCTGATATACCTTATAAAAACCTTCAAAGCCCTTAGCTTTGATTTCCCTTAAAACCTCACTTTTAAATTCTCGTGTTTCACACAATCCCTTCAAAGATCCTAATAGCTCTGATACCAATTGTTGGAAAATTGGAAAAAAACTCTGATACCAATTGTTGGAATGTAGAGATGCCCACTAATTCAATTGAAAAATTCTAGCCTTTAGCTAAAAATTAATTGAAATATTTCAGCCCATAGCTGAGAACAAAGAACAAAGAGATCAATGGGTAAAAACCCAATATCTAATTTTTATTATCATCCCTCTAATTGTATTTATAGAGGAAATCATAAGGCATTACAACCCTAATCAAACACAAACTCTTAAACTAATCTTATCATAGATAAGATTTAAACTAGAAATAGAAAAGAACAATCAAAACACATCACTAAATGCTAGAATTTAAATGACTAACATTAATAAAAAAAAACTTATCACTAATTTGTACGAGAATTGGAACCAAATTCTTCAACACTCCCTCCTTGGTTCCAAGGCTGCACATATCTATCTTCTCCTTTGGCTCTTTAAATTTGGTCTCTTTGTGGGAGTTGATTGTCACTCTCCACTATCTCCCATAAATAGAAAGCCTTCAAATATGCTTCCATCTTCACTGCCCAAATTCCAAATTTTTGACCATAAACACTGGTGTTTTTGGTGAAAAAGATGCAAAATTCATTCTGAAAAATTCAACCATGATTTGTTGAAAAAGAAGTTTAACAATTGCTGCTGTGAAGCCTTTGTGCAATTGTTTTAAAGAATTTGAGAAGAGTAACTAATCCTTCTACTTCAAGATTTTGCAGAAAAATAAGAACTTCTTGTTTTTCACTCAATCCCATCTAAGATCAAATCAACTCTGATATACCTTATAAAAACCTTCAAAGCCCTTAGCTTTGATTTCCCTTAAAACCTCACTTTTAAATTCTCGTGTTTCACACAATCCCTTCAAAGATCCTAATAGCTCTGATACCAATTGTTGGAAAATTTGGAAAAAAACTCTGATACCAATTGTTGGAATGTAGAGATGCCCACTAATTCAATTGAAAAATTCTAGCCTTTAGCTAAAAATTAATTGAAATATTTCAGCCCTTAGCTGAGAACAAAGAACAAAGAGATCAATGGGTAAAAAACCCAATATCTAATTTTTATTATCATCCCTCTAATTGTATTTATAGAGGAAATCAAAGGCATTACAACCCTAATCAAACATCAAACTCTTAAACTAATCTTATCATAGATAAGATTTAAACTAGAAATAGAAAAGAACAATCAAAACACATCACTTAAATGCTAGAATTTAAATGACTAACATTAATAAAAAAAACTTATCACTAAATTGTAGCAGAATTGGAACCAAATTCTTCAACACTCCTCCTTGGTTCCAAGGCTTGCACATATCTATCTTCTCCTTTGGCTCTTTAAATTTGTCTCTTTGTGGGAGTTGATTGTCACTCTCCACTATCTCCCATAAATAGAAAGCCCTTCAAATATGCTTCCATCTTCACTGCCCAAATTCCAAAATTTTGACCAGTAAACACTGGTGTTTTTGGTGAAAAAGATGCAAAATTCATTCTGAAAAATTCAACCATGATTTGTTGAAAAAGAAGTTTAACAATTGCTGCTGTGAAGCCTTGGTGCAATTGTTTTAAAGAATTTGAGAAGAGTAGACTAATCCTTCTACTTCAAGATTTTTGCAGAAAAATAAGAACTCTTGTTTTTCACTCAATCCCTTCTAAGATCAAATCAACTCTGATATACCTTATAAAAAACCTTCAAAGCCCTTAGCTTTGATTCCCTTAAAACCTCACTTTTAAATTCTCGTGTTTCACACAATCCCTTCAAAGATCCTAATAGCTCTGATACCAATTGTTGGAAAATTGGAAAAAAAACTCTGATACCAAATTGTTGGAATGTAGAGATGCCCACTAATTCAATTGAAAAATTCTAGCCTTTAGCTAAAAATTAATTGAAATATTTCAGCCCTTAGCTGAGAACAAAGAACAAAGAGATCAATGGGTAAAAACCCAATATCTAATTTTTATTATCATCCCTCTAATTGTATTTATAGAGGAAATCAAAGGCATTACAACCCTAATCAAACACAAACTCTTAAACTAATCTTATCATAGATAAGATTTAAACTAGAAATAGAAAAGAACAATCAAAACACATCACTAAATGCTAGAATTTAAATGACTAACATTAATAAAAAAAAACTTATCACTAATTTGTAGCAGAATTGGAACCAAATACTTCAACACTCCTCCTTGGTTCCAAGGCTGCACATATCTATCTTCTCCTTTGGCTCTTTTAAATTTGTCTCTTTGTGGGAGTTGATTGTCACTCTCCACTATCTCCCATAAATAGAAAGCCTTCAAATATGCTTCCATCTTCACTGCCCAAATTCCAAAAATTTTGACCAGTAAACACTGGTGTTTTTGGTGAAAAAGATGCAAAATTCATTCTGAAAAAATTCAACCATGATTTGTTGAAAAAGAAGTTAACAATTGCTGCTGTGAAGCCTTTGTGCAATTGTTTTAAAGAATTTGAGAAGAGTAACTAATCCTTCTACTTCAAGAATTTTGCAGAAAAATAAGAACTCTTGTTTTTCACTCAAATCCCTTCTAAGATCAAATCAACTCTGATATACCTTATAAAAACCTTCAAAGCCCTTAGCTTTGATTTCCCTTAAAACCTCACTTTTAAATTCTCGTGTTTCACACAATCCCTTCAAAGATCCTAATAGCTCTGATACCAATTGTTGGAAAATTGGAAAAAAACTCTGATACCAATTGTTGGAATGTAGAGATGCCCCCTAATTCAATTGAAAAATTCTAGCCTTTAGCTAAAAAATTAATTGAAATATTTCAGCCCTTAGCTGAGAACAAAGAACAAAGAGATCAATGGGTAAAAACCCAATATCTAATTTTTATTATCATCCCTCTAATTGTATTTATAGAGGAAATCAAAGGCCATTACAACCCTAATCAAACACAAACTCTTAAACTAATCTTATCATAGATAAGATTTAAACTAGAAATAGAAAAAGAACAATCAAAACACATCACTAAATGCTAGAATTTAAATGACTAACATTAATAAAAAAAACTTATCACTAATTTGTAGCAGAATTGGAAACCAAATTCTTCAACACTCCTCCTTGGTTCCAAGGCTTGCACATATCTATCTTCTCCTTTGGCTCTTTAAATTTGTCTCTTTGTGGGAGTTGATTGTCACTCTCCACTATCTCCCATAAATAGAAAGCCTTCAAATATGCTTCCATCTTCACTGCCCAAATTCCAAAATTTTGACCAGTAAACACTGGTGTTTTTGGTGAAAAAGATGAAAAATTCATTCTGAAAAATTCAACCATGATTTGTTGAAAAAGAAGTTTAACAATTGCTGCTGTGAAGCCTTTGTGCAATTGTTTTAAAGATTTGAGAAGAGTAACTAAT
>JAJQXV010000297.1:7500-10000 GCA_025169955.1 Salix arbutifolia
GAATGCCACGCCCTCGCCTCGGAGAAGCAGCCCAAGCGCGCCCGACAGCCTGGCAGGCGTCCGGGAGGCAGTGGCCGGAAACGGGTCTTCGCCGGCCGGAAACGGGTCTCCCCTGGCCGGAAAACGGGTCACCGATAACAGCAACACATCGGGCCACGTGCCCCAGCACGCCCGACAATTTTTCGGGCGTCCCGGAGACGGTGGCCGGAGTCGGGTCTTCGCCGGCCGGAAACGGGTCTCCCCTGGCCGGAAAACGGGGCACCGATAACAGCAACACATCGGGCCACGTGCCCCGGCACGCCCGACAATTTTTCGGGCGTCCCGGAGACGGTGGCCGGAGTCGGGTCTTCGCCGGCCGGAGTCGGGTCTTCGCCGGCCGGAAATCGGGTCTTCGATACCGGGGCTACATATCGGGCCATCCGCTTCCCCCACTTTTTTTCCCGAATCCAGCCATGGTGCCCAGCACCCCCACACCCACGGCAGGCCCATGGGCACCTGCCACCTGGCGGCCCCAAGACCAGGCAGGGGGAACCCCCCTAAAGAGCAATAAGTGTCATTGAAGCTCTGGCAGGGGGAGACACTACTAGGTCCCAGCTGGCCCCCCCCCTCTAAAACCTTCAAAAAAAATTATTTGAAGCTGAAATTTGGCACAGAGGTTTGGAAAAATCCAATCTAACTGTAATATTTGTTTCAGAATTTTTAAAAATCGGGAAGTATTTATTTCTATTTTCCAACCATTAAAAATCGGGAAATTCATAAAAAATAGGAACCAGATCGGAATGACCCCAAATTTTGTGGGAAGCCTCACAAAAATATGATGGATTTTACTGGACTGATAACGTGTGGAAAGCTTTCCATTATCATGGAAAAATGCGGGACAAACAGCAGCTCGCCTGCTGCGCGGGGGGCATCGGGCTGGCACCAGCCGCGCCTAGCCTCTCTCGCGCGGGGGGCAGGCAGGACGCGGGGGGCTGGCAGGCCTGTCCCGCGCGGGGCGCTGCCTGGCCTCCCCCGCGCGGGGGCTGCCAGGCCTGTCCCGCGCGCGGGCTGGCACGACGCGGGGGGCTGGCAGGGCCTCCAGGCGCCCGCCTCTGCCTATCCTCGCCCGCGCGGGGGGCTGCGAGGGCCTCGCGCGGGAGCTGGCCCCTGCTGCCCCAGGCCTGTCCCGCGCGCGGGCTGGCACAACGCGGCGCGGGGGCGCTCCTCTGCCTATCCTCGTCCGCGCGGGGCGCTGCCTATCCCCGCCCGCGCGGGGGGGTGGGGGCTGCCAGGGCCTCGCGCGCGAGCTCGCCCCTGCTGCCCCAGGCCTGGCCCGCGCGGGGGGCTGGCAGGGCCTCCAGGCGCGCGCCCCAGGCCTGTCCCCGCCCGCGCGGGGGGCTGGCAGGGCCTCCAGGCGCGCGCCTCTGCCTATCCTCGCCCGCGCGGGGGGCTGCCAGGGCCCCGCGCGGGAGCTGGCCCCTGCTGCCCCAGGCCTGTCCCGCGCGCGGGCTCGCCCCAGGCCAGCCCCTCGCGGGGGCTGGCAGGCCTGGCCGCGCGAGGGCTGGCTAGACGCGGGGGGCTGCCAGGGCCCCGCGCGGGAGCTGGCCCCTGCTGCCCCAGGCCCGCGCCTCGCGGGGGCTGGCAGGCCTGGCCGCGCGAGGGCTGGCTAGACGCGGGGGGCTGCCAGGGCCGCGCGCGAGCTGGCCCATGCTGCCACAGGCCCGCGCCAGGCAGCGGGGCTGACGGCGCGCCGCGCGCGCGCGCGCCCAAGTGCCCAAGGGCCAAGGGCCCCAGGCCCTCAGGCCCCAGTGCCCCAGTGCCCCAGGCCCCCAGTGCCCCAGTGCCCAGTGCCCAGTGCCCAGGGCGCGGGCGCGGCGCGCGCGCGCGTGTTTCGTCTTTGGGGCGCTGAGCAGGCAGTGCACGGGCGCTGAGCAGGCAGTGCACGGGCGCTGAGCGGGCAGTGCACGGGCACTGCCTGGTGGGTGGACAGAGTGCTCCCCTGGAGAGCAAAATGTATATTCTCAGCTCCGGCAGGGGGGGCCACTACTAGGTCCCAGCTGGCCCCCCCCCTCTAAAACCTTCAAAAAAAATTATTTGAAGCTGAAATTTGGCACAGAGGTTTGGAAAAATCCAATCTAACTGTAATATTTTTTCCTGAATTTTTAAAAATCGGGAATTATTTATCTGTATTTTCCTCCCATTAAAAATCGGGAAATTCATAACAAATAGGGACCGGCTCGGAATGACCCCAAATTTTGTGGGAAGCCACACAAAAATATGATGGATTTTACTGGTCTGATAACGTGTGGAAAGCTTCCCATTATCATGGCGACACGCGGGAACCACGGCAGCTCGCCTGCCGCGCGGGGGGCGTCGGGCTGGCACTACGGACTTTCCCCTGGGCTGCCGAATTCACTGGCACTGCCCTGGCCGCCGAATTTTTCTGCGGACTGGCACGGCCCCGCGGGCTGATGAATTATGTGGCTCTGCCTCCCGGCTGCCGAATTCTCTGCCACAGCCC
>JAJQXV010000299.1:17500-19648 GCA_025169955.1 Salix arbutifolia
GTCTTCGCCGGCCGGAAACGGGTCTCCCCTGGCCGGAAAACGGGTCACCGATAACAGCAACACATCGGGCCACGTGCCCCAGCACGCCCGACAATTTTTCGGGCGTCCCGGAGACGGTGGCCGGAGTCGGGTCTTCGCCGGCCGGAAACGGGTCTCCCCTGGCCGGAAAACGGGGCACCGATAACAGCAACACATCGGGCCACGTGCCCCGGCACGCCCGACAATTTTTCGGGCGTCCCGGAGACGGTGGCCGGAGTCGGGTCTTCGCCGGCCGGAGTCGGGTCTTCGCCGGCCGGAAATCGGGTCTTCGATACCGGGGCTACATATCGGGCCATCCGCTTCCCCCACTTTTTTTCCCGAATCCAGCCATGGTGCCCAGCACCCCCACACCCACGGCAGGCCCATGGGCACCTGCCACCTGGCGGCCCCAAGACCAGGCAGGGGGAACCCCCCTAAAGAGCAATAAGTGTCATTGAAGCTCTGGCAGGGGGAGACACTACTAGGTCCCAGCTGGCCCCCCCCCTCTAAAACCTTCAAAAAAAATTATTTGAAGCTGAAATTTGGCACAGAGGTTTGGAAAAATCCAATCTAACTGTAATATTTGTTTCAGAATTTTTAAAAATCGGGAAGTATTTATTTCTATTTTCCAACCATTAAAAATCGGGAAATTCATAAAAAATAGGAACCAGATCGGAATGACCCCAAATTTTGTGGGAAGCCTCACAAAAATATGATGGATTTTACTGGACTGATAACGTGTGGAAAGCTTTCCATTATCATGGAAAAATGCGGGACAAACAGCAGCTCGCCTGCTGCGCGGGGGGCATCGGGCTGGCACCAGCCGCGCCTAGCCTCTCTCGCGCGGGGGGCAGGCAGGACGCGGGGGGCTGGCAGGCCTGTCCCGCGCGGGGCGCTGCCTGGCCTCCCCCGCGCGGGGGGCTGCCAGGCCTGTCCCGCGCGCGGGCTGGCACGACGCGGGGGGCTGGCAGGGCCTCCAGGCGCCCGCCTCTGCCTATCCTCGCCCGCGCGGGGGGCTGCGAGGGCCTCGCGCGGGAGCTGGCCCCTGCTGCCCCAGGCCTGTCCCGCGCGCGGGCTGGCACAACGCGGCGCGGGGGCGCTCCTCTGCCTATCCTCGTCCGCGCGGGGCGCTGCCTATCCCCGCCCGCGCGGGGGGGGTGGGGGCTGCCAGGGCCTCGCGCGCGAGCTCGCCCCTGCTGCCCCAGGCCTGTCCCGCGCGGGGGGCTGGCAGGGCCTCCAGGCGCGCGCCCCAGGCCTGTCCCCGCCCGCGCGGGGGGCTGGCAGGGCCTCCAGGCGCGCGCCTCTGCCTATCCTCGCCCGCGCGGGGGGCTGCCAGGGCCCCGCGCGGGAGCTGGCCCCTGCTGCCCCAGGCCTGTCCCGCGCGCGGGCTCGCCCCAGGCCAGCCCCTCGCGGGGGCTGGCAGGCCTGGCCGCGCGAGGGCTGGCTAGACGCGGGGGGCTGCCAGGGCCCCGCGCGGGAGCTGGCCCCTGCTGCCCCAGGCCCGCGCCTCGCGGGGGCTGGCAGGCCTGGCCGCGCGAGGGCTGGCTAGACGCGGGGGGCTGCCAGGGCCGCGCGCGAGCTGGCCCATGCTGCCACAGGCCCGCGCCAGGCAGCGGGGCTGACGGCGCGCCGCGCGCGCGCGCGCCCAAGTGCCCAAGGGCCAAGGGCCCCAGGCCCTCAGGCCCCAGTGCCCCAGTGCCCCAGGCCCCCAGTGCCCCAGTGCCCAGTGCCCAGTGCCCAGGGCGCGGGCGCGGCGCGCGCGCGCGTGTTTCGTCTTTGGGGCGCTGAGCAGGCAGTGCACGGGCGCTGAGCAGGCAGTGCACGGGCGCTGAGCGGGCAGTGCACGGGCACTGCCTGGTGGGTGGACAGAGTGCTCCCCTGGAGAGCAAAATGTATATTCTCAGCTCCGGCAGGGGGGGCCACTACTAGGTCCCAGCTGGCCCCCCCCCTCTAAAACCTTCAAAAAAAATTATTTGAAGCTGAAATTTGGCACAGAGGTTTGGAAAAATCCAATCTAACTGTAATATTTTTTCCTGAATTTTTAAAAATCGGGAATTATTTATCTGTATTTTCCTCCCATTAAAAATCGGGAAATTCATAACAAATAGGGACCGGCTCGGAATGACCCCA
>JAJQXV010000300.1:17500-20717 GCA_025169955.1 Salix arbutifolia
CACATCGGGCCACGTGCCCCAGCACGCCCGACAATTTTTCGGGCGTCCCGGAGACGGTGGCCGGAGTCGGGTCTTCGCCGGCCGGAAACGGGTCTCCCCTGGCCGGAAAACGGGGCACCGATAACAGCAACACATCGGGCCACGTGCCCCGGCACGCCCGACAATTTTTCGGGCGTCCCGGAGACGGTGGCCGGAGTCGGGTCTTCGCCGGCCGGAGTCGGGTCTTCGCCGGCCGGAAATCGGGTCTTCGATACCGGGGCTACATATCGGGCCATCCGCTTCCCCCACTTTTTTTCCCGAATCCAGCCATGGTGCCCAGCACCCCCACACCCACGGCAGGCCCATGGGCACCTGCCACCTGGCGGCCCCAAGACCAGGCAGGGGGAACCCCCCTAAAGAGCAATAAGTGTCATTGAAGCTCTGGCAGGGGGAGACACTACTAGGTCCCAGCTGGCCCCCCCCCTCTAAAACCTTCAAAAAAAATTATTTGAAGCTGAAATTTGGCACAGAGGTTTGGAAAAATCCAATCTAACTGTAATATTTGTTTCAGAATTTTTAAAAATCGGGAAGTATTTATTTCTATTTTCCAACCATTAAAAATCGGGAAATTCATAAAAAATAGGAACCAGATCGGAATGACCCCAAATTTTGTGGGAAGCCTCACAAAAATATGATGGATTTTACTGGACTGATAACGTGTGGAAAGCTTTCCATTATCATGGAAAAATGCGGGACAAACAGCAGCTCGCCTGCTGCGCGGGGGGCATCGGGCTGGCACCAGCCGCGCCTAGCCTCTCTCGCGCGGGGGGCAGGCAGGACGCGGGGGGCTGGCAGGCCTGTCCCGCGCGGGGCGCTGCCTGGCCTCCCCCGCGCGGGGGGCTGCCAGGCCTGTCCCGCGCGCGGGCTGGCACGACGCGGGGGGCTGGCAGGGCCTCCAGGCGCCCGCCTCTGCCTATCCTCGCCCGCGCGGGGGGCTGCGAGGGCCTCGCGCGGGAGCTGGCCCCTGCTGCCCCAGGCCTGTCCCGCGCGCGGGCTGGCACAACGCGGCGCGGGGGCGCTCCTCTGCCTATCCTCGTCCGCGCGGGGCGCTGCCTATCCCCGCCCGCGCGGGGGGGTGGGGGCTGCCAGGGCCTCGCGCGCGAGCTCGCCCCTGCTGCCCCAGGCCTGGCCCGCGCGGGGGGCTGGCAGGGCCTCCAGGCGCGCGCCCCAGGCCTGTCCCCGCCCGCGCGGGGGGCTGGCAGGGCCTCCAGGCGCGCGCCTCTGCCTATCCTCGCCCGCGCGGGGGGCTGCCAGGGCCCCGCGCGGGAGCTGGCCCCTGCTGCCCCAGGCCTGTCCCGCGCGCGGGCTCGCCCCAGGCCAGCCCCTCGCGGGGGCTGGCAGGCCTGGCCGCGCGAGGGCTGGCTAGACGCGGGGGGCTGCCAGGGCCCCGCGCGGGAGCTGGCCCCTGCTGCCCCAGGCCCGCGCCTCGCGGGGGCTGGCAGGCCTGGCCGCGCGAGGGCTGGCTAGACGCGGGGGGCTGCCAGGGCCGCGCGCGAGCTGGCCCATGCTGCCACAGGCCCGCGCCAGGCAGCGGGGCTGACGGCGCGCCGCGCGCGCGCGCCCAAGTGCCCAAGGGCCAAGGGCCCCAGGCCCTCAGGCCCCAGTGCCCCAGTGCCCCAGGCCCCCAGTGCCCCAGTGCCCAGTGCCCAGTGCCCAGGGCGCGGGCGCGGCGCGCGCGCGCGCGTGTTTCGTCTTTGGGGCGCTGAGCAGGCAGTGCACGGGCGCTGAGCAGGCAGTGCACGGGCGCTGAGCGGGCAGTGCACGGGCACTGCCTGGTGGGTGGACAGAGTGCTCCCCTGGAGAGCAAAATGTATATTCTCAGCTCCGGCAGGGGGGGCCACTACTAGGTCCCAGCTGGCCCCCCCCCTCTAAAACCTTCAAAAAAAATTATTTGAAGCTGAAATTTGGCACAGAGGTTTGGAAAAATCCAATCTAACTGTAATATTTTTTCCTGAATTTTTAAAAATCGGGAATTATTTATCTGTATTTTCCTCCCATTAAAAATCGGGAAATTCATAACAAATAGGGACCGGCTCGGAATGACCCCAAATTTTGTGGGAAGCCACACAAAAATATGATGGATTTTACTGGTCTGATAACGTGTGGAAAGCTTCCCATTATCATGGCGACACGCGGGAACCACGGCAGCTCGCCTGCCGCGCGGGGGGCGTCGGGCTGGCACTACGGACTTTCCCCTGGGCTGCCGAATTCACTGGCACTGCCCTGGCCGCCGAATTTTTCTGCGGACTGGCACGGCCCCGCGGGCTGATGAATTATGTGGCTCTGCCTCCCGGCTGCCGAATTCTCTGCCACAGCCCCCCGGCTGCCGAATTCACTGCCGCTGCCCCCCGGGCTGCCGAATCAGGTGGCACCGCCTTCGCTGCCGAATTTTGCGGCAACTTTGCACGCTTAAAAAAGTCATGGGAAACTATTTTTCCGGGCAACTTTGCACGCTTAGCTTTCATGTGTGGAGGGTGGTTTCGGAAAAATTCCCGTGTTGAGGAAGTCCCCGGAACCCTCGCGAGCGCCCCCTCGCGGGCTGACGCGTGGCTCGGCCGGCTGCCGACGCGGACACCCGGGGAAATGGGCTGCTGAAATTTACTCGGACTGTCATGCCTGCCAAGTTCACTGCCTCGCGGGGTGCCGAACCCTGCTGCGGACTGACCATGCCTATCGGTCTGCCCACTGTCCTTGACGCAGCACTTCTTGTCAGCGCAGATATGGATATGGCTTGTTCAACGCTGTTACAGCAGGCCTCTAGTCCCGCCGTCCAGAGTTAAGGTCATAGGGCAGAGAGTTGAGCTCTGCGCGCGCGGGCTTGATGGCCGCGCGACCCGCAGAGCTGTCGCTGCCGGCCATCCAGAGCAGCTGGGCACTCTATCCCCCATGAACTTAGTGCCTTGAGAAGCAGTCCCAGCCCTGCCCCCCGCGATCTGGACACCCATTTCCCCCGCGAAGCCATGTTCGTGACAGCCCGCTGCCACTTTGCTTGTCTGCATGCCAGCCCTCTTCTGACATAATATAGTTTTGCTTTGCCACCTCTGAAAAGTCCATTATCCAAGCCCCGTGTTCGTGCTATGTTAGAACCCATGACTTTCTTGAACCAATACACGGTGCCGAATTCTGCAGGCGCTGCCTTCGCTGCCGAATTCAGCTGGCGCTGCCTTCGCTGCCATCA
>JAJQXV010000301.1:17500-18604 GCA_025169955.1 Salix arbutifolia
AGGGGGAACCCCCCTAAAGAGCAATAAGTGTCATTGAAGCTCTGGCAGGGGGAGACACTACTAGGTCCCAGCTGGCCCCCCCCCTCTAAAACCTTCAAAAAAAATTATTTGAAGCTGAAATTTGGCACAGAGGTTTGGAAAAATCCAATCTAACTGTAATATTTGTTTCAGAATTTTTAAAAATCGGGAAGTATTTATTTCTATTTTCCAACCATTAAAAATCGGGAAATTCATAAAAAATAGGAACCAGATCGGAATGACCCCAAATTTTGTGGGAAGCCTCACAAAAATATGATGGATTTTACTGGACTGATAACGTGTGGAAAGCTTTCCATTATCATGGAAAAATGCGGGACAAACAGCAGCTCGCCTGCTGCGCGGGGGGCATCGGGCTGGCACCAGCCGCGCCTAGCCTCTCTCGCGCGGGGGGCAGGCAGGACGCGGGGGGCTGGCAGGCCTGTCCCGCGCGGGGCGCTGCCTGGCCTCCCCCGCGCGGGGGCTGCCAGGCCTGTCCCGCGCGCGGGCTGGCACGACGCGGGGGGCTGGCAGGGCCTCCAGGCGCCCGCCTCTGCCTATCCTCGCCCGCGCGGGGGGCTGCGAGGGCCTCGCGCGGGAGCTGGCCCCTGCTGCCCCAGGCCTGTCCCGCGCGCGGGCTGGCACAACGCGGCGCGGGGGCGCTCCTCTGCCTATCCTCGTCCGCGCGGGGCGCTGCCTATCCCCGCCCGCGCGGGGGGGTGGGGGCTGCCAGGGCCTCGCGCGCGAGCTCGCCCCTGCTGCCCCAGGCCTGGCCCGCGCGGGGGGCTGGCAGGGCCTCCAGGCGCGCGCCCCAGGCCTGTCCCCGCCCGCGCGGGGGGCTGGCAGGGCCTCCAGGCGCGCGCCTCTGCCTATCCTCGCCCGCGCGGGGGGCTGCCAGGGCCCCGCGCGGGAGCTGGCCCCTGCTGCCCCAGGCCTGTCCCGCGCGCGGGCTCGCCCCAGGCCAGCCCCTCGCGGGGGCTGGCAGGCCTGGCCGCGCGAGGGCTGGCTAGACGCGGGGGGCTGCCAGGGCCCCGCGCGGGAGCTGGCCCCTGCTGCCCCAGGCCCGCGCCTCGCGGGGGCTGGCAGGCC
>JAJQXV010000302.1:17500-20242 GCA_025169955.1 Salix arbutifolia
GCTGAAATTTGGCACAGAGGTTTGGAAAAATCCAATCTAACTGTAATATTTGTTTCAGAATTTTTAAAAATCGGGAAGTATTTATTTCTATTTTCCAACCATTAAAAATCGGGAAATTCATAAAAAATAGGAACCAGATCGGAATGACCCCAAATTTTGTGGGAAGCCTCACAAAAATATGATGGATTTTACTGGACTGATAACGTGTGGAAAGCTTTCCATTATCATGGAAAAATGCGGGACAAACAGCAGCTCGCCTGCTGCGCGGGGGGCATCGGGCTGGCACCAGCCGCGCCTAGCCTCTCTCGCGCGGGGGGCAGGCAGGACGCGGGGGGCTGGCAGGCCTGTCCCGCGCGGGGCGCTGCCTGGCCTCCCCCGCGCGGGGGCTGCCAGGCCTGTCCCGCGCGCGGGCTGGCACGACGCGGGGGGCTGGCAGGGCCTCCAGGCGCCCGCCTCTGCCTATCCTCGCCCGCGCGGGGGGCTGCGAGGGCCTCGCGCGGGAGCTGGCCCCTGCTGCCCCAGGCCTGTCCCGCGCGCGGGCTGGCACAACGCGGCGCGGGGGCGCTCCTCTGCCTATCCTCGTCCGCGCGGGGCGCTGCCTATCCCCGCCCGCGCGGGGGGGTGGGGGCTGCCAGGGCCTCGCGCGCGAGCTCGCCCCTGCTGCCCCAGGCCTGGCCCGCGCGGGGGGCTGGCAGGGCCTCCAGGCGCGCGCCCCAGGCCTGTCCCCGCCCGCGCGGGGGGCTGGCAGGGCCTCCAGGCGCGCGCCTCTGCCTATCCTCGCCCGCGCGGGGGGCTGCCAGGGCCCCGCGCGGGAGCTGGCCCCTGCTGCCCCAGGCCTGTCCCGCGCGCGGGCTCGCCCCAGGCCAGCCCCTCGCGGGGGCTGGCAGGCCTGGCCGCGCGAGGGCTGGCTAGACGCGGGGGGCTGCCAGGGCCCCGCGCGGGAGCTGGCCCCTGCTGCCCCAGGCCCGCGCCTCGCGGGGGCTGGCAGGCCTGGCCGCGCGAGGGCTGGCTAGACGCGGGGGGCTGCCAGGGCCGCGCGCGAGCTGGCCCATGCTGCCACAGGCCCGCGCCAGGCAGCGGGGCTGACGGCGCGCCGCGCGCGCGCGCGCCCAAGTGCCCAAGGGCCAAGGGCCCCAGGCCCTCAGGCCCCAGTGCCCCAGTGCCCCAGGCCCCCAGTGCCCCAGTGCCCAGTGCCCAGTGCCCAGGGCGCGGGCGCGGCGCGCGCGCGCGTGTTTCGTCTTTGGGGCGCTGAGCAGGCAGTGCACGGGCGCTGAGCAGGCAGTGCACGGGCGCTGAGCGGGCAGTGCACGGGCACTGCCTGGTGGGTGGACAGAGTGCTCCCCTGGAGAGCAAAATGTATATTCTCAGCTCCGGCAGGGGGGGCCACTACTAGGTCCCAGCTGGCCCCCCCCCTCTAAAACCTTCAAAAAAAATTATTTGAAGCTGAAATTTGGCACAGAGGTTTGGAAAAATCCAATCTAACTGTAATATTTTTTCCTGAATTTTTAAAAATCGGGAATTATTTATCTGTATTTTCCTCCCATTAAAAATCGGGAAATTCATAACAAATAGGGACCGGCTCGGAATGACCCCAAATTTTGTGGGAAGCCACACAAAAATATGATGGATTTTACTGGTCTGATAACGTGTGGAAAGCTTCCCATTATCATGGCGACACGCGGGAACCACGGCAGCTCGCCTGCCGCGCGGGGGGCGTCGGGCTGGCACTACGGACTTTCCCCTGGGCTGCCGAATTCACTGGCACTGCCCTGGCCGCCGAATTTTTCTGCGGACTGGCACGGCCCCGCGGGCTGATGAATTATGTGGCTCTGCCTCCCGGCTGCCGAATTCTCTGCCACAGCCCCCCGGCTGCCGAATTCACTGCCGCTGCCCCCCGGGCTGCCGAATCAGGTGGCACCGCCTTCGCTGCCGAATTTTGCGGCAACTTTGCACGCTTAAAAAAGTCATGGGAAACTATTTTTCCGGGCAACTTTGCACGCTTAGCTTTCATGTGTGGAGGGTGGTTTCGGAAAAATTCCCGTGTTGAGGAAGTCCCCGGAACCCTCGCGAGCGCCCCCTCGCGGGCTGACGCGTGGCTCGGCCGGCTGCCGACGCGGACACCCGGGGAAATGGGCTGCTGAAATTTACTCGGACTGTCATGCCTGCCAAGTTCACTGCCTCGCGGGGTGCCGAACCCTGCTGCGGACTGACCATGCCTATCGGTCTGCCCACTGTCCTTGACGCAGCACTTCTTGTCAGCGCAGATATGGATATGGCTTGTTCAACGCTGTTACAGCAGGCCTCTAGTCCCGCCGTCCAGAGTTAAGGTCATAGGGCAGAGAGTTGAGCTCTGCGCGCGCGGGCTTGATGGCCGCGCGACCCGCAGAGCTGTCGCTGCCGGCCATCCAGAGCAGCTGGGCACTCTATCCCCCATGAACTTAGTGCCTTGAGAAGCAGTCCCAGCCCTGCCCCCCGCGATCTGGACACCCATTTCCCCCGCGAAGCCATGTTCGTGACAGCCCGCTGCCACTTTGCTTGTCTGCATGCCAGCCCTCTTCTGACATAATATAGTTTTGCTTTGCCACCTCTGAAAAGTCCATTATCCAAGCCCCGTGTTCGTGCTATGTTAGAACCCATGACTTTCTTGAACCAATACACGGTGCCGAATTCTGCAGGCGCTGCCTTCGCTGCCGAATTCAGCTGGCGCTGCCTTCGCTGCCATCACGGGGGGGTCGCGGCCAT
>JAJQXV010000048.1:0-20000 GCA_025169955.1 Salix arbutifolia
TAATTGTGGAACAAGCTACGCACGTTACATGTCCTTTAAAGCTACCGTTAAGGAAGTATCAAAGATAGGAGAACGAGATCCGGGCACTAGCGTTTTAAAGGAAACAGGGGTACTTATTAATGTGGGAAAAAGACGTATTAAATAAGTATGGAGGCGGTAGTGAATCTACTATTATATACGTATTTTCGGACGTGGGTGCGGGATGGATGGAAATTGGATAGTATGATCGCTATTTAAATTACGTTCCGTTCCGTCAGGGTCAGAGGAGGTTCATTTGCTCCATTTCCATATAGCTGACGTTTTCATGGGAAAGGCCTCTTTCCCGGCCGGTCGACATCCAAATCGATTGATTTGCAACCATTTTGCTGATATGAGGGAGCTAGTGCTTGCCTTAAGAAAGGCCCTCCTGAACCCACCGAATTCCATCCACATATAGCTGACGGTGTGTGCCCATCCAACTCTCCCTCTAAGCGGGCATCCGGAAGTCTACTTTTTCCATTTGGCCCATATGAAAACGGGTAGGATTTGGGTCGGGGGCAAGGTTCGAGAGCTTGGGATTCGATACCAAGAGATAGAGTAGAGGGTGGCAGGTTATCCCCTGCTTGGGGTTCAGGGATAGCCGGAGATGGATGGCATTCCTTTCTATATAGACTGGATTTCCAGCGATGGTGGATTCGGAGTGGAGCCGGTCGAGGGAACAAAAGCAGGACTGAGAGTCCATTGCCTTGAATCGAGAGGAGAGGAACGAAATCAAGGGGGGTGCTTTATTGGTGTTCTGTTTGATGTCCGATGCTCGGTCCAATTTGTGAATTATGATTGATTGGTTCGATTGGCTCGAAGGTTGCCCCTATCACCCCGCCTCAATGCAGAAAGAAATTACGGGTTTCTTTTCAGCGATAGTTGAGTTCCCGATCCCTTCATTCAATCTCACTCAATGAAAAGAAGGGATAGTGCCCTTTCTCCCGACTTTGATTTCTGTCTTTATTTCGAACTTATCTGACGGACACAGTGCTGCCTGCCTTACAGTACAGCTTCCAACGAAATGCTCTATAGAAGGGCGGGTGGTGCAATAACCACTATGTTTCAAACTAAGTTCACCATCTTGATTCATACCGATATCCATATCGAAAAGACTACATCTATAGCCCTTCGCCGGGGTAGGTGCAGTCTTTCCCTCTTACGTAGCCAATCTCGATTAAAGAAAGATTACTACAAGCAACTACGAAAAAGAGAACAACCTCCGGCTTTGTCAGTTCATTCACACGTTCTTGCTATATAAAGATGTATAATAGTAGCCGTGACCTGTAAGCTCCCTGTGCCCTATGAGCTCTGATTGGATGTGAACCTCTTCTCTGTGAGCGTACCCAAGTTAAGGTCATCATTTCACTCTTGATCTGGAGTGAATTCAAAACAGGAACTTGCTTTCCACTGTTACCTTCCAGTCAACTTGTCCTACATCTGAGATAGACTTTCAGCAACCTTTCCGTCTCATTTAAGAAGTAAACAAAGAAGTCATTCTAATCTTGTTAACTGCTTCTAGCTCAACTCAGATAGATGGAGAAAGAGAAAGAACCGTAACCTTACTTACGAGTTTTAGATCAACAAGAGGAGTAACATAATGAAAATAGAAAACGGAAAGCTGCTCCTTCTTATTGAAAGCATAACATTAGCTCTTGCTTGCCATATGGTTCTGGCATACTGAACTTATTATAAGAAGCACCTCACTCTCGGCTCAAATAAGACCAAGCCAATTTCAATGAAATAAAGAAAAGGCTTTTCATGTCATACGGCTCCATCAATCAGTGGGATAGCGGTGTCATCCTAGCATAGATCTTTCTGCGTAGAGATGGATTCGATCCCAGAATTAGCTCTATCCCACCTCCCATGATATGTGTTAAGCATATGGTTTAGTGGCAGTTGAATGAAACCAGAAAGAGCGGCAGTGTTATCCTCTTTGACATGAAAAGCTGCTTATCAAGCAGTTCCCACTCCGAAGGAACGCTTTCCGCTCCAGACTGAAAGCGGGATCTATTAGGTCCTGAGACAAGTTGTTTGAGTTATTATGCTCCTTTCCTTCTTTGAGGAAATCTATCACGTCGGAAGATTTACGGCGTAGTAAACAAGAAAACCCGAGGGGTCGGTTGAGCTATAGAACAATTCCGTTTATTAGCAAGCCTTTCTCCCACGAAATCAGTTAGCAGAATCTATCCCAGAAGAGAAATTGGGATAAATTTGTATTGCGGGAATCCGCATTGAACTGCGCCCGGGCTTGATTGCTGGAGGCCCTACTACTTTCGATGAACTCTCTCAACGTGCTACTGGACTTGAGGAAGTCCTAATTGAACGGCACGCATATGGTAATGTCACAGATAGAAGTCGGAGACCTCCTAAAGGTAGCAAAGAAGAAAAAAAGAAAGTCTTATTTATTATTTGAGGTACCCCCGTTCACTCCGAGGCCATTCAACGGCCATTCCACGAGGTAAGCCCGCTAACCCCGAAAATCATAACGTTTTCTTACGACTCCGCTCGTGAGAGCAGATTATTCATCTTATTCCTCCTGAGACTGAGAAAAGAGTTCAACACGAAAGAGGTTACGAGGAAGACTTTCCCCACTTAGATCCGCGAACACCTTAGCTCCTGAGTCAGAGAAACCAACTCTCGCATATTCCGTTTTCAAAAGAAAAATTTCCTAAAACGGAGATAGGCATAGCAGAACGAGGAAATCTTACTTACTTACTTATTCGTTTAGGGTAGTGGTAAAGCGGCAGGACACGACGGTCCTGGAGTCGATGACAAGCCCATCCCCAAATGTCGATGCGAGGAGAAAGAATCCTTTTTCTATAGAAGGATTAGGTTTAAGGGTCCTGCTCTAATCCATTTTTTCGAGCCGGCCGAAGGCTATGAAGCAGCCAGCTCTGCTGAGTCAGGTTCCCCCCGGTTCATCTGGATTTGACTATTCATCTAAAAATGTATCTACGTCAGGGTCTGAAAGCCCAGTTGTTACACTATTGCCCCTGGAAACAGACAGCAAGATGGGAGCGGAACTCCTCCTTCTTTGTTAGGCCGATCTACTAAGAAAAGAGAGGTAAGAGGTGGGGTCCATCGTATCCCATAAGGTAAATAAATACCCGTTCTTCTTGGTAGAAAGGGCTAGCCGTCATGAACATTTACCTCTCCCTTTCTCTTGGCATCGGTATCCATTCTTTCTCGTAATTGTGATCTGTTATTATAGTTGAAATCTCTTCTCCTTTCGTTCTCTTCGTATTTTGGTAACTCTCTAGGAGTCATGTTTAACCTTGAATGCTATTAATAAATTCTACAGCAATAGTCCCTCGGACTCGGAAAGTAATAACGAAAATGGCTAACCCAATAGCAGATTCCGCTCAATCTTTTACACCGATGTATCGTACTCTCTCGAGTAGGTCATCATAAGAAAGCAAAATCCGGTTCAAGTACGTTGAGTGAAGAATTGGCTTTAGGAAGAAGAGAGCGATGGGGAATCATCTCTGTTCTGCTGCCTCTGCCGCTTCTTTTCTTGTCTTCCTATGCAACGCTTTCTCGTTTCTACTAAGATAGAGAAGGGTCAGGTTTGTTTGGCATCTATGCCCCCTGCCCTACACCAAACGGGAGCCTTTCCGCTCGTACTGCTCACACTTATGGAACTTGTGGATAAGCGTAGCAGAAAAGAATAAGAAGACCTAGTTCTCCCGAGCTTATAACACAATTATCTGATCTTCTTAAAGTGAAGAAAAAGGGATGAGAAATGGTAGTAAGAAAAAGCAGGAAAAAGATTTTTAGGTCTAAAAATCAAGCATCAAGGAGTTATGTGCGCGCTGCGCCCCTTTCGTTGGAGCGCTTTGCTTGACCTTATCGTTGTTCTCTAGAAAGAGTTGCTTTTAAGAGATATATCCCCCCGCTTTCCTCACATACCATGGCAAAGCCAAACTCAAACTTTCATTGGATTGAGAAAGGCAGTAGTAGTAGTAAAAGCTCCTACTGAGCAAAAGCGAATCTCCCCCTTCTACTGTTTCATAGACAGAGTCAGAGTCCTCAAGAAAGATTTTGGAACGTATTTAAAGGGGCATTGTGGGCGGAGATGGAAAACACTAATTTTCCGTAGTTTCCGGGATTCTTTCAGCTTAAGATTGTGATTGATCAAGTGATAAGTAATGTTATGAGGGGTTTGTTTCATTTTCCTCATGTCTTGAGACGCGCACATATGCTTGTATCGTTCCTACTATCAATCAATCCGTCATACAGAGGCATAATTCAAAAATAATAAAACGAACTTCCCCTTTTAGGTGTTTTGGTCACTGCGTCTCCGATCATTGATGGTCCGACTTTCCGCTTTCAATAAAGAGGGCTTAGCGAAAAGAAAAGGAAAAGAGTGACATCCCTTATGGTCGAGCACTCAAATCGACTCTATCGGTCGAGCACAAACTGTCGTTTCCCTCTCCCTTGTCACTCGCGTGATTCGAATCAATCAAGCTACTTTCCTTTAGTGGATCTATTCCTGCAATTGCGAAAGCGTACCAATATATGATCCTCTATCCGGGGTCACTCTCACTAGAAGTAGGAGCAGCTACGCTATCGTATTTTGACCCTCTCCCGAGAAGAGTCATTGCCTCTTCCATCTATCTTGCGTCGTTCCCGCATTCGGGAGTTTCATTGCAAATAACGCTATCTTTTGCTTAGGGGATAGGCATCTACCTCGAAAGCGAGAAGGTCGGACGCAATCTAATAGTAAAATATCTGTATGATTAAGCCACGGGTCTGATCTAAACGACTTCCATATATCTCTAAGAATCTTAAAAGTTGCTTCATATCTAGTAAAAAGCATTCTATTCATTTCGTCTCCTTCAAAGGAGATACCTGTTTACGGTACCATCGGAAGAGAGAGAAGCTTAAAGTAAGTAGGAGTCGATCGTAGCTTGCTGCTGAAAAACGTAATAGGCTAGCGCGGATCGCTTCCACAACAACTGATACTGAAGTCCACGCAAAATTCGATACCTCAGTTGACGAAAAGAGGGTTGGAAACTGATCCTAGAAAAAAAAAATGTGTAATTGGCAAGAGTCGGATTGAATTAAAGCTCGCAACTACTCATTCTCGTAAGTACCTATTCTTTAGTCTACGGAAGGAGCCTTGACTTCACTCTTTTGTCTCAGTGAAGGCGGAAGAGAAGAGTGAGGGAGACAACATCTAAATCAAAATTCCGTTCCGAGGGGAAGAGTTACGCCTTCGGATCGAAGCCGCTGACAGCGCCTTCACCACTACCAACCACTACATTAGTTATACCATTCCCCAATTGGTTATATGCTGTCTTCTTATATCGTAATAAGTAGCTTTGGTTGTGAGGAAAGAAAGAGGTCATTGCCCTACATGCTCTTGCCTATATCATTATCTCACTAAACCAGAAAGAGATTGGGGTTCCGCAGTGCCGATACTCTACATATTCTTACTAGCCCCTTCTGCTGTCTCTACTATTCCGCTTATCCTGACGCTGAGAAGCTGTCTTCTTAAGGCATACCCGCCTACCTCCATTATTCTGCAATAGTTCTCCTTCAAGATGCTATGCTTGGATGAGCTGTGAGAACGTCTGGAAGTTAAGATTCACCAAGTGTACGCGATACTTGATGGCCCTCCCCTGCTTCTTATGCTCCACCTTGTAGGCATTCCTTGTTTATCTTACTAGCTAACCGAGGAACTGCGTGTCTTGATCGATCATAACGTATTCCTATCTACCTCTCGATCTTTTTTTCTAAGCCTGTACCCGAACTATCTAAACTGAACCTTTTCAATGCATTGTACCGGGCACTACGGTGAGACGTGAAAACACCCCTGCGCATCTTTCACACAGCCAGCCGCCTATTTCTTCTATTCAAAAAGGATCGACGAAGGGCGATATACTAAGCATCTAAGGCGCGTTGAGAAAGCTTTTTTAAGAATGAAAGTACTCACTTCTCTACATTCAACACAGTTAGGAGCGACATCAATTACCTAATTCCCAGGGTGGCAGGCCTCCGCTTTTCTTTTCATTAATGGGTACTTATGCCGCGGGTGAAACTACTGGCTCTGGCTCCGTATATGGATCAATTGAAATGGGTTCCGCCTATACCCCTGCTACTGATGCTGCTGAGCCAACGGGGTCTAAGGCTATGAATTTCAAACTGGAAGGGATCCGGGGCGAGGTACTACCACCCCTGCTTCTGCTGGATCAACTGTATAAAGTTCAATGAAAGAAATTCAATTTTCGAATATTCTTTTAAGATATAAAGAATATTCTATTTATCTTTTTGAAATAGAAAATTTCTTTCAAAGTCTCCATTCTATGGGTATCCCTCACTCTACTTTAAGTAACATGAATTCAACTTTTTCTATTATTAGGCATGATGTGCGTGTTCCCGTTGATAAGTTTACACCACGCGGGAATATTAATTGGAGGATCCCTAGTCTTACTAGTAGTACGCCTTCTACCCGGGTTAGTCCTCACAATATCCGTTACTCTCCGCTGGACCCTAATTATCATAATCCTTTTTCTTTGGGGGCAGCGCTTATACAAAAACAACCCTCCCGTAGTACTGCTTTGAAGGGCTATAAGATAGTGAAAACTACGCCTGGTATGGATAGTCTTTGCATGGGTTCTCTCCGCTCGATCATTTGAATGTTCTCCGTAAAGAATCCTAAGTTGTTTTAATTTACCTGATTCAGGTTTTCAAACGAATTATCTAAAGAAATCTCTATGGGTGGTCTTCGCTCTATTGGCTCACCTTTCGGTGTTAAGCTCTCGAATTCAGTTATATTTCAATCTATGGCTCTAGGTCTTACTGTGTGGTGGGGTTTACTTCCTGAGCATATCATATGGCCGCCTGAGATATTATCTATCTTTGATTCTGATTGCCTGAATCAAGACAGTGTTCCTGCTTTGATAGAGCCGGTATTCGACCCTCTTGATAGAGCTAAAACACTTAAGCACTGTCTTAACGATAAAGCCATGCAGTCTGAGGTTTATAAGGGTGTGGGATCCACAGTGTTCGGTGGTGCTCTTCTATTAGCATGTCTCTTAAGTAATTCCAATTAGTGTGTTCTAAGTTATGATTCGAAGAGGGCTATTCCCCGAAAAATGCCTTTTTTTTTATAAAGGGGTTATAGGTTATATAAGAGTCATTCCATTTTGAGTGGTTCCCAGGTCGTTGAAGGGTACTTTCTACCCTCACAAAAGTATACTTCATATGACATCATATGAAAAGAAGAAATACCATTAATCGTGGTTAACCGCACGTACGGCAGCATAGAGCTTCGATCTCGAGGAGAGAGTAGTACCATAAGACAACTTCGTATTCCTTTAGATAAAGACCACAGAAAGAGATGTTTCCCGTGTGAATATTCAGAATGATTGATTTCCGCTCAGCCTCCCCTTGCCTTACCCTAGAGATAGTGATCTCTCTCCCTCATTCAGAGAATGAACTAGGACCTTGAAAGATGTCAACTAACTTCATTCCTGATTGAGCCCGGCTATTGGGATCTTCTTTCCAGAGAGGCTGAAAAGAAATGATATTTATTCTTTATTAGAAATTAGAAAGGTGTAGTAGATGAGCTCTATCTCCTGGTCGAGATGTGGATTTCCTCTATATGGTGGAAGCTCTCTCTCCTACGTCTTCTTGATCTCTTAGAAGATCGAAAGACTGACTTATTCAAGAAAAGGAGAGAGAGGTCTAATACCACCTTGTAGATAGACAGAGTGACTTCTGTTAAAGGAAGAAGAAAAGACTGGATTACCAACTTACTAACTCAAAGACGTCTTCCTTCTTTCCTGTTCCAGACCTCTTAACCGAAAGGGCTGTTGTTTAAAGAGAGATTCCTGCCTTGCTGCTGAGAAGAGGCCTCTTTTTCTCTAGGTGCTCTTCTGACTTCCGCATTTTAAAAACTTCGAAAAAAGGGCCATTGAGGCAGCCTTCCTTACCCTCTGCTCCTGTAAGAAGGTAGAACATCCCAGTTGAAATAGAAAGAAGAAAGCTCCGCAAATAACTAGTTATGGAAGCTGGAAGTACGAAAGACAGAGAGAGCTCTGCCTAAGAAAAAGACCTAGTATCCCCGGGAACTGAGAAAGAGTACGAGCTTCTTTCGCCCTCAACTCCAACTCAGGAAGCGGGAACTCAGACAACTAGAACTTCGGTAGCAGCTACTTCTAGGGCAAACTGAGATCTTTGGGTCCTACTCTTCTTTCCCGGGCATGGTCCAGAGATCACTAATGAATGAAATGGAATGGGAAAGCCTGGCTTGACTAAAGCAAGGGTCCTCATCCAAGCTAGAAGACCAAAACAGCGGGAAATTCACTTGTCATCAAACCCTAGCCTACAGCTTCAGGATTGGAGAAGGCAGAGGCCGTCAAAAGAGAATCACTTCTTTCTTATTAAGAAGATCCAAGTTTCCCCCTTTCATCTGTTAAGAGAAGAATGTTCCTAGCCTCTGTGTCTGGAGAAACCTCCCAATGATGATCAACCAGCGAGTTGTGAAGTCCCCACTCAATAGAACGTAGGATAACCAGTCCCATTTGTGGAAATAACCCGTGCCGCCATGCCCAGAGCTTTTCGAGATTAGGTTCGGGTCTCTTGGAAAACGATGGGATTCGAGCTCCATCCTGTGTGAGGTAGGGGTGTGCCCATGACACGTGCAAGTAGGAGTAGGAGTTCTTCTGATTAGCAAGTCAGAGAATGGGACCCTTTTATCCCCCGGAACACAACCCGCTGCTTTCCTTCAAACCTAGAATAGAAGGGTCAGAGACCTACAAGGATCTCGTGCAGAAAGCCGGAATTATGAGCTTCGGCAACAGGATCCAGACCAGGAAGGCACTAGTAGGTAGTGGTGAGGTAGCTCTTATTAGTTTTAGTTCGAGTCGGTGCCGGTAGCTGTAAACTCTTCTTTCTCTATGGGAATCATAGCCCTATCGTAGCCAAGACTTGCCTTTCTTGCTTGAAAAGTTCCTAAACCTCTTCCTGCTCATAGACTCTTGGAATAACTGTCAAATGGGACAGGTGATGAGGGAAGACCTTCTATCTTAAACAAGAAAATGTACCGAATACAGATAAGGAAAGCAGTCTACTCATGCCCAGGCACAGCAGAATAAAAGGAATAAAGTTATAAAGGACCCGAAATACCTTGCTTACGTATCATTGGAAAATGCATTAACATAAATACAGCAGTAAGAAGAGGTAATACAAAAGTGTGTAAACTATAAAAACGAGTCAAAGTGGATTGTCCTACACTAGCACTTCCACGTAATAACTCTACCAAAGGAGATCCTATTACCGGAATAGCTTCCGGCACGCCTGTTACAATTTTGACTGCCCAATAACCAATTTGGTCCCAAGGTAAGGAATAACCAGTTACGCCAAAGGATGCGGTTAATACAGCAAGAACCACACCTGTAACCCAAGTCAATTCACGAGGTTTTTTAAAGCCACCCGTGAGATACACACGAAATACGTGCAGGATCATCATTAGGACCATCATACTTGTCGACCATCGATGTCGGATTAACCAACCAAAGTTAGCTTCAGTCATTATGAACAGAAGCAAAGGCCTCAGTAACGGTCGGACGATAGTAAAAAGTCATAGCAAACCCCGTAGCTACTTGTACTAAAAAACAAGTAAGCGTAATTCCTCCTAAACAAGAAAATATGTTGACATGAGGAGGAACGTATTTACTAGTTATATCATCTGCAATCGTCTGAATCTCAAGACGTTCTTCGAACCAATCATAGACTTTATTGAGATAGGTAAACTGGGGCCTCCGAGAACCGTATATGATAATTTCATCTCGTACAGCTCAAACAGAAACACCCAAATACTAGTCGAAACGGATATGTGCAATAGAAACTTCTTAATCCTATGATTCAAGAATCCTCTCGGATACGAAAAAAGAAAAATCCGCAAACTATTCTTTGTAGTTATATGCCAAAATATCAAGTCGGCTCATTTATCTCTTGATGTTTATCGTTACAGGCCTCTTGAATCTTCTATTTACCTATTTTTTTTCATGGTATTTTTATTTATATGGAATACAGCTTTACTGGTGTTTTCTTTATGATTATGATAGGAATTTTCTTGTTAAGATCCTATAAATTGATTGAAAACCTCAGATTCATACTAGAACCATGATGATTCAATAAAACCTTCAAACTAACTAAGTACAAGGATTCCCTGAGTAAGAACTCTTGTATCATCACTTTGAATAAATATAATGACTAAAAATCCAAAGAAAGGTTTATCCTTTGATCAAAATAAACATAGACAAAGAGCAGGAAGAAAAATCTTTCAATTTAGAGTTTCTAACTCTTTGAAATTTTTTTGAGTCCGGTAAGCAAGCGGGATTTTAATATTAAGTTAAGTATGAATCATAGCTCTAATACTTCGTAATCTATTTCATATATTCCGTGCTCCAGATACTAGAATAAATATCTGACGAAGTCAAAAACCATCTCATAAGATGACAGACCCATTTTCTGTATTATCAATAGGATCCATTATAACAAGTCGCACACTCATATTCCAGAAATACAGAAAGAAATTCCACGATCGAACTACCAAAATAGAATAGCATAAAATGGGCTAAAAAAACGAGACCAAAATGCTTCACTTTGTATTGAAAAGCTAGAATTTAGTGATTCTTGTAAATCTAATTCATTGAAATTCCATCATTATAAAAAAAGAAATAATAGAAAGGAATACCGCAAATAGAGCCATTGCGACACCCATCAAAGGAGTAGTTCCCCACCCCGGAGCTACTTTACCATATTCCGAATTCAATGGTTTCAATAAATCCCCTACAATAGTTCGTCTTGGACCAGATCTAGAACTCCCCTCAACGCTTTGTGTAGCCTTTTTTGTATTAACTGAGATCTGTTGACTTTGTATACCATTCCGTTGTAAATAAATGATCTTATCATAGATCCATTGTGGTCTGGAAATTCTTATTTTTTTTCTTATTATATAATAATGGAAACAGCAACCCTAGTCGCCATCTCTATATCTGGTTTACTTGTAAGTTTTACTGGGTATGCCTTATATACTGCTTTTGGGCAACCCTCTCAACAACTAAGAGATCCATTCGAGGAACACGGGTGCATTAGGATAAGTAGCAAGGCCTGATGCCCGGAGGTCCTCTAGCTAATATAGACTACAGGGAAAGGAGAGAAGGAAGCAGAGTGGATTGGTGACCCAAGGCCAAATCTATTTAGCATAACCCACAAAGGAAGCAAGCTAATTAAGAGTTCCCTAGCCCTAAAGCTATTGCCCTGATCCCTATCATGGCTACCAGGCCCCCTAAAAGAAAAGTCCCCAGTGTCTTCTATTTTGGATGAGTTGCCTCCCTTCTTCCATGACCTAGGATGAATACGCTATACCCTTCTGCCTGGTTTCCTTGTTTGCCCGTAGTGCATTGGTCGTAGTCTATGGTGTCCGTCAAGCATTATGGTGCCCATAGAGGAGTTATGAGCTTCAATACTACTATGAGTAGGGTGGCTGAGTCCTTGACCTAACCTGAACAAATGCAATACGGAGCACCTTCCCCATTCTCCTTCTCTTCTTCTCTTAGAACTCTGGCCTAGTCCACTCCCCCTTGTATCGGGCATGAAAAGCCACTTGAATCCCAGAAGTAGATCCTAAAAGCCATGAGTTTAGGTCCAACCCCCGTATGCATTCCACTCAGGACTTCGCATCTCATATGCGTCGCCAGAACACCTAACCCTAATAGGTAGGTCTGTCTATTGGCTGGACCCCATGCTCCAGGCGGGTTTAGCCCGTTCCATCACCAACAAGGCTGTGATGTGAGTCAATGCTTTATTCAGGACAAGTCTTTCACTCTGTTCTCTTTGTTTCGGGGGTTATTAAGGCTTTTAAAATCATCAATTGGCAACCTTGGAGCAGAGGACCCATTCCCCAGGAGAGAGTTCCCCAAACCAGCACTATCATGGCATGTGCTACGTCCTACTCCTACAGCTTGCGCCGAAGATTCACTACCAGCTCTTTTACCGCCCGTAGTTGACTGATTTGAGTCAGGAACTACTTTTAGGAATCTTTTTACTTTGTTCAAATTGTTCAAAAATCGGCTGTTATCGAATAGGTTCTTCTCTTTGAATCTACTCTGGTCAAGCCCGCTACCGGAACTCTTAGTCCATCCGAACCTGCACCAGGAAAGAAGGAAATGTCCATTTTTCGGGAAAGAAAGCATTCGGTAGGGAAGCCAGCCTTACGTGATAGGGAAAGGGAACTCGCAAGCAAGCATTCGTTGTCTTTTGTCACTCAAGTTAGATATCCATACCGTAACCGTAGTATGGAAGGTTTTCTTTATTGACCACGCACTCAAGCCACCCCGCTCGAAAGGAAGCCCGCCCGTACTCCCCAGTCCCGGTCCGGTTTGGTCACTGATATCACCTATCGTCGCTGGGCTCTCCTCTGGTATTAGCATTAGCAACCCCCGCTGAAAGAATGAATGACAATGTGATAAATGAATTAGTATGTACCTGCACGAGACTCGTACTATAGTGTTTAGATCGTGTAACTCCTTCTCCTGTTATTGCTTTCTATGACGAATGCTTGCCCTTACTAAAGAAAGGGATACTTATGGATTCCCCAGGAACAATAAATAGTCACTTGAGTACGCCCGGAAAGGCGGGTTACTTAAGTTCAAAAGACAGATCCCCTCAAGGGATGGAGGAACCGCAATAGCCAATCCCAAGCTCGCTGAAGAAGGAACTCTCGCAAAAATCCATAAAAATAGAAAAAACCGTTTTCCTTTTCGAAGTGACAATTGAGGGCCGGGACGGAAATACGATTGGAGAGTCAAAATGTGAAGCCCCCTTACTATAGATAGGGCGGGAAGGCTAGTGGTGGATTCCGGCTATCCTTACGAGAGTTCCCGGGTGTATTATATTAGCGAGGTCCTCCGCACTAGGACAGTATTCTAAGTTCGAGAGAGGTTCTTTATACTGGCCCGTCATCGGTTAAGTCATCGGGAAGCGGTAGGAGCAGATCGGCCTATGACGGGTAAAAAGGCTTATAGCTTATTTGAAACTAGAAGCTTGAGATCGTTCACGTTCTGAAACAGATTTATCCACCGGCAATGAAATTCTTAGCCGGAGGTGAAGGTAAAGGAATGGACCCAAGATACGACCAGGCTATAAAATAGGCTGACCCGGGTGTCGAGACCAGGCAAGACTTGTCAAGTAGATTAGTTGAGTGACCGGAGACCAGTAACAAGATAGAGAGAAGACAACTAGTGACAATTACAAGGGCTCTTGGCCAACTATTCTTATTTTATTCCTTTTTTTTTTAGGGCTATACGGACTCGAACCGTAGACCTTCTCGGTAAAACAGATCAAACTGATTATTATCAAAATGATTCGAACTGTTTCAAAGACCCAACATGCATTTTTTTGCATTGGGCTCTTTCATTAACTGATATAAAGAATCAGTTAGTCTACCATAATTCTCTTGACAGGAAGATAAGAAGATGGCTCCATGTGCTCTGATTTCTTATTTTGATTCCGATCTGAGAGCACTACCGAAGTGTTTCAAAGAAGGTTATCCTGACGTAGGTTTGCTTTTGGCTTAGATCAACCTAAGTTAAATGAAGTCTCCATCGCCCCCCTTTTACTTAAATAATCCAATATGAAACTTCATACACCTTAAAGTTCATAAGATAGGACGAAAAAAGAATTTTTTGAGGTCTTTATACTCATTATGCCTAGCATTGAATAGAGTGAGTATTCCCCTTATAAAAATCTTAAATAAATAATGGGTTCTATTGGTTGCCTAAAATCTAAAAGGGCACCTAAATTGGACCGAATCTTTTGTCAGGCTATTGTTCTCTTGTTCCCTAAAAGTCATGGAGTAAGACATCAACTTCTCAATAAGTTTTTTGATTCCATAATGTACTCCTCTGAAAAAACATCGGCGCGCGTGTAAACGAGGTGCTCTACCTAACTGAGCTATAGCCCTTTTGCTTGTGATATCTATTTTATCATGTCGATAATTAATTTCTTGTCAAGATGAATATTACATGATCCACCATCCGATTTCTTTTATCTCTTTGATCGGTATTGCTTATAAAGAATATTACATTTATAATCGATCGATGTGACGGGTTCCATTTCTTTCTCTTTTTGATTCTAAATGACCTACTTAACTCAGTGGTTAGAGTATTGCTTTCATACGGCGGGAGTCATTGGTTCAAATCCAATAGTAGGTATAACTTATTAAATATCCGAATCCATGGTATCTAATAAGTTTTTCTATCCGCCTTAATTTTATTGATTTTTGATCCCATTCTATTTCATTTTTGAATTTAAAAATTTTTCGTTGTATTAGATAGAATCCGATTCCATTTATGATTCTATTCAATTGGCAGAATAAGAATAAAAAAAGAAGGTGTATAAACAGAAGTTCTGTTTATACAGAAGTTTTTTTTTCTTATTCGGGCGCACCGCCAACTGGTTCTAGTTACGAAATCACATTGATAGCCTCTACTCGTGCTCTAGCTCGTCTGAGAGCTAGATTTGCCTCGATTATTTGTCTCTTGCCTTCCGCTTTCCTCAAGTTAGCTTCTGCTATTTCAAGAGTTTGCTGAGCTTCTTGTGGATCAATGTCACTCCCCTTCTCCGCATCATTTACTAAAACAGTAACCTCATTATTGCCTATTCTAGCAAAACCGCCCATCAGAGCCATCGTTAACCATTGGTCATTAAGGCGTATTCTCAAAATACCGATATCAACGGCTGTGGCAATAGGCGCGTGATTAGGTAATACACCAATTTGCCCACTATTAGTAGATAAAATGATTTCTTTCACTTCTGAATCCCAAACAATTCGATTCGGGGTCAATACACAAAGACTTAAGATCATTTCTTCAAGTTGTTCTCCATTTCTAAGTTCGTAGCCTTCGCAGTAGCTTCATCAATGTTACCTACCAAATCAAATAAAAGGCTTGTTCAGGAAGACTATCTAATTCTCCGGAAAGGATCAATTTAAACCCTCTAATTGTTTCTGCTAGACCGACATATTTTCCCGGAGAACCGGTAAATACTTCGGCTACTAAAAAGGGTTGTGATAAGAAACGCTCCATTTTTGTGCTCTTGCTACAGTTAAGCGATCCTCTTCGGATAATTCGTCCGGATAGCTATAATGTCTTGAAGTTCTTTGTAACGTTGTAAAGTTTGCTTAACTCTTTGCGCAGTTTCATAATGTTCCTCGCCAACGATCTGAGGTTGGAGCATAGTTGATGTTGAATCTAAAGGGTCGACTGCTGTATAGATACCTTTAGCAGCTAATCCTCTTGATAGTACAGTAGTAGCATCTAAATGCGCAAATGTCGTGGCAGGAGCAGGGTCGGTTAAATCGTCCGCAGGTACATAAACTGCTTGAATAGAAGTTATGGACCTGGTAGAAGTAATTCTTTCTTGTAAAGAACCCATTTCGGTACTAAGGGTGGGTTGATAACCCACAGCAGAGGGCTCCAATAAGGCGGATACTTCGGATCCTGCTTGGACGAAACGGAAGATATTGTCGATAAATAGAAGTACGTCTTGTTCATTAACATCTCGGAAATATTCCGCGGGCAGTCAAACCAACTCTCATACGAGCTCCCGGTGGTTCGTTCATCTGACCATAGACTAGAGCCACTTTAGATTCTGCAATATTTTCTTCATTAATTACTCCAGATTCTTTCATTTCCATGTAAAGATCGTTTCCTTCACGAGTACGTTCACCTACTCCGCAAAATACGGATACACCCCCATGAGCTTTCGCAATGTTGTTGATTAATTAATTCAATAAGAAATGGGAGTTAGCACTCAATTTTGTTGGTACCCTCCAACGAATCCAATTCAATTGTTTACTTTTTTTTTTGTCACGCTCATCAATGTTTGATCTTCCGCTTTTCAACACAATCTTCGTCCTTTTGCTTTTTATGCTCTTAATGGTGAATGTGAATCGATCATTCAATATCTTTTTCCTTATTTTATTTCGTCTACAAAAAGTAATGAAACCTGCGATGGCTACTTGTACTAAATAACCTCTTTTTCTTTTTAAGCCTTTGACTTTGACCTTTTTCTTTAAAATAAAGCCTTTGACCTTTTTCTTTTTCTTCGTTCGCCAAATCTTGTTCAGTTCCATCCAAGCTCGGTTTTGTCTGAATTTTCGTGGAAGAAGAAGAAGCGGTTCACCGGCCACTACATCTGTAGATCCCACCAAATCCTTAAACCAGGTGGCTGCTCGCTCTTTGATCAGTGATTCACCGGCCAGGAATCCCACTTTATTCGTGAACCTGGTGGCTCGGTTGATTGGCACTCCTGTAAGCTCATCTTGCATACAAATTCTGGGGGTCCCAAGTCCTGCATTTACCAAGAACATTTCTTCCCTTAAGCGTAAAACTTCAGATTGTAAGGCGTTTCCACTACATAAAAAAAAACTGGAATTAGATCTTGGAAATGATCGACTCAAATAGATGCTCATCATAAGCTTTTTTTTTCCTCCTCTTCCTATTGATCAAAAGTGGAATCCAGCAGCCCTTCCTTCGTGATGCCCGGGCATGGGGACAAGAGTCACATCGCGTATAACGGGAATCAAACCGAATCTCACCTCGGTACGGGTATAAGCGGGCCTGTTTCAATCCATCGTTCGAGGACGTCCCAAGGCGTCAGGTCGTGAGCGGGACCTACTAAGCTAATGCCGGGTCTGTAGTGTACCAACCGATTGTTACTGCCTGTAGAGCAATCTCCACGTCCCCGGGCTTCGTGCCAGTGGAGGAACGATGGAAGACGACGGAGGGGGGGCCTCTGTCTGACCAATCGGACCACTAGAAGAGCGATATCATCACCGGGTCGCACGTGACCAGGCTATGGAGATACGGTCACGGGCTTGCTAATGAGCTGGCACTGAACAATATCCCATTCCTGAAATGTGACTCGCCGATTAAGTGCTTGGCGGGCACTACATGCTTCATAAGTCGGGGACCAGGAAGCAAGCTAGGGATTCGCTCCTAGTCGCTGCTCGATGCCGCGGCGAACACATAGGTCACGGTGCGGGAACTCACCGTCAGCAAGCCTTCATTCAATTCGGGAGCTGCTCCTCGATTCAAGGTGTGTCAGGACCCCATAACTCAGCGCGGAGGTACGCTCGGGTCGCAGTCCGTCGGACAGCCATGTCCGTCGGAACCCAACCGCTGCCCACCCCTGCCCCTTGGTAGGCTGGGTCTCGGGATCGAAAGGCCTGACAGTCAACCGGCGAAGGCGGAGGTCGAGGTCAAATTGGAGAAGTAGAGCGCTGATATGGGCCACTCGGACCAGGGAAAAGCTGGAAATCGTTCGGCCGCTTCAAGTGGTGTATTCTCGTACCATACGAGAACTCCACCGGGATGGTTCTTGTTCGTATATGACATTATGTCGGGTCGGCTAGGCCTTGCCAGATGGGTGCCATAGACAAGAAAGAAGGAAAGGGAATTGGATTCCTCTTCTCTTTATCTACGTTCTGCAATTAGATAGAACCTGTCGGTCTGAAACGGAACTCTTAGATTAGTAGGAAAGGCAGTGAGCGGCGCACAGGTTCGATTCCCGGCCGTGACATCAATGACGAGTACGAATTAAATGTGTTAAACATATTGCTAGCATGATTTGCCCCTCCAAGCATAGTCCAATATCCCATTCACTCTAGTCAGATAGGATCGTAGGCGATCTGACAGTTACCGACTCTCCGGCTCCATTTCGGTGCACGATTGGAGAGTTCATTGGGCCCGCCGCTTTCATGATTCACTCACTGACTAAAGTAAAGAAAGAGGCTCTTTTCTCTTCTTTCTCATATTTCTTCTTTTTCTGGTTAGAGTCTCACTTCTTCCTTTTCTTCTTTCTCATATTCTCCCGGCTTTTCCTGTCGAAATGAAATAGAATAAGATAAGAGGAAGAAGGTGAGGCTACCAGCTTTGGTAGGAGAGAAAAGTAGAAATTCAATCTAGATATGAATTGAGACGAAAGCTTGACAAGCCCATTCATTTAAGAAGGAAAGCGAGAAGTTAGTCGAGCACAACCTTCCAATTAAGCAAGGGGAAAGCCCCGTGAGCAGCCACCAAGAAGAATGGAACCGTTGGTCTAAGGATCTTCACTATTGGGCTTTTAGCTTATGAGATCCGGGGTTGGGGAATTCCCCGATCCAGTCCTTTCTTGAGTACTGGAGTTTAGTTTCACAATCCAGATGCGAGGGAACCATTATTCAAGAAATCCTGCCTTTGATAGTTATACTAGTTCCATCCTTGTGCTGGGCGGAGGCAAGGCGGATAGAAAGAAAAGAAAGAGTAGGCCTTACCCTTTAGCTAGCCCCTAGGCGAAGGAAAGAAAGAGGGGTAGCTGGCCCTATCCAATTTCCTTCTGGGGGTTCCATCTCTTGAATAAAAGTAGAATCCTACCCTACAGCAGGAAGTCTTCAAAGAAGAAAGAAAATAAGGAAAATAAGAAAGGAATACCAGGATTCTCCAGTCTTCCTCAGAGATAGATCGGAGAAAGAGGAGATCTAATGAGAAGAAATACCCGGGGTAAAGAAAGTTTCGTATAACAGAACCATTAGCGATTGTCGCTCTTGTCTTATCTGCTGCTGTCTCTGACTGACGAAGAAGGAGTCCCACTACACGAAAAGAAAGAAGGTAGGATCCCGGGGGTTGAGGGTTGAATGAATGTGACCAAAATGGCTTTTGTTGACAGAGAGATTGTCTAAGACAAGAAGAAGGAGCAGTTCTCTTTCTCTCATAACGAATCCTCTTAGAGAAGCCTGTGACCGAATCCCCTGCTTTCGCGAAGGAGTAGGCGCCGTTGGAGTCAGGGTAGCTGGCCTTTTCTTCAACCATGTCTTGAAAGATAGCCAGTTCATGCTAGAACTCTAGTTACCGTTTCAGGACTGGGCTAAGAGAGACTGGAGTAGTTAAGAAGCAAGGAAAGGAAGAAGGAATGAAGACCCAACAATCGTAGACGCGAGTGAATGCCCGGACCATCGGGGAGGAAGCAGAAGCTTCAGTTGTTCACGAATCCGTTTCAGGTTCTCGGGAAGAGGCGAAGGAATAGAAATAAGGGGGTAAGAAGCTGCGCCGGATCTTTCCTGTGCTTTTTGCCTTACCTGCCCCTCCCTAGTAGTAGGGCTAGTGCTAGTAGCAGGGGGAGTCTAAGCTCTTTCTTTGCAAGAATAGGAATAGGGTGCAGCTTACTCTTTGAGGAAAAATAGGGTGTTTTCAAGTTTAGAAGAATAAGTTGTGCTAGAATCAGCTGTTACAGAATAGGCAGCTATAGAATCAGCTCGGTCCTTTCTTCCTAGATGCTTTTCATAGCTATACGATGATCCTGTAACTACCGCTGCCGAATCCCTTCATCGTCGTGAGTAGGAGAAATGCACATCCTGTTTAGGAAGCAATCAAGTAGGCAATCGGGATATCCCTTTTCGGAGGGGCAATGAAGTAAGTAAGCGCAAGTGAGTTTTCAAGCAAACTTTTTCTAGCCAAGATAGCAAAGCAGACTTCCAAGAGTCGTAAGGGCGTAACGGATAAGAGTACCAGTAGTTCCCCCAGAGTCACAGGAGTGGAAAGGTAATAGATTCTATCCTTAGGCAGAGGGTTTGCAGGCCATTTCTCTTCGATGGAGTTCGACGTTCGATCCATTAGGTAGTTCGCTTATATGCGGTTTTGTTTTCTGGGTTCTCCCTTCCGGTACGTTTTTCTATTTAAATAGTACAGAAGTGGATTCGTCGATCCCCAATTGGGAGTTCTCTTTAAGGAGGAGTTGCTAGTCTCATTCTCTTTACATTAGGTTCTTTCTCTAGTAGCAGTCTCAGGTAACACTTCCATTGCTAGTAGCAAGTTAAAGAATAAAGAGCCAGTTGCTATTGGCCTTCTATTTCCAAAGAGCAGGCAGAACGAAAGAATTCGAAATGGAAAACCAAATTCTCCATAGGGCTAGTCTGTGACTGAGTT
>JAJQXV010000048.1:25000-57500 GCA_025169955.1 Salix arbutifolia
AGGTCAAACCAGTTCTTATTTATTCTTATTAGAATCTCGTTGATTGGGACGCTTATCGTGAGTGGCAAATCGGCCATAGTGAAAGACTAGGTTTAGTTCGGCTTTCAACATGCCATTTAGCTACATGGACGAAAACGGATTCCCTGAATAGGCCTTCTCTCGCACTATTATAGCTAATAGTAAAAATCTAAGAATGAGACATCGCGAAGGAGATCCATCGCTTTCGAGAACCAACATCGTATACGCTAAAGACAGCGATTGACATAGAATAATCCACCTTGTGATCGGTTCGCAACTATAGTGTGGAAGATTCTCAGAAAGCCCTTACAAGAATGCCACATTAGGGTAGGGCCCTCTCTAAATCTCAGATCGGATAATCCGGTCTAGGTTGACCAATTGAAAGAAGGGCTTTTTCTTACAAATCTTAAACGGTTAGTTACAACATTCCTTCAAAGGCCACCCGTCAGGGACGGAATCACCAACCCCATTGACAGGACTGCATCATGGCTCTATTCCATGCTAGTCTGACGGTTCCGGGCGTGGAATCCGCTCTGTGACCCATCAACAGATCAGTGGGCTCCGCCAGCCTCCGACAAGTGGGTAATTGGAATTCGTAGCGTGAACCCAGGTTAGGAATGCACCTCCCTCCCCTCCCATATCGGCCCCTACCTCTACCTATAGGTTAGGTAGGACTTTTCTTTTTATCTCTGCTTTGTGTCTTTCTTCACATCATTAACGTCGGTTCCGAACTTGCCCATCGAGTGCCGCGAGTCTCCATTACGCAACTGCACCAGGACCAGTTATAGGTTTGGGTCAACAATCTTAATGAACCAAAGCGGGTTCGGGCTAACGTGATTTGTCGGCTGGGTCAGGGATGGAACATGAAATAGGGGTGAAGATCGGCTCTTTTAGACCGGATTCTGATATTGAATGGCCTTTTTCTAGGGTTAGGTACTAGAGCCATAGCCATTGATTCGCGCCCTTTTGTACTGGAAAATTTATCTTTTGTGAAAAGATCTTTGCTATGAATTTAAAGTCTGGAAAGAAGATTCTTCCATTTTCTCTCTAGGAATAGGAGAATCTCATATTCATCGAATCCAAGGCAAATTCTTTCTCCCGCGGTCGAGTCGAAGAGAATCTCTTCGACTATTTCCGGCTAGTACTATCGGGAACGCACACTCCTAGATCAAAGCGTCGACTTCGGGCTTCACCTAAGTCCTTCTAGCTTCGCTTAGCAAGTCAAGTTAGACTCGTGAGGTCAGTGCCCAAGTCGCTATAGAGTATAGGACTTATGTAGATATAAGATAATCCATCCTTTTAGGATGGGCTGACGGTTCCGTACTCCCTTCACTCTTTTAGTTTAGGGTGGGGAAGACTTCGTACCTTCCTTTACGTAGGCTAAGCTAGCGGATCAGAGAGAGAAGCCTGAGTTCCAGCTCTTGGAAAAAGTTCAGTAAAGTCAGTAGAGCTAGTCCTTTTATTTATTTAAAATAGCTATTCTGATCTATCAATTTATAAGTAGTCATTTATATAAAGCCAGGTACGAATGGAGCTTAGTTGTTTTTCATGCTTTCTTGCTAACCATTGATCATTTATGGTTGAAATCGCAAACTCTTTAGAGTTTGGGAGAGAGACCTCCTACCTTTCCAAGTCAAGATAGGGAAGTAAAGTAGAGTGGAGAATCATCCGATACCGCTGCCTTCATCCCAGCGCTGTCCTAATAGCGATATGCTTAAGAGAGGGAAGTCGTGTTCGTAAACTCACCCTTACTTTTGGAACTTGAGTCTCTTTACCTTTCCCAGCTTAGAGGCATGTAGCGAAGACTTAGTGACTCCCCAAGGCATGAGTCAAAGAAAATGCTATATGTATCTAATGCAAGACCCATCGATAAGCTAAGGCTACGACATGAAGAAAGGCCAGAAGAACTACAGAACCACGCCCACCAGAGCTAAAGAAAGATAGACCGAAGGGACTTGCGGTAAGCCGCCATTTTGTGTACGTACCGTCCCTTCGCAGTTTCGGTGAGTAGGGAGGTGGTTACTATTATGCCTAGCGAAAATAAGCCGGGCAGGATTTGAAAGAAGACCTAAAATAAAAAGCCTGCGTCTTCAAGTCACTCTTACATATACTTATCATACGAATAAGAGAAGAGCACCTACACCTACGACTAAGAAGACAACAAGTTCATCATCAACCGGAAGACAGACACGAAAGAGACAGAGATTAGTGAGCGGAGGTGATAGACCCAAGAAAAAGAGGAGAGGCGGAGGGCATACTCGAGATCAGTGACTATAGACCAGAAGCCACTAACTATGGTTATTAGTTGCCGAAGCTGAAGGCTCTGAAAGAGGCGACCAACGAAAAAGTGTACCATTAGCTTCTTCTCTTCTGTCTGTTCTTCCTGCCTTTGACTACGAACCCAACAAAAAGTCAAGTGCAAGAACCAGAGCAGGATTTCAAACCAGTTTCAGTTTTCCAGGCTCGACCTATGGGTAAGAGCGTAGTCTACAAAGCGAAAGGTACTACGTTCCTCTCCTTTCAGTCGATCGTACTTTGGTCGTTCATCTGATCTGTTTAATGAATATCTCTTTCTTTCTTCTCCGGGGAGTAAGCAAAGCATTCTGTCTTAGGAGAACCCTTACCCTTAGGCTGAGTAAGAAGTCTTGCCTTAGTAAGTGACGGTCTGGTAAGCATGGGCAAGCCTGAGATGCCTGTGTTTGCTTTCCATAGAAAATATGCCTTCGGCTTGTGCTTTGGAGAGTCTGTCTCTTGTTTAGTACCCCCGAACTCCCTTTTCTTTTCACATTCTCTTTGATAGTTAGAAAAGAAAAAGCACGAGAAGGAAGAGAAGAAAAGTAAAAGTTGTAGGCCCTTTTTAAACAAAGATTCAGCCGTGGTCTCGAAGATGGCGCCCTTTCGTGGTCTCTTTTTCTATTCTTTTTTTTTCAAGCCGCAATTGAAATCCATTTTCTTTCTAGTAAGCTAGGGCTTAGTAAGCAAATCAAAGGAGTCGTCAAGCTGGGGCAAGTCAAGTTAGTTTTTAGCAGTCTCGTGAAGCAGTCTCAGCGAGGCGCTAGGTAAAAGGCAGCTAGGGCGTGAGTTTCGTTTCTTAGCACAGACAGAAAAGGTTAGGGCAGCTGAGGAATTAGTTGAAGTTCAAGCATCTCTTGTTTGTAAAAGGATAATCTCTTCCAGTCTATCCAATTGCATAAGGACATCCGGTTCTGGCATCGAATGGCTCTTTCTTTTTGGCTCTTCCAACTTTAGAGTTTCCTAATTTAAGAAGTCCCTAATCTATTCTATCAGTACTACTAGCGAGCTAACATGCTAACAGTAGTTAAAAACTGGTCTTTCTCCAGCTCCCCTTTTTACCTAGCATAATAACTAACAGGCTTAGAAGACTAGCAGTTCTACTAATAGGATAAGAGTGAGTTGGAAAAGGCTATTCTTCTCATTCCTTCCCTTGATCTGACAGTGCAGAGTAAGAAGGGCCTAAAGAACATTACCAGTAATCCGAGCCGAGGCAAGCGCATAAGAGAGCTAGCTTGTATAAGAGTCATAAGAGGACTAAGAATAAGAAAGGTCCAACTCGTACTAAGGCTATCGGTACTACTCTTCCAAATTTCCTAACGTGGAAAAGGTATCTACTATGTTTACCCTTTCTAACACTAACAGAAAGACCAGCTCTCCCCTTAGTCTAAATAGCTAGAGAATCTCCCAGCCTTTAGTCAGGGGCAAGCTAGTTCTTTAGCAAAATCAGTAGTCTTTCAAGCAAAGAGGGATAGGAACTAGTTTGAGGTATAGGTTATCCCCGTGCTGGTACTAGAAAAAGTACTAGTGTAAAGTAGTAGGTTTGGTTACAGGAATAAGGTAGGTTGGTTATAGGAAACACTCTCTAGTAGTGGAGTTTCAAGCTCCTGTTTGTTTCGTTGCCTACCCTTAGGTAGTGCTTGAGCCTTAGTATCGGGTTCTCCTTCCCGGCACTGGATCAGTCACTAAGCGAATGTGCAACTATCAAACCATCTGTTTTTCTATTCGGTCTGTCTTCAGCAGGCCAACTAATCTAAACTACTAATCTACAAAACAACTATTAGAAAAGAAGTTCCTCCCCGCTTCCATAGCACATAGCTATTGATCTCCTTACCCCAACCAGGTGCTACTCCGATCTCGCCGCCAGTAATGCTCGATTCCCACCTCCCGCCTCTCCATCCTAGCTTCAGAAAGAATCTCACCCTTCTGCTGTCCCTGCCTCCAGCTCCAGGAACTCCTGCACCGTTCTGCGCCTTTTTGAATGAAGCGCCTAGTTTCACCGCTTTCTTCTTACCCACGCGAGATTGGTATTCAGTCTGCCAAAACGAAACTAAAAAAGGGGTCTTTCAAATTTCGTATATAAATGTAGATGTGGGTTGTCGGGTTTGGATCGAAATAGAATCCCCAAAAACTGGGGCATCCGTTTTCTACTTGTTCTGCTTCGATAGAGGGGCTGTAAGTAGAATAAGAATCGTTCGCTCTTATCCTTCCTTCGCTGCAGATGGCGGAGCTACCACACGTTGATTGGTGGATTGAATGAGATTGATGGGCACTAGCACAAGAGCCATAGATAAATAGACAAAGAAGTTCAGCTGCCAGAGTCGATCCTATCCCGTATTTACCAGCTAAAAAATAGGGGAGTCATCTGTCTAACGAGAAAGGAGGGGCGTCTATCCTTCTATATGACCAAAAAGGCCTTGTCACGAACTGGGCTCGAACCAGCGCTTTCCAGAAACATGGTCTGGATGTCAACCTTTCTGATCGTGACTTTGGTTACCCGGTTCCTCACGCTGCCCATGAGTACGTCCGGGGGTATTCCCGACCCGACCAGAAGACCAAGTACGTCTAGACCTAGAGATTAGCGATTTTATCGACAATCTCGAACCAAAAGAGGCTCCCGGGATTGTCGAGCTGCTGTGGTCTTGACCAGAACTTGATCCTCTGTAAGCGTTTATCGGCGTCTAGGTCCTCGAGGGCGGTTTCGAGGATGAAGAAGACGCTTTTCTTCTGCTCCTCCACAGATCCCGGCAAGCCCAGCTCGAATAAAGCAGCCTTCTCTACAGCCCTTGTGGTTAGGGTCCGGGTTTCCTGGTCTATGATGGACAAGGTCTTGTCCATCGCCCTCAGTTCCTTTTCGTCGGGATGGCCGGTCCAGCAATCTGCCTTCTCCGGCCCACCAGAAGTGCCTTCACCCAGACCAGAAGTGCCTTCACCCAGGGTAAGACTTGAACCTCCTACTGAGTTAGATCCAACGGAGGATCCTGAAGGAACCATCATAGAGTCATAGCACTCCATTCCTACTGAGTTAGATCCAACGGAGGATCCTGAAGGAACCATAACCATCATAGAGTCATAGCACTCCATATAGGCTATATGGAGCAAATAATTATCGCAAGAGGCCATCAAATTTTTTAGGTAGATAAAAGAGGCCATCATTAGGGCAAAGAGGGCGATTGCTTCCGTTAGAGAAAGAGCAAATCGAAAAATGGCATAACCAAATAATTGTTTCGACAATGATGGATTTCGTGCGACGGAATGAATCAAAGAACTGAAAACGTTTCCAATACCGATAGCTGCTCCCGCTAAGGCAATTGTAGCTGCTCCCGCACCTATTAATTTAGCGCCTTCTAACATTCTCTTTTTTCTTTCTTTTTTACGCTTTTCTCGTCGATTCGAGGTTCATTTTCTTGCTCCTCCTTCCTTCTTTCTTTTTCTTCCAATTCGAAGAAATCCAAATTCGGTCCCGGCTACGTGTCCTCATGACCCTTCGCCCGCTTAGAAGTGGATTCGAACCACTGACACAAGGATTTTCAGTCCTTTGCTCTAACCTGCTGAGCTACCTGAACCACTTTCCTAAAGTCTGTGTTTTATTCATCGAAGAGCGCCCTACCTTACCACTTGACTAGTAAGGGAAAAGTAAAAAAAAAACGCGAAACAGGCTCTCCGCTCCTAGTCACTAAGTAGTGCTATTTTGGGAACTCCGCCAAGAGGTTCTTTCTCTCACGCCCGCCCGTTCTGCCGGAGGAAATGGGATTCGAACCCATGATACAAGAAGATTGTATGTCGATTTAGCAAACCAATGCCTTAAGCCACTCAGCCATCCCTCCATGATCGGAATTGGATGTGCGGTTGGTTGCCCGAAGGGCTATCTGATCCGATGCCCGTAGCGCGCGTACTCTTCCTCTATCTATGAGCGAGACTCTATCCGGATCTGCCCAGCATCCAAGTCATCCCAATCTGCCAGGCGAGGCTCCCCACCACTGGAACTTGCTTTGCTCGCGCTCCGCTCGCTCCCACCTGTCTTCTTCCCACTAAAGTGAAAGATCTTTCACTTCACCATAGCAGGAACCTCGCTAACCTTATAGGCCAGTTACTCTAACCACTGGGATCCCCTCCAGCTTTCCCCCCCACCGTAACTGAAACCTTCTTTTTTCGATCGGAATACGAATAAGATCAAAACATCATCAAAAAGAATTCATAACTTGGAGTAATTGTAGGTAATACTCACTTCCAACGCCGAGTTCAGCCAAATCTGTATATATGGAAGAGAGTAATTCTATATCATTCCCCGGTACCAAGCGGTCTATTATGTCATACGCCGTTCTTCCAGGTGGAAGATTAGAGTTCAATAATGGAGTTAACAGCCTATCACTAAGCTGTTCCTTTATTGTTTCGGCGACGCTTTCGTCCACTCGCTCCTCCTGGTAAGAGGCCATCGTTAACTGGCGAAGCCTCGCGACTCGCCAGCTAGCGACTATAATAACACTCAGTGGTAAAGCAGCTGCTGAAAGAAGGGAAATAAGATAGGTAAGTACTAGATCTGACATTTTTTATTTTAAGAACTAAGAGAAATTCAAATGAAAAAGAAAGTAAGTGGGGCCTTAGTAGACCAGACCCAAGCCCCTCTATTTAAATATTGGGGTTGAAAGGAATTCGGGGGGTGCTAAGGCGAATAACTTCTACAAGACCTTGCTCTTCCCAAGGTTGCCCTTGAAAGGGCTCTATGCGATGACGCCATTCGTCGCTGGCGTCTGTCTGGCCAAGAGTGAAGTGCGTTGGAATCAATACTCCCTTACTTACTTAAAGAAGAGCATTTGACCTTCTTACCTGGTAGAACCGGGGGAAGTACTTCTGAACCTCTTTCTACGCTTTCTTCTCTTATGAAATTATCGCAGAGATCTAGCAACGCGGCGCAGATCATTGGTATTGGATGTATCGTTAGGTTGTGCCGAGTCAAATCTGCTCCTTTTTTTCCATTGCAGAAAAGAGATCCCTTCCCCCCGCTTTAAAAAATGTTGAATATGAAGTCTGTGGGGCTGCAGGTACTATGGATCCTCTGACTCTCAATCGGGCTGGGTTGCCTTCCCAGGTCTCGCCGATCTTGCCTGTAGGTCGTGATGTGCCTCGAGATGGCCGTCTCCTGCCCCCCCTGCCGGTGGGGAATCCGCTCCCGGGTTGTCGCTCTGCTGCGTCTGGCCCGTCCTCTAGGCACCTTTGGAAGGCCGGGAGTGTGACAACGTACACGCTTCCCTTTACTCCATAGGGCCTTCTCATCAGTTGCAGGGTTTGGTGGCCCGAAATTGACTTGGCTTCGCCAAAAGGCCTCATCTCTAGAAGCCCGGCTCACGAGGCGTCCCTCTCGCAGTAGGGTTCCAGACCTCGCCTCGCTCTTGTGACATGCTATCTTTCCCCTCTTTATTTCCAAGTAAAGGGTGAGTCCCATGCGTCAGTTTGTGGATCGCGGTCTCACGCACTAATCCCTACAGGTGCCCGTAGTAGGCCGGCCGCCTTACCTAAACCAATCATCATATCGGCCCCTAAGCCCCATTGCTGGAAAGGCTCGGCTTCAAAACCGTACGTGGAGCTTCCGCCTCATACGGCTCCTCTAGGGATAGGGATGGAGGTACGCCCAGTCCCGGCTTGTGCGGTTAAGGTTGTTGTACACGATTTCATAAAAAAAGAATTGGGAGTTGGCGCCTGCTTGCTTGCTTACCAAGCGATCCTGCCTTTTCACTCCTCGACATCTCCAAGAGGGGTCTTCGATCCGCGCCCAGGGGGAAGATTCACCTTCTCTTATCCCCAGGCAGGATTCTAGGAAGACAGAATTACCTATGTTTCCCCGATCCCGGTTGAATTGCTCCCAATTCTCTTGTTGGAGAATGGGAAGTCTTTCTCGGAAGGCCTGTCTTCGAGCTCGGGTCTCCTCGAAGCGGCCCCGTATAGTGGGGTCGACCCGTCACGCCTGAGCCTCGACTTCCGCTCTTGGGCATCTTCCTCTCGTCTAACCTCATCCAGGGCCCGGCATTCATTGATTCGCTCAATAATTTGGTCAATGCGCTCCCCTAAAACCCTCACTTCCTCTAAGTTGGCCCGAACTTCGGCTGGAGTGGTGGGGGGTCTACTCTCCAAAATTTCGAGGTCCCTTTTTGCCTCTTCAAGTTGGTCCATTAGTAAGGAAAGCATCGGGTTAGGACTCGGTGTCCGGTTAAGGTCGACCGGTTGATTTGCAACAGGCGCCTGCGCCGGCACGTTGTCGGGCTGGTGCGCTTCCATAGGATTCGAAAGCGCAGAGCACCCATGCGCATCTCCCGATGGAGAGACCATTTGATCCCCCCCCAAAAAAAAGAATAAGGAAGAGCTCTGCAAATCCTAATTTAGACAAGAGGGCGCGGGCTCCGGTGGAGATGAAAGCCTTCGAAAGTAAGGCCGAAATTCCAGTCCCAGCCCAGAAGAATAGAGACATAATAGGAAGAAATGAGATAAAAACTAGAACCATAGTAGTAAACCGGGAAAAACGAGCCATGATACGACTGAGAACTACTTTCGTACGACCAGCGCGGTTGTTCCTATTTTATTTTCCCCTTTCTTCGAAAGCACTCACTGAGTTACTTACGGAATCTCAAATCTCTCTCGGCGCCAAGAATTATGTGTCCAGGTCGATTAGAGGTTCGGTTTCCTTCTCCAACCACCTTTTAGCGTTCTGGGCCCCTGAAAAAGAAACCCGAAATCAAAAAGAAAGAAGAGAAATTTGGACATGTTTCCCGAGAGAGGTCGCCTTCTCTCAGGCCAGCAGTCTTCTACTTCTAGTCGACTGCTCTATGACGGGCTTCCTTATTTCATGGGCTCTGCTCACTCGTCTACGAAAACAAAATGCATTAAGATTTAAAACTGAAACTTGTCGTCCAAAAAAATGGAAATAGTGAATCAAGATTAGGCGCGACGAAAGAATTGTCCTTGTCGGAATCGTCATATCCTGCCCATATCTATTCTAATTGATTCGAAATCTTAGTCGTTCGTTTTCTACCCTCAGACGGGCTACTTTCCTCCTTTCAAAATGAAATTGCCAATACCGCTCTTCTTGGGCTCGCCTTCTCTCCTCCTGTTGGGCAGAAGCTTCGACGATTCTTTGACGTTCTTGCTCCAACTCCAGAATTTAGGGCCTCCGTATCTCATCCGTTACCCGATTCCAACTGAGGGGCAGGCTCCTGCTCCGGGGCATTTAAGTCGATGTCGAGAGGAGGTCGTTTCGAAGAGCCGCCCCCCTACGAGCTTGATGCGGCGTAACCTTCTTCTGACATTCTGACATCATCATGTTCCCTAGAGTGAGGTCTCCACAAAAAAGAAAAAGTTCTATCATCCCATGCGACCTTAATAAAGACATCACTTTCCCTAGCAACATTGATTTCATTTTCCAAAGAAAGAGATCCAAATCCACCTCGATTAGTAAACAGAGACAATAAGAGAGACTGAGAAAGGTCAAAATGAAAAGAAAGAAAAGACTCAATCTATGAAAGATCGAAGTAAGCTGTCGCTTCGAAAATGTGAAATATTTAAGAGGATCCATTTCGGGAACGTGGAATGTAAGAGAAATTCAAATGTTATAACTCCCGTACGTCAGGAACCATCAGAAAAAGAAAAACGACCCTCCAAGAAATTGTATAACTTGGACAAAGTATTCACTTTGCGTTCCCTGAGAAAAAAGATCACAATATTTATTGTGTATGTGTAGAAGGTTCACTCTTGCTTCTCCAAAAAATAGACGTGCGCTTACCTCTTGGAGATTGACTCCTGTTGGTAAGTTCACATCCTCAGTAGTCTCTCTATAGACTCTCAATTCTTTTGAGAGTTGGTCAACGATTTTCTCTTTAACAACATTTATCGTTAGATCAGTTACCTTTGTTTCCATATTTTGACTATTCATTTGATGGATCATTCGGCCAGCCCTAACGGCTACAAGAATAGCTACAGGCAGAGCCAAACCCATCCTAGAAACGAAATCAGCAATGAGTTGATCCATAACGAGTATTAGATTGAAGTTCTCTTAAAGAAGACCGCCAACTCGTATCCCGAAGATACAAGACAAGCAAAGCGCCCGGTCCTCTTCTCTTGTGTCGAAGTGTGGTGAGGCCTCACAGAAGGAGTGGGAAATTGGGGAAAAAGCCGAACCGGAACTAACGGAGATCACGGTATACTCCGTGCTGCGAAACGGGCCAGTACAATACCACGTCTTATTGAGGCCATGAAGACGGACAGCGCTTGCCTCTTGCCTATATCCTATATATAATATAGTATATAGGGTAGGGTTCTTTTCGATCTTGTACCCAGTCCACTGAACACCAACCCAATCTCGACAAAGAAAGTGAACTTTTGGAAAGATCTATCCTACACTTGCATCCTCGCATAAAAGAAAGGACTCAAGGGTTCATAAGGTATAGTATAGGTTAAGGTCTTTACCTGGACCTGGACGGATCGAATAGAGCCCTATTCTATCGAGCTCTTGTAGGTGCGCCACGTTTACTCACCTACTATATTTCTTAGTTTGATTTTTGAAGAAGTTTTCAATTTAGTTTATAAACTAAAATGTAACGATAACCTACATAGGACCTTTTTGTTTAGGATTTTTTTTAACTGGTTTTTCTTTCCTCTTGTTAATTCAATTGTGTAAATGAAATTTCAAAACAAGCAGAAAACACGTTTTTGGAAAAGGAAGAGCAATTGAGAGAGAACCACATGCAGAACACATAGAGAACTCTTGTATGTATAGAAGATTGGAAGCTCAGCTTTAAGTCAAGAAGGGTCGGGGAGTCGCTGCGCCTACAATCTCGACAGTTGTGGTTAAAAGGTTTTTATTTTTTTCACGCATCTATTAAGAAAGGCAGAATCCACACTTTTATCATTTTAAAATGCCCAAGAGGCCTGGTTCTGGTTCAGCATGAGGAGATAAGGATAGAAGTTATGAAATTGTTATCACACTTATCCATCTTATCGAGCCAACAGCATATAGGAGCAGTCCACCAAATATTTGAAAGAGTCCCCGAGGCACAAAAAAAATGATTCAATTCAATCTTTTAAGCTATCTATCAACAACAGAGGGCCTGCTCATAGTCAAACTAGATTAGATGGATTCCAACTGAACTTCAACTTCTACTTGGTTGATAGATTCAGGGTAGTTGCTGGAACATAATTAAGACGACCTCCATCTCCTATGGTAATGAAGTCGAACAGGAGCAACCAGATGCATTCAATCCTTCTTTCCTGGCCCAATGATTTCCAAAAAAAGCAAAAACCTCACTAGACCGAGGCCCATTGCTATGAGGACTACATACTGTATAAGAGAATGACTAAGGTAATTGCCAATAGATTGAAAGGGACACGCTGGCTCTTTAAAAAAGGCGCCCTCCTAATCGCATTTGGATAGGAAGGAGATATTGATGATTATTCCCAAAGGAGGCTTACTAGTCAGTGATAGATCATGATTAGCCTTCGGGTAATTTTGATTCTTCTTAGAATAAATATTGATCCCGAGTCGACTAGCCCATTTCAGTGGGTATTAGCCTTAGATTTCTGACCTGGTTGGTCTTGTCATATCCAAGCCCTTTTTAGTTGGTATTAGCCTTCAATTTTATGGGTAATAGCCTTTTCCCTCAAACATGATTGAACTGGCTTCTTAGAGGGGTATTAGCCTTCGATTTTGGGAAATATTGATCCCGAGTCGACTAGCCCCATTTCAGTGGGTATTAGCCTTAGATTTCTGACCTGGTTGGTCTTGTCATATCCAAGCCCTTTTTAGTTGGTATTAGCCTTCAATTTTATGGGTAATAGCCTTTTCCCTCCAACATGATTGAACTGGCTTCTTAGAGGGGGTATTAGCCTTCGATTTTGGGAAATATTGATCCCGAGTCGACTAGCCCATTTCAGTGGGTATTAGCCTTAGATTTCTGACCTGGTTGGTCTTGTCATATCCAAGCCCTTTTTAGTTGGTATTAGCCTTCAATTTTATGGGTAATAGCCTTTTCCCTCCAACATGATTGAACTGGCTTCTTAGAGGGGTATTAGCCTTCGATTTTGGGAAATATTGATCCCGAGTCGACTAGCCCCATTTCAGTGGGTATTAGCCTTAGATTTCTGACCTGGTTGGTCTTGTCATATCGAAGCCCTTTTTAGTTGGTATTAGCCTTCAATTTTATGGGTAATAGCCTTTTCCCTCAAATGATTGAACTGGCTTCTTAGAGGGGTATTAGCCTTCGATTTTGGGAAATATTGATCCCGAGTCGACTAGCCCCATTTCAGTGGGTATTAGCCTTAGATTTCTGACCTGGTTGGTCTTGTCATATCCAAGCCCTTTTTAGTTGGTATTAGCCTTCAATTTTATGGGTAATAGCCTTTTCCCTCCAACATGATTGAACTGGCTTCTTAGAGGGGGTATTAGCCTTCGATTTTGGGAAATATTGATCCCGAGTCGACTAGCCCCATTTCAGTGGGTATTAGCCTTAGATTTCTGACCTGGTTGGTCTTGTCATATCGAAGCCCTTTTTAGTTGGTATTAGCCTTCAATTTTATGGGTAATAGCCTTTTCCCTCCAACATGATTGAACTGGCTTCTTAGAGGGGGTATTAGCCTTCGATTTTGGGAAATATTGATCCCGAGTCGACTAGCCACATTTCAGTGGGTATTAGCCTTAGATTTTTATCCTAGATTTCATTCTTGTCTGATGGTTGGTCTTGTCATATCCAAGCCCTTTTTAGTTGGTATTAGCCTTCAATTTTATGGGTAATAGCCTTTTCCCTCCAACATGATTGAACTGGCTTCTTAGAGGGGTATTAGCCTTCGATTTTGGGAAATATTGATCCCGAGTCGACTAGCCCCATTTCAGTGGGTATTAGCCTTAGATTTCTGACCTGGTTGGTCTTGTCATATCCAAGCCCTTTTTAGTTGGTATTAGCCTTCAATTTTATGGGTAATAGCCTTTTCCCTCCAACATGATTGAACTGGCTTCTTAGAGGGGGTATTAGCCTTCGATTTTGGGAAATATTGATCCCGAGTCGACTAGCCCCATTTCAGTGGGTATTAGCCTTAGATTTCTGCTGTCATTCGTGATTTGGTCTTGTCATATCCAAGCCCTTTTTAGTTGGTATTAGCCTTCAATTTTATGGGTAATAGCCTTTTCCCTCCAACATGATTGAACTGGCTTCTTAGAGGGGTATTAGCCTTCGATTTTGGGAAATATTGATCCCGAGTCGACTAGCCCCATTTCAGTGGGTATTAGCCTTAGATTTCTGACCTGGTTGGTCTTGTCATATCAAGCCCTTTTTAGTTGGTATTAGCCTTCAATTTTATGGGTAATAGCCTTTTCCCTCCAACATGATTGAACTGGCTTCTTAGAGGGGTATTAGCCTTCGATTTTGGGAAATATTGATCCCGAGTCGACTAGCCCATTTCAGTGGGTATTAGCCTTAGATTTCTGACCTGGTTGGTCTTGTCATATCCAAGCCCTTTTTAGTTGGTATTAGCCTTCAATTTTATGGGTAATAGCCTTTTCCCTCCAACATGATTGAACTGGCTTCTTAGAGGGGTATTAGCCTTCGATTTTGGGAAATATTGATCCCGAGTCGACTAGCCCATTTCAGTGGGTATTAGCCTTAGATTTCTGACCTGGTTGGTCTTGTCATATCCAAGCCCTTTTTAGTTGGTATTAGCCTTCAATTTTATGGGTAATAGCCTTTTCCCTCCAACATGATTGAACTGGCTTCTTAGAGGGGGTATTAGCTTTCTATTTTGGGAAATATTGATCCCGAGTCGACTAGCCACATTTCAGTGGGTATTAGCCTTAGATTTCTGACCTGGTTGGTCTTGTCATATCCAAGCCCTTTTTAGTTGGTATTAGCCTTCAATTTTATGGGTAATAGCCTTTTCCCTCCAACATGATTGAACTGGCTTCTTAGAGGGGTATTAGGCTTCTATTTTGGGAAATATTGATCTCGAGTCGAATAGCCCCATTTCAGTGGGTATTAGCCTTAGATTTCTGACCTGGTTGGTCTTGTCATATCCAAGCCCTTTTTAGTTGGTATTAGCCTTCAATTTTATGGGTAATAGCCTTTTCCCTCAAACATGATTGAACTGGCTTCTTAGAGGGGTATTAGCCTTCGATTTTGGGAAATATTGATCCCGAGTCGACTAGCCCCATTTCAGTGGGTATTAGCCTTAGATTTCTGACCTGGTTGGTCTTGTCATATCCAAGCCCTTTTTAGTTGGTATTAGCCTTCAATTTTATGGGTAATAGCCTTTTCCCTCCAAATGATTGAACTGGCTTCTTAGAGGGGGTATTAGCCTTCGATTTTGGGAAATATTGATCCCGAGTCGACTAGCCCCATTTCAGTGGGTATTAGCCTTAGATTTCTGACCTGGTTGGTCTTGTCATATCCAAGCCCTTTTTAGTTGGTATTAGCCTTCAATTTTATGGGTAATAGCCTTTTCCCTCCAACATGATTCAACTGTCTTCTTAGAGGGGGTATTAGCCTTCGATTTTGGGAAATATTGATCCCGAGTCGACTAGCCCCATTTCAGTGGGTATTAGCCTTAGATTTCTGACCTGGTTGGTCTTGTCATATCGAAGCCCTTTTTAGTTGGTATTAGCCTTCAATTTTATGGGTAATAGCCTTTTCCCTCCAACATGATTGAACTGGCTTCTTAGAGGGGTATTAGCCTTCGATTTTGGGAAATATTGATCCCGAGTCGACTAGCCACATTTCAGTGGGTATTAGCCTTAGATTTTTCCTGTTGTGTCTTGTCTGATGGTTGGTCTTGTATATCCAAGCCCTTTTTAGTTGGTATTAGCCTTCAATTTTATGGGTAATAGCCTTTTCCCTCCAACATGATTGAACTGGCTTCTTAGAGGGGGTATTAGCCTTCGATTTTGGGAAATATTGATCCCGAGTCGACTAGCCCCATTTCAGTGGGTATTAGCCTTAGATTTCTGACCTGGTTGGTCTTGTCATATCCAAGCCCTTTTTAGTTGGTATTAGCCTTCAATTTTATGGGTAATAGCCTTTTCCCTCCAACATGATTGAACTGGCTTCTTAGAGGGGGTATTAGCCTTCGATTTTGGGAAATATTGATCCCGAGTCGACTAGCCCCATTTCAGTGGGTATTAGCCTTAGATGGGTATCCTGATTTCATGTCTTGTCTGATTTGGTCTTGTCATATCCAAGCCCTTTTTAGTTGGTATTAGCCTTCAATTTTATGGGTAATAGCCTTTTCCCTCAAACATGATTGAACTGGCTTCTTAGAGGGGGTATTAGCCTTCGATTTTGGGAAATATTGATCCCGAGTCGACTAGCCCATTTCAGTGGGTATTAGCCTTAGATTTCTGACCTGGTTGGTCTTGTCATATCCAAGCCCTTTTTAGTTGGTATTAGCCTTCAATTTTATGGGTAATAGCCTTTTCCCTCAAACATGATTGAACTGGCTTCTTAGAGGGGTATTAGCCTTCGATTTTGGGAAATATTGATCCCGAGTCGACTAGCCCATTTCAGTGGGTATTAGCCTTAGATTTCTGACCTGGTTGGTCTTGTCATATCCAAGCCCTTTTTAGTTGGTATTAGCCTTCAATTTTATGGGTAATAGCCTTTTCCCTCAACATGATTGAACTGGCTTCTTAGAGGGGTATTAGCCTTCGATTTTGGGAAATATTGATCCCGAGTCGACTAGCCCATTTCAGTGGGTATTAGCCTTAGATTTCTGACCTGGTTGGTCTTGTCATATCGAAGCCCTTTTTAGTTGGTATTAGCCTTCAATTTTATGGGTAATAGCCTTTTCCCTCAAATGATTGAACTGGCTTCTTAGAGGGGGTATTAGCCTTCGATTTTGGGAAATATTGATCCCGAGTCGACTAGCCACATTTCAGTGGGTATTAGCCTTAGATTTCTGACCTGGTTGGTCTTGTCATATCCAAGCCCTTTTTAGTTGGTATTAGCCTTCAATTTTATGGGTAATAGCCTTTTCCCTCCAACATGATTGAACTGGCTTCTTAGAGGGGGTATTAGCCTTCGATTTTGGGAAATATTGATCCCGAGTCGACTAGCCCCATTTCAGTGGGTATTAGCCTTAGATTTCTGACCTGGTTGGTCTTGTCATATCCAAGCCCTTTTTAGTTGGTATTAGCCTTCAATTTTATGGGTAATAGCCTTTTCCCTCAAACATGATTGAACTGGCTTCTTAGAGGGGGTATTAGCCTTCGATTTTGGGAAATATTGATCCCGAGTCGACTAGCCCCATTTCAGTGGGTATTAGCCTTAGATTTCTGACCTGGTTGGTCTTGTCATATCCAAGCCCTTTTTAGTTGGTATTAGCCTTCAATTTTATGGGTAATAGCCTTTTCCCTCCAACATGATTGAACTGGCTTCTTAGAGGGGGTATTAGCCTTCGATTTTGGGAAATATTGATCCCGAGTCGACTAGCCCCATTTCAGTGGGTATTAGCCTTAGATTTCTGACCTGGTTGGTCTTGTCATATCCAAGCCCTTTTTAGTTGGTATTAGCCTTCAATTTTATGGGTAATAGCCTTTTCCCTCCAACATGATTGAACTGGCTTCTTAGAGGGGGTATTAGCCTTCGATTTTGGGAAATATTGATCCCGAGTCGACTAGCCCCATTTCAGTGGGTATTAGCCTTAGATTTCTGACCTGGTTGGTCTTGTCATATCCAATCCCTTTTTAGTTGGTATTAGCCTTCAATTTTATGGGTAATAGCCTTTTCCCTCAAACATGATTGAACTGGCTTCTTAGAGGGGTATTAGCCTTCGATTTTGGGAAATATTGATCCCGAGTCGACTAGCCCATTTCAGTGGGTATTAGCCTTAGATTTCTGACCTGGTTGGTCTTGTCATATCCAAGCCCTTTTTAGTTGGTATTAGCCTTCAATTTTATGGGTAATAGCCTTTTCCCTCCAACATGATTGAACTGGCTTCTTAGAGGGGTATTAGCCTTCGATTTTGGGAAATATTGATCCCGAGTCGACTAGCCATTTCAGTGGGTATTAGCCTTAGATTTCTGACCTGGTTGGTCTTGTCATATCCAAGCCCTTTTTAGTTGGTATTAGCCTTCAATTTTATGGGTAATAGCCTTTTCCCTCCAACATGATTGAACTGGCTTCTTAGAGGGGGTATTAGCCTTCGATTTTGGGAAATATTGATCCCGAGTCGACTAGCCCATTTCAGTGGGTATTAGCCTTAGATTTCTGACCTGGTTGGTCTTGTCATATCCAAGCCCTTTTTAGTTGGTATTAGCCTTCAATTTTATGGGTAATAGCCTTTTCCCTCAAACATGATTGAACTGGCTTCTTAGAGGGGGTATTAGCCTTCGATTTTGGAAATATTGATCCCGAGTCGACTAGCCACATTTCAGTGGGTATTAGCCTTAGATTTCTGACCTGGTTGGTCTTGTCATATCCAAGCCCTTTTTAGTTGGTATTAGCCTTAATTTTATGGGTAATAGCCTTTTCCCTCCAACATGATTGAACTGGCTTCTTAGAGGGGGTATTAGCCTTCGATTTTGGAAATATTGATCCCGAGTCGACTAGCCCCATTTCAGTGGGTATTAGCCTTAGATTTCTGACCTATTGGTCTTGTCATATCCAAGCCCTTTTTAGTTGGTATTAGCCTTCAATTTTATGGGTAATAGCCTTTTCCCTCCAACATGATTGAACTGGCTTCTTAGAGGGGGTATTAGCCTTCGATTTTGGAAATATTGATCCCGAGTCGACTAGCCCCATTTCAGTGGGTATTAGCCTTAGATTTCTGACCTGGTTGGTCTTGTCATATCCAAGCCCTTTTTAGTTGGTATTAGCCTTCAATTTTATGGGTAATAGCCTTTTCCCTCAAACATGATTGAACTGGCTTCTTAGAGGGGTATTAGCCTTCGATTTTGGAAATATTGATCCCGAGTCGACTAGCCCATTTCAGTGGGTATTAGCCTTAGATTTCTGACCTGGTTGGTCTTGTCATATCCAAGCCCTTTTTAGTTGGTATTAGCCTTAATTTTATGGGTAATAGCCTTTTCCCTCAAACATGATTGAACTGGCTTCTTAGAGGGGGTATTAGCCTTCGATTTTGGGAAATATTGATCCCGAGTCGACTAGCCACATTTCAGTGGGTATTAGCCTTAGATTTCTGACCTGGTTGGTCTTGTCATATCCAAGCCCTTTTTAGTTGGTATTAGCCTTCAATTTTATGGGTAATAGCCTTTTCCCTCCAACATGATTGAACTGGCTTCTTAGAGGGGGTATTAGCCTTCGATTTTGGGAAATATTGATCCCGAGTCGACTAGCCACATTTCAGTGGGTATTAGCCTTAGATTTCTGACCTGGTTGGTCTTGTCATATCCAAGCCCTTTTTAGTTGGTATTAGCCTTAATTTTATGGGTAATAGCCTTTTCCCTCAAACATGATTGAACTGGCTTCTTAGAGGGGGTATTAGCCTTCGATTTTGGAAATATTGATCCCGAGTCGACTAGCCACATTTCAGTGGGTATTAGCCTTAGATTTCTGACCTGGTTGGTCTTGTCATATCCAAGCCCTTTTTAGTTGGTATTAGCCTTCAATTTTATGGGTAATAGCCTTTTCCCTCAAACATGATTGAACTGGCTTCTTAGAGGGGGTATTAGCCTTCGATTTTTGGAAATAATGATCCCGAGTCGACTAGCCCCATTTCAGTGGGTATTAGCCTTAGATTTCTGACCTGTTGGTCTTGTCATATCCAAGCCCTTTTTAGTTGGTATTAGCCTTCAATTTTATGGGTAATAGCCTTTTCCCTCAAACATGATTGAACTGGCTTCTTAGAGGGGGTATTAGCCTTCGATTTTGGAAATATTGATCCCGAGTCGACTAGCCCATTTCAGTGGGTATTAGCTTAGATTTCTGACCTGGTTGGTCTTGTCATATCCAAGCCCTTTTTAGTTGGTATTAGCCTTAATTTTATGGGTAATAGCCTTTTCCCTCAAACATGATTGAACTGGCTTCTTAGAGGGGTATTAGCCTTCGATTTTGGAAATAATGATCCCGAGTCGACTAGCCACATTTCAGTGGGTATTAGCCTTAGATTTCTGACCTGGTTGGTCTTGTCATATCCAAGCCCTTTTTAGTTGGTATTAGCCTTCAATTTTATGGGTAATAGCCTTTTCCCTCCAACATGATTGAACTGGCTTCTTAGAGGGGGTATTAGCCTTCGATTTTGGGAAATATTGATCCCGAGTCGACTAGCCACATTTCAGTGGGTATTAGCTTAGATTTCTGACCTGGTTGGTCTTGTCATATCCAAGCCCTTTTTAGTTGGTATTAGCCTTCAATTTTATGGGTAATAGCCTTTTCCCTCAAACATGATTGAACTGGCTTGTTAGAGGGGGTATTAGCCTTCGATTTTGGAAATATTGATCCCGAGTCGACTAGCCACATTTCAGTGGGTATTAGCCTTAGATTTCTGACATGGTTGGTCTTGTCATATCCAAGCCCTTTTTAGTTGGTATTAGCCTTAATTTTATGGGTAATAGCCTTTTCCCTCAAACATGATTGAACTGGCTTCTTAGAGGGGGTATTAGCCTTCGATTTTTGGAAATAATGATCCCGAGTCGACTAGCCACATTTCAGTGGGTATCAGCCTTAGATTTCTGACTGGTTGGTCTTGTCATATCCAAGCCCTTTTTAGTTGGTATTAGCCTTCAATTTTATGGGTAATAGCCTTTTCCCTCCAACATGATTGAACTGGCTTCTTAGAGGGGGTATTAGCCTTCGATTTTTGGAAATAATGATCCCGAGTCGACTAGCCCCATTTCAGTGGGTATTAGCCTTAGATTTCTGACCTGTTGGTCTTGTCATATCCAAGCCCTTTTTAGTTGGTATTAGCCTTCAATTTTATGGGTAATAGCCTTTTCCCTCAAACATGATTGAACTGGCTTCTTAGAGGGGGTATTAGCCTTCGATTTTGGAAATATTGATCCCGAGTCGACTAGCCCATTTCAGTGGGTATTAGCCTTAGATTTGACATGGTTGGTCTTGTCATATCAAGCCCTTTTTAGTGGTATTAGCCTTAATTTCTATCATATAAGCCCTTTTACTGGTATTAGCCTTCAATTTTATGGGTAATAGCCTTTTCCCTCCAACATGATTGAACTGGCTTCTTAGAGGGGGTATTAGCCTTCGATTTTGGAAATATTGATCCCGAGTCGACTAGCCCATTTCAGTGGGTATTAGCCTTAGATTTCTGACCTGGTTGGTCTTGTCATATCCAAGCCCTTTTTAGTTGGTATTAGCCTTCAATTTTATGGGTAATAGCCTTTTCCCTCCAACATGATTGAACTGGCTTCTTAGAGGGGGTATTAGCCTTCGATTTTGGGAAATATTGATCCCGAGTCGACTAGCCATTTCAGTGGGTATTAGCCTTAGATTTCTGACCTGGTTGGTCTTGTCATATCCAAGCCCTTTTTAGTTGGTATTAGCCTTCAATTTTATGGGTAATAGCCTTTTCCCTCAAACATGATTGAACTGGCTTCTTAGAGGGGGTATTAGCCTTCGATTTTGGGAAATATTGATCCCGAGTCGACTAGCCCATTTCAGTGGGTATTAGCCTTAGATTTCTGACCTGGTTGGTCTTGTCATATCCAAGCCCTTTTTAGTTGGTATTAGCCTTCAATTTTATGGGTAATAGCCTTTTCCCTCAAACATGATTGAACTGGCTTCTTAGAGGGGGTATTAGCCTTCGATTTTGGAAATATTGATCCCGAGTCGACTAGCCACATTTCAGTGGGTATTAGCCTTAGATTTCTGACCTGGTTGGTCTTGTCATATCCAAGCCCTTTTTAGTTGGTATTAGCCTTCAATTTTATGGGTAATAGCCTTTTCCCTCCAACATGATTGAACTGGCTTCTTAGAGGGGGTATTAGCCTTCGATTTTGGAAATATTGATCCCGAGTCGACTAGCCCATTTCAGTGGGTATTAGCCTTAGATTTCTGACCTGGTTGGTCTTGTCATATCCAAGCCCTTTTTAGTTGGTATTAGCCTTCAATTTTATGGGTAATAGCCTTTTCCCTCAAACATGATTGAACTGGCTTCTTAGAGGGGGTATTAGCCTTCGATTTTGGAAATATTGATCCCGAGTCGACTAGCCCCATTTCAGTGGGTATTAGCCTTAGATTTCTGACCTGGTTGGTCTTGTCATATCCAAGCCCTTTTTAGTTGGTATTAGCCTTCAATTTTATGGGTAATAGCCTTTTCCCTCAAACATGATTGAACTGGCTTCTTAGAGGGGGTATTAGCCTTCGATTTTGGGAAATATTGATCCCGAGTCGACTAGCCCATTTCAGTGGGTATTAGCCTTAGATTTCTGACCTGGTTGGTCTTGTCATATCCAAGCCCTTTTTAGTTGGTATTAGCCTTCAATTTTATGGGTAATAGCCTTTTCCCTCCAACATGATTGAACTGGCTTCTTAGAGGGGGTATTAGCCTTCGATTTTGGGAAATATTGATCCCGAGTCGACTAGCCATTTCAGTGGGTATTAGCCTTAGATTTCTGACCTGTTGGTCTTGTCATATCCAAGCCCTTTTTAGTTGGTATTAGCCTTCAATTTTATGGGTAATAGCCTTTTCCCTCAAACATGATTGAACTGGCTTCTTAGAGGGGGTATTAGCCTTCGATTTTGGAAATATTGATCCCGAGTCGACTAGCCCATTTCAGTGGGTATTAGCCTTAGATTTCTGACCTGGTTGGTCTTGTCATATCCAAGCCCTTTTTAGTTGGTATTAGCCTTCAATTTTATGGGTAATAGCCTTTTCCCTCAAACATGATTGAACTGGCTTCTTAGAGGGGGTATTAGCCTTCGATTTTGGAAATATTGATCCCGAGTCGACTAGCCACATTTCAGTGGGTATTAGCCTTAGATTTCTGACCTGGTTGGTCTTGTCATATCCAAGCCCTTTTTAGTTGGTATTAGCCTTAATTTTATGGGTAATAGCCTTTTCCCTCAAACATGATTGAACTGGCTTCTTAGAGGGGGTATTAGCCTTCGATTTTTGGAAATAATGATCCCGAGTCGACTAGCCACATTTCAGTGGGTATTAGCCTTAGATTTCTGACCTGGTTGGTCTTGTCATATCCAAGCCCTTTTTAGTTGGTATTAGCCTTCAATTTTATGGGTAATAGCCTTTTCCCTCAAACATGATTGAACTGGCTTCTTAGAGGGGGTATTAGCCTTCGATTTTGGAAATAATGATCCCGAGTCGACTAGCCCATTTCAGTGGGTATTAGCCTTAGATTTCTGACCTGGTTGGTCTTGTCATATCCAAGCCCTTTTTAGTTGGTATTAGCCTTCAATTTTATGGGTAATAGCCTTTTCCCTCAAACATGATTGAACTGGCTTCTTAGAGGGGGTATTAGCCTTCGATTTTGGAAATATTGATCCCGAGTCGACTAGCCCATTTCAGTGGGTATTAGCCTTAGATTTCTGACCTGGTTGGTCTTGTCATATCCAAGCCCTTTTTAGTTGGTATTAGCCTTAATTTTATGGGTAATAGCCTTTTCCCTCAAACATGATTGAACTGGCTTCTTAGAGGGGTATTAGCCTTCGATTTTGGAAATATTGATCCCGAGTCGACTAGCCACATTTCAGTGGGTATTAGCCTTAGATTTCTGACCTGGTTGGTCTTGTCATATCCAAGCCCTTTTTAGTTGGTATTAGCCTTCAATTTTATGGGTAATAGCCTTTTCCCTCAACATGATTGAACTGGCTTCTTAGAGGGGGTATTAGCCTTCGATTTTGGGAAATATTGATCCCGAGTCGACTAGCCACATTTCAGTGGGTATTAGCCTTAGATTTCTGACCTGGTTGGTCTTGTCATATCCAAGCCCTTTTTAGTTGGTATTAGCCTTCAATTTTATGGGTAATAGCCTTTTCCCTCAAACATGATTGAACTGGCTTCTTAGAGGGGGTATTAGCCTTCGATTTTGGAAATATTGATCCCGAGTCGACTAGCCACATTTCAGTGGGTATTAGCCTTAGATTTCTGACCTGGTTGGTCTTGTCATATCCAAGCCCTTTTTAGTTGGTATTAGCCTTCAATTTTATGGGTAATAGCCTTTTCCCTCAAACATGATTGAACTGGCTTCTTAGAGGGGGTATTAGCCTTCGATTTTTGGAAATAATGATCCCGAGTCGACTAGCCACATTTCAGTGGGTATCAGCCTTAGATTTCTGACCTTTGGTCTTGTCATATCCAAGCCCTTTTTAGTTGGTATTAGCCTTCAATTTTATGGGTAATAGCCTTTTCCCTCCAACATGATTGAACTGGCTTCTTAGAGGGGGTATTAGCCTTCGATTTTTGGAAATATTGATCCCGAGTCGACTAGCCCCATTTCAGTGGGTATTAGCCTTAGATTTCTGACATATGCCCTTTAGTTGCTTGTCTATCCATATCGAAGCCCTTTTAGTTGGTATTAGCCTTCAATTTTATGGGTAATAGCCTTTTCCCTCCAACATGATTGAACTGGCTTCTTAGAGGGGGTATTAGCCTTCGATTTTGGAAATATTGATCCCGAGTCGACTAGCCCCATTTCAGTGGGTATTAGCCTTAGATTTCTGACCTGGTTGGTCTTGTCATATCCAAGCCCTTTTTAGTTGGTATTAGCCTTCAATTTTATGGGTAATAGCCTTTTCCCTCCAACATGATTGAACTGGCTTCTTAGAGGGGGTATTAGCCTTCGATTTTGGAAATATTGATCCCGAGTCGACTAGCCATTTCAGTGGGTATTAGCCTTAGATTTCTGACCTAGTTGGTCTTGTCATATCCAAGCCCTTTTTAGTTGGTATTAGCCTTCAATTTTATGGGTAATAGCCTTTTCCCTCAAACATGATTGAACTGGCTTCTTAGAGGGGGTATTAGCCTTCGATTTTGGGAAATATTGATCCCGAGTCGACTAGCCCATTTCAGTGGGTATTAGCTTAGATTTCTGACCTGGTTGGTCTTGTCATATCCAAGCCCTTTTTAGTTGGTATTAGCCTTCAATTTTATGGGTAATAGCCTTTTCCCTCAAACATGATTGAACTGGCTTCTTAGAGGGGGTATTAGCCTTCGATTTTGGAAATATTGATCCCGAGTCGACTAGCCACATTTCAGTGGGTATTAGCCTTAGATTTCTGACCTGGTTGGTCTTGTCATATCCAAGCCCTTTTTAGTTGGTATTAGCCTTCAATTTTATGGGTAATAGCCTTTTCCCTCAAACATGATTGAACTGGCTTCTTAGAGGGGGTATTAGCCTTCGATTTTGGAAATAATGATCCCGAGTCGACTAGCCACATTTCAGTGGGTATTAGCCTTAGATTTCTGACCTGGTTGGTCTTGTCATATCCAAGCCCTTTTTAGTTGGTATTAGCCTTCAATTTTATGGGTAATAGCCTTTTCCCTCAAACATGATTGAACTGGCTTCTTAGAGGGGGTATTAGCCTTCGATTTTTGGAAATAATGATCCCGAGTCGACTAGCCCCATTTCAGTGGGTATTAGCCTTAGATTTCTGACCTGTTGGTCTTGTCATATCCAAGCCCTTTTTAGTTGGTATTAGCCTTGCAATTTTATGGGTAATAGCCTTTTCCCTCAAACATGATTGAACTGGCTTCTTAGAGGGGGTATTAGCCTTCGATTTTGGGAAATATTGATCCCGAGTCGACTAGCCCCATTTCAGTGGGTATTAGCCTTAGATTTCTGACTGGTTGGTCTTGTCATATCCAAGCTCTTTTTAGTTAGTATTAGCCTTCAATTTTATGGGTAATAGCCTTTTCCCTCCAACATGATTCAACTGGCTTCTTAGAGGGGGTATTAGCCTTCGATTTTGGGAAATATTGATCCCGAGTCGACTAGCCATTTCAGTGGGTATTAGCCTTAGATTTCTGACCTAGTTGGTCTTGTCATATCCAAGCCCTTTTTAGTTGGTATTAGCCTTGCAATTTTATGGGTAATAGCCTTTTCGTCAAACATGATTGAACTGGCTTGTTAGAGGGGGTATTAGCCTTCGATTTTTGGAAATAATGATCCCGAGTCGACTAGCCCCATTTCAGTGGGTATTAGCCTTAGATTTCTGACCTGATTGGTCTTGTCATATCCAAGCCCTTTTTAGTTGGTATTAGCCTTCAATTTTATGGGTAATAGCCTTTTCCCTCCAACATGATTGAACTGGCTTCTTAGAGGGGGTATTAGCCTTCGATTTTGGGAAATATTGATCCCGAGTCGACTAGCCACATTTCAGTGGGTATTAGCTTAGATTTCTGACCTGGTTGGTCTTGTCATATCCAAGCCCTTTTTAGTTGGTATTAGCCTTCAATTTTATGGGTAATAGCCTTTTCCCTCAAACATGATTGAACTGGCTTGTTAGAGGGGATATTAGCCTTCGATTTTGGAAATATTGATCCCGAGTCGACTAGCCACATTTCAGTGGGTATTAGCCTTAGAATTCTGACATGGTTGGTCTTCTCATATCGAAGCCCGTTTTAGTTGGTATTAGCCTTAAATTTTATGGGTAATAGCCTTCTCCCTCAAACATGATTGAAGTGGCTTCTTAGAGGGGGTATTAGCCTTCGATTTTTGGAAATAATGATCCCGAGTCGACTAACCACATTTCAGTGGGTATTAGCCTTAGATTTCTGACCTTTGGTCTTGTCATATCCAAGCCCTTTTTAGTTGGTATTAGCCTTCAATTTTATGGGTAATAGCCTTTTCCCTCCAACATGATTGAACTGGCTTCTTAGAGGGGGTATTAGCCTTCGATTTTGGAAATATTGATCCCGAGTCGACTAGCCCATTTCAGTGGGTATTAGCCTTAGATTTCTGACCTGTTGGTCTTGTCATATCCAAGCCCTTTTTAGTTGGTATTAGCCTTCAATTTTATGGGTAATAGCCTTTTCCCTCAAACATGATTGAACTGGCTTCTTAGAGGGGATATTAGCCTTCGATTTTGGAAATATTGATCCCGAGTCGACTAGCCCATTTCAGTGGGTATTAGCCTTAGATTTCTGACATGGTTGGTCTTGTCATATCGAAGCCCTTTTTAGTTGGTATTAGCCTTAATTTTATGGGTAATAGCCTTTTCCCTCAAACATGATTGAACTGGCTTCTTAGAGGGGTATTAGCCTTCGATTTTTGGAAATAATGATCCCGAGTCGACTAGCCACATTTCAGTGGGTATTAGCCTTAGATTTCTGACCTGTTGGTCTTGTCATATCCAAGCCCTTTTTAGTTGGTATTAGCCTTCAATTTTATGGGTAATAGCCTTTTCCCTCCAACATGATTCAACTGGCTTCTTAGAGGGGGTATTAGCCTTCGATTTTGGGAAATATTGATCCCGAGTCGACTAGCCACATTTCAGTGGGTATTAGCCTTAGATTTCTGACCTGGTTGGTCTTGTCATATCCAAGCCCTTTTTAGTTGTTTAGCCTTCAATTTTATGGGTAATAGCCTTTTCCCTCCAAACATGATTGAACTGGCTTCTTAGAGGGGGTATTAGCCTTCGATTTTGGAAATATTGATCCCGAGTCGACTAGCCACATTTCAGTGGGTATCAGCCTTAGAATTCTGACATGGTTGGTCTTCTCATATCGAAGCCCGTTTTAGTTGGTATTAGCCTTAAATTTTATGGGTAATAGCCTTCTCCCTCAAACATGATTGAACTGGCTTCTTAGAGGGGGTATTAGCCTTCGATTTTTGGAAATAATGATCCCGAGTCGACTAACCACATTTCAATGGGTATCAGCCTTAGATTTCTGACTTTTTAGGTCTTGTCATATCCAAGCCCTTTTTACTTGGTATTACCCTGCAATTTTATGGGTAATAGCCTTTTCCCTCCAACATGATTGAACTGGCTTCTTAGAGGGGGTATTAGCCTTCGATTTTTGGAAATAATGATCCCGAGTCGACTAGCCCCATTTCAGTGGGTATTAGCCTTAGACTTCTGACCTAGTTGGTCTTGTGATATCCAAGCTCTTTTTAGTTAGTATTAGCCTTCAATTTTATGGGTAATAGCCTTTTCCCTCCAACACGATTCAACTGGCTTCTTAGAGGGGGTATTAGCTTTCGATTTGGGGACATATTGATCCCGAGTCGACTAGCCCCATTTCAGTGGGTATTAGCCTTAGATATCTGACATGGTTGGTTATGTCATATACAAGCCCTTTTTAGTGGGTATTAGCCTTAGATTTCTGAGGTGGTTGGTCTTGTCATATCGAAGCCCGTTTTAGCTGGTATTAGCCTTCAATTTTATGGTTAATAGCCTTTTCCCTCCAACATGATTGAACTGGATTCTTAGAGGGGGTATTAGCCTTTTATTTTGGAAAATATTGATCCCGAATCGACTAGCCCCATTTCAGTGGGTATTAGCCTTAGATTTCTGACCTGGTTGGTCTTGTCATATCCAAGACCTTTTTAGTTGGTATTAGCCTTCAATTTTATGGGTAATAGACTTTTCCCTCCAACAGGATTCAACTGGCTTCTTAGAGGGGGTATTAGCCTTCGATTTTGGGAAATATTGATCCCGAGTCGACTAGCCAAATTTGAGTGGGTATTAGCCGTAGATTTCTGACCTAGTTGGTCTTGTGATATCCAAGCCCTTTTTAGTTGGTATTAGCCTGCAATTTTATGGGTAATAGCCTTTTCCCTCAAACATGATTGAACTGGCTTGTTAGAGGGGATATTAGCCTTCGATTTTGGGAAATATTGATCCTGAGTCGACTAGCCGCATTTCAGTGGGTATTAGTCTTAGATTTCGGACATGGTTGGTCTTCTCATATAGAAGCGCTTTTTAGTTGGTATTAGCCTTAAATTTTATGGGTAATAGCCTTTTCACTCAAACATGATTGAACTGGCTTCTTAGAGGGGGTATTAGCCTTCGATTTTGGGAAATAATGATCCCGAGTCGACTAACCACATTTCAGTGGGTATCAGCCTTAGATTTCTGACCTGGTTGGTCTTGTGATATCCAAGCCCTTTTTACTTGGTATTAGCTTGCAATTTTATGGGTAATAGCCTTTTCCCTCCAACATGATTAAACTGGCTTCTTAGAGGGGCTATTAGCCTTCGATTTTGGGAAATATGATTTTGAGTAGACTAGCCCCATTTCAGTGGGTATTAGCATTAGATTTCTAACCTGCTTGGTCTTGTCATATCAAAACCCTTTTTAATTGGTATTAGCCTTCAATTTTATGGGTAATAGCCTTTTGCCTCAAACATGATTCATCTGGCTTCTTAAAGGGGGTATTAGCCTTCGATTTTGGGAAATATTGATCCCGAGTCGACTAGCCCCATTTCAGTGGGTATTAGGCTTAGATTTCTAACCTGGTTGGTCTTGTCATATCGAAACCCTTTTTAGTTGGTATTAGCCTTCAATTTTATGGGTAATAGCCTTTTCCCTCCAACATGATTCAACTGGCTTCTTAGAGGGGGTATTAGCCTTCGATTTTGAGAAATATTGATCCCGAGTCGACTAGCCCCTATTAGGGTTTTAGGGTTTGGGGTTTTAGGGTTTGGGGTTTAGGGTTTAGGGTTTAGGGTTTCGGGTTTAGGGTTTCGGGTTTAGGGTTTAGGGTTTAGGGTTTAGGGTTGAGGGTTTAGGGTTGAGGGTTGAGGGTTGAGGGTTGAGGGTTCAGGGTTCAGGGTTCAGGGTTCAGGGTTCAGGGTTCAGGGTTTGGGTTTGGGTTTGGGTTTGGGTTTGGGTTTAGGGTTTAGGGTTTAGGGTTTAGGGTTTAGGGTTTAGGGTTTAGGGTTTAGGGGGGGCATAATGTCACTTTCTAGAGAGAGGTTAGTGAGAGAAGCTCTGAAATTTTCTTCTTGTCGGCGTACTGTTCTTCTCCGTTGAACTCCGGCGAGTAGAAATCCAGCCCTTGTCCCGTGATAATCACACGTACTGCCACCTTTTTTCATTTCAAATCCTTAAACTACCAGCCGCTATTCAATCCTAGCCACAAAAATCCCTTTTGTCCTGTACCCCAAGCCTCCCGTTTACCCACAAAAACCCCTCTTTTACCTATCTTTTCTGCCACCTTTCATCTCCGGTCATTTCAAGGTTCCACTTGCTAGACAGCCATCACATCTTCATTTCTTCTTTCAAATGACAGCCATAAAGCCAACCTCGTGGGCTGAACGAGTTCGAGTCTCAGACTCAAACTCTCGGTGCACTTTGGAAAAAATAGGTCGACAGCCGCCAGGAACCATCCTTCAAATCCCCATGGACATGCAGTTGGCAGATGCAGAAGACTGGAAGAGGAGCATGATTGGTTTTTTTGTTAGCTATAAGCTACCGTTTTATGCAGTCCAATCCATAGCCAACAGAATATGGAAATCCCATGGTTTGGAAAAAACAATGGTGTTATCCAATGGATTCATGGTATTTCGGTTCTTTTCTGTAACACAAATGGAGGAGGTGCTAGCCCGTGGTCCTTGGATGTTTGGGGGCAAAACCATTCTCCTCCAACAATGGCAACCAGGCTTCAAGTTCGACAGAAACAAGATAAAGACCATCCCTGTGTGGGCAAGACTTCAAGGCCTTCCTTTTCCTCTTTGGAACAAACAAGGGCTGAGTATGGCAGCCAGTATGGTTGGGCGTCCATTAGCCAGTGATGAGGCTACACTTCACGGAACTAGAGTTGAATATGCACGGGTGTGTATAGAAATAGAAGCAGATGTGCCATTAGTTCATCATTTTCAGGTTGCAAGCTCTCTTTCAGAGGAGCCAATCACTGTGGATGTCACGTATGAGTGGAAACCTTCAAGGTGCGAAACTTGCAAAGTTTTTGGCCATTCTTGCAGACCTCAGACAAAAGAGAAAGGGAGGGACATTGATGCTTTGGAAGCTGAAGATCAAAAGTCCGAAGTCAAAGGGAATGAAACTGGTTCCCATCCTGCTAATCCGATTGTTGTGACCAAGGATTTGAATCCACGGAAGACAAACCATGAAGAAGGCCCACAGATGGATGCTGCGAAGGAAAATAATGAAAAGGAGAAGCCCACTTCTGAAGAGCTTGCAGTGGGGAATAAGAGTGGAGAACATGCATCCACGGAGGCAATTCCCAACCACAATAGGGGAAACAAGGCTGCGGCAATTTTGAGGGATGATTTGCAAGGTGGGCATACCATATGCACCATGAATAAGATGGTGTCCTTAAGCAGTGAAACTAAAGGCAAAGGAAAAGAGATTGCCTGTGAGATCACGAGTAGCAGTTCAGAAAGACAAGGGGACCACAACTCCCAGTTTGAGATCAACTCACCATCTCCTAAGCAGAAAAAGAAGAAAAAAGGAGGGAAGAAGCGGCAAGGGGGTCACAGCCCTCGTTAGTAAGATGTTTCTATTCCAACCATCATTTATTTTATGATTATAGGTACTTGGAATGTATGGGGACTAAATAATACCCATAAGCAGCAGGAGGTTCGAAATTGGATTAATTTCCAAAAGTTAGATATTTTTGGCTTACTTGAAACCAGAGTCTCTCATAATAAGATTAGGGAGGTGCAAGACAGTATTTTGCCCTTGAACTGGGCAGCTATAAATAATGTTGAAGGCAATTCTAATTGCAGGATTCTTGTGGGATGGAATACTCGCAGGTCTCATGTTCAGTGTATTCATGCTAGTGATCAATGGATTACTTGTGACGTTCGTAAAATTTCTAGTGCGCATGTCACTAGGATTACTTTTGTGTATGGGTCCAATAATTATGGTGATAGAACTACTCTTTGGCAGTACCTAGGTGCGGAGAGTATAACTAATGCTAGTATTCCTTGGAGTATTTTGGGCGATTTTAATGCTGTGCTTAGACCTAATGACAGAAGTGGAGGTTCTAGCATTTGGCAGAATTACCATAATGATTTTCCTAATTGCATTATGGGGGCTTCTCTTCAACAAATCCCATACTCAGGAATTCGGTTTACATGGCATAATGGCCAATCGGGGGAGGGGACTATTATGAGGAAATTGGATTGGATTTTTGGGAATCAATCTTTATTAGTCCAATGGCCGGCGGTAAGGGCTGTTTTTTTGCCTAGGCAAGTTTCGGACCATAGTGCTATGGTGCTTCATTTGGGCTATAATCTTCCAAGAGTTCAAGCCCCTTTCAAGTTCCTTAATCAATGGGCTTCTCATGATGATTTTTTGGCCATTGTGGGCTGTATTTGGCAGCAAAGAATTGTTGGGAATCCATTTTACCAACTAACAGCAAAGCTTACTATTTTGAAGTATCAGTTTCGGAGAAAGCATGCTCAATGTACAAGTCACATATCTCATCGGGTTTACAAGGCTAAGGAAGTTTGGTCGAAGGCTCAAGTGCAGTTAGACAGTGAACCTCAAAATGTTGATTACAGGATGCAGGAGAGGTGTTTTGCTAAAAACTTCATGAAGCTCAGTAAAGAGGAAGAGGCTTTTTATAAGCAAAGGTCTAGAGTGCAGTGGTTGAAATTAGGGGATCAAAACACTAAGTTTTTTCACCGCTCTCTTATGCACAGAAGAAGCCGAAATACCATCAATAGTCTCAAGGATGATCAAGGGGGAATATGCACTAACTTGAAGGAGATGGGGGATATGGCAGTTACTTATTTTAAAAACTTACTCTCAAGGGATGGCAATAGAGGGGATATTTCGGTGGAGGGCCTCTATCCTAAGAGTATTTCAGTTGAGACACAAGACAGTATGACTACTGCCATTTCAGATAAGGAGATAAAGGATGCGCTGTTTTCTATCCCAGATGACAAAGCCCCGGGGCCGGACGGTTATACTAGTCTCTTCTTTAAAGCTGCCTGGAGTATTATTGGTAATGATTTTATTAATGCGGTGAGATACTTCTTTACTAATAATCATTTGCCTCGATGTGTTAATTCCACTCGCATCACCTTGATTCCGAAGATGGAAAATCCCAACTCGCTTGAGGATTACAGACCAATCTCATGCTGTAATGTTTTATACAAATGTATTTCCAAAGTGCTGGTTGCTAGGTTACAGGTGATTCTTCCTCAAGTTATCAGCTCTTCCCAAACAGCTTTCATTTCTGGCCGTCACATCTCCGATGCGATCATGCTAACTCAGGAGTTAATGCATAACTACCATCTCAATTCTTACCCGGCTCGATGTGCAATTAAGGTGGACCTTCGCAAAGCCTTTGACACGGTGAATTGGGATTTCATCTT
>JAJQXV010000048.1:62500-65000 GCA_025169955.1 Salix arbutifolia
TAGGGTTTAGGGTTTAGGGTTTAGGGTTTAGGGTTTAGGGTTTAGGGTTTAGGGTTTAGGGTTTAGGGTTTAGGGTTTAGGGTTTAGGGTTTAGGGTTTAGGGTTTAGGGTTTAGGGTTTAGGGTTTAGGGTTTAGGGTTTAGGGTTTAGGGTTTAGGGTTTAGGGTTTAGGGTTTAGGGTTTAGGGTTTAGGGTTTAGGGTTTAGGGTTTAGGGTTTAGGGTTTAGGGTTTAGGGTTTAGGGTTTAGGGTTTAGGGTTTAGGGTTTAGGGTTTAGGGTTTAGGGTTTAGGGTTTAGGGTTTAGGGTTTAGGGTTTAGGGTTTAGGGTTTAGGGTTTAGGGTTTAGGGTTTAGGGTTTAGGGTTTAGGGTTTAGGGTTTAGGGTTTAGGGTTTAGGGTTTAGGGTTTAGGGTTTAGGGTTTAGGGTTTAGGGTTTAGGGTTTAGGGTTTAGGGTTTAGGGTTTAGGGTTTAGGGTTTAGGGTTTAGGGTTTAGGGTTTAGGGTTTAGGGTTTAGGGTTTAGGGTTTAGGGTTTAGGGTTTAGGGTTTAGGGTTTAGGGTTTAGGGTTTAGGGTTTAGGGTTTAGGGTTTAGGGTTTAGGGTTTAGGGTTTAGGGTTTAGGGTTTAGGGTTTAGGGTTTAGGGTTTAGGGTTTAGGGTTTAGGGTTTAGGGTTTAGGGTTTAGGGTTTAGGGTTTAGGGTTTAGGGTTTAGGGTTTAGGGTTTAGGGTTTAGGGTTTAGGGTTTAGGGTTTAGGGTTTAGGGTTTAGGGTTTAGGGTTTAGGGTTTAGGGTTTAGGGTTTAGGGTTTAGGGTTTAGGGTTTAGGGTTTAGGGTTTAGGGTTTAGGGTTTAGGGTTTAGGGTTTAGGGTTTAGGGTTTAGGGTTTAGGGTTTAGGGTTTAGGGTTTAGGGTTTAGGGTTTAGGGTTTAGGGTTTAGGGTTTAGGGTTTAGGGTTTAGGGTTTAGGGTTTAGGGTTTAGGGTTTAGGGTTTAGGGTTTAGGGTTTAGGGTTTAGGGTTTAGGGTTTAGGGTTTAGGGTTTAGGGTTTAGGGTTTAGGGTTTAGGGTTTAGGGTTTAGGGTTTAGGGTTTAGGGTTTAGGGTTTAGGGTTTAGGGTTTAGGGTTTAGGGTTTAGGGTTTAGGGTTTAGGGTTTAGGGTTTAGGGTTTAGGGTTTAGGGTTTAGGGTTTAGGGTTTAGGGTTTAGGGTTTAGGGTTTAGGGTTTAGGGTTTAGGGTTTAGGGTTTAGGGTTTAGGGTTTAGGGTTTAGGGTTTAGGGTTTAGGGTTTAGGGTTTAGGGTTTAGGGTTTAGGGTTTAGGGTTTAGGGTTTAGGGTTTAGGGTTTAGGGTTTAGGGTTTAGGGTTTAGGGTTTAGGGTTTAGGGTTTAGGGTTTAGGGTTTAGGGTTTAGGGTTTAGGGTTTAGGGTTTAGGGTTTAGGGTTTAGGGTTTAGGGTTTAGGGTTTAGGGTTTAGGGTTTAGGGTTTAGGGTTTAGGGTTTAGGGTTTAGGGTTTAGGGTTTAGGGTTTAGGGTTTAGGGTTTAGGGTTTAGGGTTTAGGGTTTAGGGTTTAGGGTTTAGGGTTTAGGGTTTAGGGTTTAGGGTTTAGGGTTTAGGGTTTAGGGTTTAGGGTTTAGGGTTTAGGGTTTAGGGTTTAGGGTTTAGGGTTTAGGGTTTAGGGTTTAGGGTTTAGGGTTTAGGGTTTAGGGTTTAGGGTTTAGGGTTTAGGGTTTAGGGTTTAGGGTTTAGGGTTTAGGGTTTAGGGTTTAGGGTTTAGGGTTTAGGGTTTAGGGTTTAGGGTTTAGGGTTTAGGGTTTAGGGTTTAGGGTTTAGGGTTTAGGGTTTAGGGTTTAGGGTTTAGGGTTTAGGGTTTAGGGTTTAGGGTTTAGGGTTTAGGGTTTAGGGTTTAGGGTTTAGGGTTTAGGGTTTAGGGTTTAGGGTTTAGGGTTTAGGGTTTAGGGTTTAGGGTTTAGGGTTTAGGGTTTAGGGTTTAGGGTTTAGGGTTTAGGGTTTAGGGTTTAGGGTTTAGGGTTTAGGGTTTAGGGTTTAGGGTTTAGGGTTTAGGGTTTAGGGTTTAGGGTTTAGGGTTTAGGGTTTAGGGTTTAGGGTTTAGGGTTTAGGGTTTAGGGTTTAGGGTTTAGGGTTTAGGGTTTAGGGTTTAGGGTTTAGGGTTTAGGGTTTAGGGTTTAGGGTTTAGGGTTTAGGGTTTAGGGTTTAGGGTTTAGGGTTTAGGGTTTAGGGTTTAGGGTTTAGGGTTTAGGGTTTAGGGTTTAGGGTTTAGGGTTTAGGGTTTAGGGTTTAGGGTTTAGGGTTTAGGGTTTAGGGTTTAGGGTTTAGGGTTTAGGGTTTAGGGTTTAGGGTTTAGGGTTTAGGGTTTAGGGTTTAGGGTTTAGGGTTTAGGGTTTAGGGTTTAGGGTTTAGGGTTTAGGGTTTAGGGTTTAGGGTTTAGGGTTTAGGGTTTAGGGTTTAGGGTTTAGGGTTTAGGGTTTAGGGTTTAGGGTTTAGGGTTT
>JAJQXV010000048.1:70919-148419 GCA_025169955.1 Salix arbutifolia
GACGAGCCCCATTTGAATGAGTAATAGCCTTAGATTTCAAACCTTGTTCATATCCAAGACCTTTTTAGTTGGTATTAGACTTCAATTTTATGGGTAATAGACTTTTCCCCCAAGCATGATTGAACTTGGTTTTTGGAGGGGGTGTTAGCCTTGGATTTTCGGACAAATTGATCCGTACTCGACGAGCCCCATTTGAATGAGTATAGCCTTAGATTTCAAACCTTGTTCATATCCAAGACCTTTTTAGTTGGTATTAGACTTCAATTTTATGGGTAATAGACTTTTCCCCCAAGCATGATTGAACTTGGTTTTTGGAGGGGGTGTTAGCCTTGGATTTTCGGACAAATTGATCCGTACTCGACGAGCCCCATTTGAATGAGTATTAGCCTTAGATTTCAAACCTTGTTCATATCCAAGACCTTTTTAGTTGGTATTAGACTTCAATTTTATGGGTAATAGACTTTTCCCCCAAGCATGATTGAACTTGGTTTTTGGAGGGGGTGTTAGCCTTGGATTTTCGGACAAATTGATCCGTACTCGACGAGCCCCATTTGAATGAGTATTAGCCTTAGATTTCAAACCTTGTTCATATCCAAGACCTTTTTAGTTGGTATTAGACTTCAATTTTATGGGTAATAGACTTTTCCCCCAAGCATGATTGAACTTGGTTTTTGGAGGGGGTGTTAGCCTTGGATTTTCGGACAAATTGATCCGTACTCGACGAGCCCCATTTGAATGAGTAATAGCCTTAGATTTCAAACCTTGTTCATATCCAAGACCTTTTTAGTTGGTATTAGACTTCAATTTTATGGGTAATAGACTTTTCCCCCAAGCATGATTGAACTTGGTTTTTGGAGGGGGTGTTAGCCTTGGATTTTCGGACAAATTGATCCGTACTCGACGAGCCCCATTTGAATGAGTAATAGCCTTAGATTTCAAACCTTGTTCATATCCAAGACCTTTTTAGTTGGTATTAGACTTCAATTTTATGGGTAATAGACTTTTCCCCCAAGCATGATTGAACTTGGTTTTTGGAGGGGGTGTTAGCCTTGGATTTTCGGACAAATTGATCCGTACTCGACGAGCCCCATTTGAATGAGTAATAGCCTTAGATTTCAAACCTTGTTCATATCCAAGACCTTTTTAGTTGGTATTAGACTTCAATTTTATGGGTAATAGACTTTTCCCCCAAGCATGATTGAACTTGGTTTTTGGAGGGGGTGTTAGCCTTGGATTTTCGGACAAATTGATCCGTACTCGACGAGCCCCATTTGAATGAGTAATAGCCTTAGATTTCAAACCTTGTTCATATCCAAGACCTTTTTAGTTGGTATTAGACTTCAATTTTATGGGTAATAGACTTTTCCCCCAAGCATGATTGAACTTGGTTTTTGGAGGGGGTGTTAGCCTTGGATTTTCGGACAAATTGATCCGTACTCGACGAGCCCCATTTGAATGAGTAATAGCCTTAGATTTCAAACCTTGTTCATATCCAAGACCTTTTTAGTTGGTATTAGACTTCAATTTTATGGGTAATAGACTTTTCCCCCAAGCATGATTGAACTTGGTTTTTGGAGGGGGTGTTAGCCTTGGATTTTCGGACAAATTGATCCGTACTCGACGAGCCCCATTTGAATGAGTAATAGCCTTAGATTTCAAACCTTGTTCATATCCAAGACCTTTTAGTTGGTATTAGACTTCAATTTTATGGGTAATAGACTTTTCCCCCAAGCATGATTGAACTTGGTTTTTGGAGGGGGTGTTAGCCTTGGATTTTCGGACAAATTGATCCTCACTCGACGAGCCCCATTTGAATGAGTAATAGCCTTAGATTTCAAACCTTGTTCATATCCAAGACCTTTTTAGTTGGTATTAGACTTCAATTTTATGGGTAATAGACTTTTCCCCCAAGCATGATTGAACTTGGTTTTTGGAGGGGGTGTTAGCCTTGGATTTTCGGACAAATTGATCCGTACTCGACGAGCCCCATTTGAATGAGTAATAGCCTTAGATTTCAAACCTTGTTCATATCCAAGACCTTTTAGTTGGTATTAGACTTCAATTTTATGGGTAATAGACTTTTCCCCCAAGCATGATTGAACTTGGTTTTTGGAGGGGGTGTTAGCCTTGGATTTTCGGACAAATTGATCCTCACTCGACGAGCCCCATTTGAATGAGTAATAGCCTTAGATTTCAAACCTTGTTCATATCCAAGACCTTTTTAGTTGGTATTAGACTTCAATTTTATGGGTAATAGACTTTTCCCCCAAGCATGATTGAACTTGGTTTTTGGAGGGGGTGTTAGCCTTGGATTTTCGGACAAATTGATCCTCACTCGACGAGCCCCATTTGAATGAGTATTAGCCTTAGATTTCAAACCTTGTTCATATCCAAGACCTTTTTAGTTGGTATTAGACTTCAATTTTATGGGTAATAGACTTTTCCCCCAAGCATGATTGAACTTGGTTTTTGGAGGGGGTGTTAGCCTTGGATTTTCGGACAAATTGATCCGTACTCGACGAGCCCCATTTGAATGAGTAATAGCCTTAGATTTCAAACCTTGTTCATATCCAAGACCTTTTTAGTTGGTATTAGACTTCAATTTTATGGGTAATAGACTTTTCCCCCAAGCATGATTGAACTTGGTTTTTGGAGGGGGTGTTAGCCTTGGATTTTCGGACAAATTGATCCGTACTCGACGAGCCCCATTTGAATGAGTAATAGCCTTAGATTTCAAACCTTGTTCATATCCAAGACCTTTTTAGTTGGTATTAGACTTCAATTTTATGGGTAATAGACTTTTCCCCCAAGCATGATTGAACTTGGTTTTTGGAGGGGGTGTTAGCCTTGGATTTTCGGACAAATTGATCCGTACTCGACGAGCCCCATTTGAATGAGTAATAGCCTTAGATTTCAAACCTTGTTCATATCCAAGACCTTTTTAGTTGGTATTAGACTTCAATTTTATGGGTAATAGACTTTTCCCCCAAGCATGATTGAACTTGGTTTTTGGAGGGGGTGTTAGCCTTGGATTTTCGGACAAATTGATCCGTACTCGACGAGCCCCATTTGAATGAGTAATAGCCTTAGATTTCAAACCTTGTTCATATCCAAGACCTTTTTAGTTGGTATTAGACTTCAATTTTATGGGTAATAGACTTTTCCCCCAAGCATGATTGAACTTGGTTTTTGGAGGGGGTGTTAGCCTTGGATTTTCGGACAAATTGATCCGTACTCGACGAGCCCCATTTGAATGAGTAATAGCCTTAGATTTCAAACCTTGTTCATATCAAGACCTTTTTAGTTGGTATTAGACTTCAATTTTATGGGTAATAGACTTTTCCCCCAAGCATGATTGAACTTGGTTTTTGGAGGGGGTGTTAGCCTTGGATTTTCGGACAAATTGATCCGTACTCGACGAGCCCCATTTGAATGAGTAATAGCCTTAGATTTCAAACCTTGTTCATATCCAAGACCTTTTTAGTTGGTATTAGACTTCAATTTTATGGGTAATAGACTTTTCCCCCAAGCATGATTGAACTTGGTTTTTGGAGGGGGTGTTAGCCTTGGATTTTCGGACAAATTGATCCGTACTCGACGAGCCCCATTTGAATGAGTAATAGCCTTAGATTTCAAACCTTGTTCATATCCAAGACCTTTTTAGTTGGTATTAGACTTCAATTTTATGGGTAATAGACTTTTCCCCCAAGCATGATTGAACTTGGTTTTTGGAGGGGGTGTTAGCCTTGGATTTTCGGACAAATTGATCCGTACTCGACGAGCCCCATTTGAATGAGTAATAGCCTTAGATTTCAAACCTTGTTCATATCCAAGACCTTTTTAGTTGGTATTAGACTTCAATTTTATGGGTAATAGACTTTTCCCCCAAGCATGATTGAACTTGGTTTTTGGAGGGGGTGTTAGCCTTGGATTTTCGGACAAATTGATCCGTACTCGACGAGCCCCATTTGAATGAGTAATAGCCTTAGATTTCAAACCTTGTTCATATCCAAGACCTTTTTAGTTGGTATTAGACTTCAATTTTATGGGTAATAGACTTTTCCCCCAAGCATGATTGAACTTGGTTTTTGGAGGGGGTGTTAGCCTTGGATTTTCGGACAAATTGATCCGTACTCGACGAGCCCCATTTGAATGAGTAATAGCCTTAGATTTCAAACCTTGTTCATATCCAAGACCTTTTTAGTTGGTATTAGACTTCAATTTTATGGGTAATAGACTTTTCCCCCAAGCATGATTGAACTTGGTTTTTGGAGGGGGTGTTAGCCTTGGATTTTCGGACAAATTGATCCGTACTCGACGAGCCCCATTTGAATGAGTAATAGCCTTAGATTTCAAACCTTGTTCATATCCAAGACCTTTTTAGTTGGTATTAGACTTCAATTTTATGGGTAATAGACTTTTCCCCCAAGCATGATTGAACTTGGTTTTTGGAGGGGGTGTTAGCCTTGGATTTTCGGACAAATTGATCCGTACTCGACGAGCCCCATTTGAATGAGTAATAGCCTTAGATTTCAAACCTTGTTCATATCCAAGACCTTTTTAGTTGGTATTAGACTTCAATTTTATGGGTAATAGACTTTTCCCCCAAGCATGATTGAACTTGGTTTTTGGAGGGGGTGTTAGCCTTGGATTTTCGGACAAATTGATCCGTACTCGACGAGCCCCATTTGAATGAGTAATAGCCTTAGATTTCAAACCTTGTTCATATCCAAGACCTTTTTAGTTGGTATTAGACTTCAATTTTATGGGTAATAGACTTTTCCCCCAAGCATGATTGAACTTGGTTTTTGGAGGGGGTGTTAGCCTTGGATTTTCGGACAAATTGATCCGTACTCGACGAGCCCCATTTGAATGAGTAATAGCCTTAGATTTCAAACCTTGTTCATATCCAAGACCTTTTTAGTTGGTATTAGACTTCAATTTTATGGGTAATAGACTTTTCCCCCAAGCATGATTGAACTTGGTTTTTGGAGGGGGTGTTAGCCTTGGATTTTCGGACAAATTGATCCGTACTCGACGAGCCCCATTTGAATGAGTAATAGCCTTAGATTTCAAACCTTGTTCATATCCAAGACCTTTTTAGTTGGTATTAGACTTCAATTTTATGGGTAATAGACTTTTCCCCCAAGCATGATTGAACTTGGTTTTTGGAGGGGGTGTTAGCCTTGGATTTTCGGACAAATTGATCCGTACTCGACGAGCCCCATTTGAATGAGTAATAGCCTTAGATTTCAAACCTTGTTCATATCCAAGACCTTTTTAGTTGGTATTAGACTTCAATTTTATGGGTAATAGACTTTTCCCCCAAGCATGATTGAACTTGGTTTTTGGAGGGGGTGTTAGCCTTGGATTTTCGGACAAATTGATCCGTACTCGACGAGCCCCATTTGAATGAGTAATAGCCTTAGATTTCAAACCTTGTTCATATCCAAGACCTTTTTAGTTGGTATTAGACTTCAATTTTATGGGTAATAGACTTTTCCCCCAAGCATGATTGAACTTGGTTTTTGGAGGGGGTGTTAGCCTTGGATTTTCGGACAAATTGATCCGTACTCGACGAGCCCCATTTGAATGAGTAATAGCCTTAGATTTCAAACCTTGTTCATATCCAAGACCTTTTTAGTTGGTATTAGACTTCAATTTTATGGGTAATAGACTTTTCCCCCAAGCATGATTGAACTTGGTTTTTGGAGGGGGTGTTAGCCTTGGATTTTCGGACAAATTGATCCGTACTCGACGAGCCCCATTTGAATGAGTAATAGCCTTAGATTTCAAACCTTGTTCATATCCAAGACCTTTTTAGTTGGTATTAGACTTCAATTTTATGGGTAATAGACTTTTCCCCCAAGCATGATTGAACTTGGTTTTTGGAGGGGGTGTTAGCCTTGGATTTTCGGACAAATTGATCCGTACTCGACGAGCCCCATTTGAATGAGTAATAGCCTTAGATTTCAAACCTTGTTCATATCCAAGACCTTTTTAGTTGGTATTAGACTTCAATTTTATGGGTAATAGACTTTTCCCCCAAGCATGATTGAACTTGGTTTTTGGAGGGGGTGTTAGCCTTGGATTTTCGGACAAATTGATCCGTACTCGACGAGCCCCATTTGAATGAGTAATAGCCTTAGATTTCAAACCTTGTTCATATCCAAGACCTTTTTAGTTGGTATTAGACTTCAATTTTATGGGTAATAGACTTTTCCCCCAAGCATGATTGAACTTGGTTTTTGGAGGGGGTGTTAGCCTTGGATTTTCGGACAAATTGATCCGTACTCGACGAGCCCCATTTGAATGAGTATAGCCTTAGATTTCAAACCTTGTTCATATCCAAGACCTTTTTAGTTGGTATTAGACTTCAATTTTATGGGTAATAGACTTTTCCCCCAAGCATGATTGAACTTGGTTTTTGGAGGGGGTGTTAGCCTTGGATTTTCGGACAAATTGATCCGTACTCGACGAGCCCCATTTGAATGAGTATAGCCTTAGATTTCAAACCTTGTTCATATCCAAGACCTTTTTAGTTGGTATTAGACTTCAATTTTATGGGTAATAGACTTTTCCCCCAAGCATGATTGAACTTGGTTTTTGGAGGGGGTGTTAGCCTTGGATTTTCGGACAAATTGATCCGTACTCGACGAGCCCCATTTGAATGAGTAATAGCCTTAGATTTCAAACCTTGTTCATATCCAAGACCTTTTTAGTTGGTATTAGACTTCAATTTTATGGGTAATAGACTTTTCCCCCAAGCATGATTGAACTTGGTTTTTGGAGGGGGTGTTAGCCTTGGATTTTCGGACAAATTGATCCGTACTCGACGAGCCCCATTTGAATGAGTAATAGCCTTAGATTTCAAACCTTGTTCATATCCAAGACCTTTTTAGTTGGTATTAGACTTCAATTTTATGGGTAATAGACTTTTCCCCCAAGCATGATTGAACTTGGTTTTTGGAGGGGGTGTTAGCCTTGGATTTTCGGACAAATTGATCCGTACTCGACGAGCCCCATTTGAATGAGTAATAGCCTTAGATTTCAAACCTTGTTCATATCCAAGACCTTTTTAGTTGGTATTAGACTTCAATTTTATGGGTAATAGACTTTTCCCCCAAGCATGATTGAACTTGGTTTTTGGAGGGGGTGTTAGCCTTGGATTTTCGGACAAATTGATCCTCACTCGACGAGCCCCATTTGAATGAGTAATAGCCTTAGATTTCAAACCTTGTTCATATCCAAGACCTTTTTAGTTGGTATTAGACTTCAATTTTATGGGTAATAGACTTTTCCCCCAAGCATGATTGAACTTGGTTTTTGGAGGGGGTGTTAGCCTTGGATTTTCGGACAAATTGATCCGTACTCGACGAGCCCCATTTGAATGAGTAATAGCCTTAGATTTCAAACCTTGTTCATATCCAAGACCTTTTTAGTTGGTATTAGACTTCAATTTTATGGGTAATAGACTTTTCCCCCAAGCATGATTGAACTTGGTTTTTGGAGGGGGTGTTAGCCTTGGATTTTCGGACAAATTGATCCGTACTCGACGAGCCCCATTTGAATGAGTAATAGCCTTAGATTTCAAACCTTGTTCATATCCAAGACCTTTTTAGTTGGTATTAGACTTCAATTTTATGGGTAATAGACTTTTCCCCCAAGCATGATTGAACTTGGTTTTTGGAGGGGGTGTTAGCCTTGGATTTTCGGACAAATTGATCCTCACTCGACGAGCCCCATTTGAATGAGTATTAGCCTTAGATTTCAAACCTTGTTCATATCCAAGACCTTTTTAGTTGGTATTAGACTTCAATTTTATGGGTAATAGACTTTTCCCCCAAGCATGATTGAACTTGGTTTTTGGAGGGGGTGTTAGCCTTGGATTTTCGGACAAATTGATCCGTACTCGACGAGCCCCATTTGAATGAGTATTAGCCTTAGATTTCAAACCTTGTTCATATCCAAGACCTTTTTAGTTGGTATTAGACTTCAATTTTATGGGTAATAGACTTTTCCCCCAAGCATGATTGAACTTGGTTTTTGGAGGGGGTGTTAGCCTTGGATTTTCGGACAAATTGATCCGTACTCGACGAGCCCCATTTGAATGAGTAATAGCCTTAGATTTCAAACCTTGTTCATATCCAAGACCTTTTTAGTTGGTATTAGACTTCAATTTTATGGGTAATAGACTTTTCCCCCAAGCATGATTGAACTTGGTTTTTGGAGGGGGTGTTAGCCTTGGATTTTCGGACAAATTGATCCGTACTCGACGAGCCCCATTTGAATGAGTAATAGCCTTAGATTTCAAACCTTGTTCATATCCAAGACCTTTTTAGTTGGTATTAGACTTCAATTTTATGGGTAATAGACTTTTCCCCCAAGCATGATTGAACTTGGTTTTTGGAGGGGGTGTTAGCCTTGGATTTTCGGACAAATTGATCCGTACTCGACGAGCCCCATTTGAATGAGTAATAGCCTTAGATTTCAAACCTTGTTCATATCCAAGACCTTTTTAGTTGGTATTAGACTTCAATTTTATGGGTAATAGACTTTTCCCCCAAGCATGATTGAACTTGGTTTTTGGAGGGGGTGTTAGCCTTGGATTTTCGGACAAATTGATCCGTACTCGACGAGCCCCATTTGAATGAGTATAGCCTTAGATTTCAAACCTTGTTCATATCCAAGACCTTTTTAGTTGGTATTAGACTTCAATTTTATGGGTAATAGACTTTTCCCCCAAGCATGATTGAACTTGGTTTTTGGAGGGGGTGTTAGCCTTGGATTTTCGGACAAATTGATCCGTACTCGACGAGCCCCATTTGAATGAGTAATAGCCTTAGATTTCAAACCTTGTTCATATCCAAGACCTTTTTAGTTGGTATTAGACTTCAATTTTATGGGTAATAGACTTTTCCCCCAAGCATGATTGAACTTGGTTTTTGGAGGGGGTGTTAGCCTTGGATTTTCGGACAAATTGATCCGTACTCGACGAGCCCCATTTGAATGAGTATTAGCCTTAGATTTCAAACCTTGTTCATATCCAAGACCTTTTTAGTTGGTATTAGACTTCAATTTTATGGGTAATAGACTTTTCCCCCAAGCATGATTGAACTTGGTTTTTGGAGGGGGTGTTAGCCTTGGATTTTCGGACAAATTGATCCTACTCGACGAGCCCCATTTGAATGAGTAATAGCCTTAGATTTCAAACCTTGTTCATATCCAAGACCTTTTTAGTTGGTATTAGACTTCAATTTTATGGGTAATAGACTTTTCCCCCAAGCATGATTGAACTTGGTTTTTGGAGGGGGTGTTAGCCTTGGATTTTCGGACAAATTGATCCGTACTCGACGAGCCCCATTTGAATGAGTAATAGCCTTAGATTTCAAACCTTGTTCATATCCAAGACCTTTTTAGTTGGTATTAGACTTCAATTTTATGGGTAATAGACTTTTCCCCCAAGCATGATTGAACTTGGTTTTTGGAGGGGGTGTTAGCCTTGGATTTTCGGACAAATTGATCCGTACTCGACGAGCCCCATTTGAATGAGTAATAGCCTTAGATTTCAAACCTTGTTCATATCCAAGACCTTTTTAGTTGGTATTAGACTTCAATTTTATGGGTAATAGACTTTTCCCCCAAGCATGATTGAACTTGGTTTTTGGAGGGGGTGTTAGCCTTGGATTTTCGGACAAATTGATCCGTACTCGACGAGCCCCATTTGAATGAGTAATAGCCTTAGATTTCAAACCTTGTTCATATCCAAGACCTTTTTAGTTGGTATTAGACTTCAATTTTATGGGTAATAGACTTTTCCCCCAAGCATGATTGAACTTGGTTTTTGGAGGGGGTGTTAGCCTTGGATTTTCGGACAAATTGATCCGTACTCGACGAGCCCCATTTGAATGAGTAATAGCCTTAGATTTCAAACCTTGTTCATATCCAAGACCTTTTTAGTTGGTATTAGACTTCAATTTTATGGGTAATAGACTTTTCCCCCAAGCATGATTGAACTTGGTTTTTGGAGGGGGTGTTAGCCTTGGATTTTCGGACAAATTGATCCGTACTCGACGAGCCCCATTTGAATGAGTAATAGCCTTAGATTTCAAACCTTGTTCATATCCAAGACCTTTTTAGTTGGTATTAGACTTCAATTTTATGGGTAATAGACTTTTCCCCCAAGCATGATTGAACTTGGTTTTTGGAGGGGGTGTTAGCCTTGGATTTTCGGACAAATTGATCCTCACTCGACGAGCCCCATTTGAATGAGTATAGCCTTAGATTTCAAACCTTGTTCATATCCAAGACCTTTTTAGTTGGTATTAGACTTCAATTTTATGGGTAATAGACTTTTCCCCCAAGCATGATTGAACTTGGTTTTTGGAGGGGGTGTTAGCCTTGGATTTTCGGACAAATTGATCCGTACTCGACGAGCCCCATTTGAATGAGTATAGCCTTAGATTTCAAACCTTGTTCATATCCAAGACCTTTTTAGTTGGTATTAGACTTCAATTTTATGGGTAATAGACTTTTCCCCCAAGCATGATTGAACTTGGTTTTTGGAGGGGGTGTTAGCCTTGGATTTTCGGACAAATTGATCCTCACTCGACGAGCCCCATTTGAATGAGTATAGCCTTAGATTTCAAACCTTGTTCATATCCAAGACCTTTTTAGTTGGTATTAGACTTCAATTTTATGGGTAATAGACTTTTCCCCCAAGCATGATTGAACTTGGTTTTTGGAGGGGGTGTTAGCCTTGGATTTTCGGACAAATTGATCCTCACTCGACGAGCCCCATTTGAATGAGTATAGCCTTAGATTTCAAACCTTGTTCATATCCAAGACCTTTTTAGTTGGTATTAGACTTCAATTTTATGGGTAATAGACTTTTCCCCCAAGCATGATTGAACTTGGTTTTTGGAGGGGGTGTTAGCCTTGGATTTTCGGACAAATTGATCCGTACTCGACGAGCCCCATTTGAATGAGTAATAGCCTTAGATTTCAAACCTTGTTCATATCCAAGACCTTTTTAGTTGGTATTAGACTTCAATTTTATGGGTAATAGACTTTTCCCCCAAGCATGATTGAACTTGGTTTTTGGAGGGGGTGTTAGCCTTGGATTTTCGGACAAATTGATCCGTACTCGACGAGCCCCATTTGAATGAGTAATAGCCTTAGATTTCAAACCTTGTTCATATCCAAGACCTTTTTAGTTGGTATTAGACTTCAATTTTATGGGTAATAGACTTTTCCCCCAAGCATGATTGAACTTGGTTTTTGGAGGGGGTGTTAGCCTTGGATTTTCGGACAAATTGATCCGTACTCGACGAGCCCCATTTGAATGAGTAATAGCCTTAGATTTCAAACCTTGTTCATATCCAAGACCTTTTTAGTTGGTATTAGACTTCAATTTTATGGGTAATAGACTTTTCCCCCAAGCATGATTGAACTTGGTTTTTGGAGGGGGTGTTAGCCTTGGATTTTCGGACAAATTGATCCGTACTCGACGAGCCCCATTTGAATGAGTAATAGCCTTAGATTTCAAACCTTGTTCATATCCAAGACCTTTTTAGTTGGTATTAGACTTCAATTTTATGGGTAATAGACTTTTCCCCCAAGCATGATTGAACTTGGTTTTTGGAGGGGGTGTTAGCCTTGGATTTTCGGACAAATTGATCCGTACTCGACGAGCCCCATTTGAATGAGTAATAGCCTTAGATTTCAAACCTTGTTCATATCCAAGACCTTTTTAGTTGGTATTAGACTTCAATTTTATGGGTAATAGACTTTTCCCCCAAGCATGATTGAACTTGGTTTTTGGAGGGGGTGTTAGCCTTGGATTTTCGGACAAATTGATCCGTACTCGACGAGCCCCATTTGAATGAGTATTAGCCTTAGATTTCAAACCTTGTTCATATCCAAGACCTTTTTAGTTGGTATTAGACTTCAATTTTATGGGTAATAGACTTTTCCCCCAAGCATGATTGAACTTGGTTTTTGGAGGGGGTGTTAGCCTTGGATTTTCGGACAAATTGATCCGTCACTCGACGAGCCCCATTTGAATGAGTAATAGCCTTAGATTTCAAACCTTGTTCATATCCAAGACCTTTTTAGTTGGTATTAGACTTCAATTTTATGGGTAATAGACTTTTCCCCCAAGCATGATTGAACTTGGTTTTTGGAGGGGGTGTTAGCCTTGGATTTTCGGACAAATTGATCCGTACTCGACGAGCCCCATTTGAATGAGTATAGCCTTAGATTTCAAACCTTGTTCATATCCAAGACCTTTTTAGTTGGTATTAGACTTCAATTTTATGGGTAATAGACTTTTCCCCCAAGCATGATTGAACTTGGTTTTTGGAGGGGGTGTTAGCCTTGGATTTTCGGACAAATTGATCCGTACTCGACGAGCCCCATTTGAATGAGTATAGCCTTAGATTTCAAACCTTGTTCATATCCAAGACCTTTTTAGTTGGTATTAGACTTCAATTTTATGGGTAATAGACTTTTCCCCCAAGCATGATTGAACTTGGTTTTTGGAGGGGGTGTTAGCCTTGGATTTTCGGACAAATTGATCCTCACTCGACGAGCCCCATTTGAATGAGTAATAGCCTTAGATTTCAAACCTTGTTCATATCCAAGACCTTTTTAGTTGGTATTAGACTTCAATTTTATGGGTAATAGACTTTTCCCCCAAGCATGATTGAACTTGGTTTTTGGAGGGGGTGTTAGCCTTGGATTTTCGGACAAATTGATCCGTACTCGACGAGCCCCATTTGAATGAGTAATAGCCTTAGATTTCAAACCTTGTTCATATCCAAGACCTTTTTAGTTGGTATTAGACTTCAATTTTATGGGTAATAGACTTTTCCCCCAAGCATGATTGAACTTGGTTTTTGGAGGGGGTGTTAGCCTTGGATTTTCGGACAAATTGATCCGTACTCGACGAGCCCCATTTGAATGAGTATTAGCCTTAGATTTCAAACCTTGTTCATATCCAAGACCTTTTTAGTTGGTATTAGACTTCAATTTTATGGGTAATAGACTTTTCCCCCAAGCATGATTGAACTTGGTTTTTGGAGGGGGTGTTAGCCTTGGATTTTCGGACAAATTGATCCTCACTCGACGAGCCCCATTTGAATGAGTATTAGCCTTAGATTTCAAACCTTGTTCATATCCAAGACCTTTTTAGTTGGTATTAGACTTCAATTTTATGGGTAATAGACTTTTCCCCCAAGCATGATTGAACTTGGTTTTTGGAGGGGGTGTTAGCCTTGGATTTTCGGACAAATTGATCCGTACTCGACGAGCCCCATTTGAATGAGTATTAGCCTTAGATTTCAAACCTTGTTCATATCCAAGACCTTTTTAGTTGGTATTAGACTTCAATTTTATGGGTAATAGACTTTTCCCCCAAGCATGATTGAACTTGGTTTTTGGAGGGGGTGTTAGCCTTGGATTTTCGGACAAATTGATCCGTACTCGACGAGCCCCATTTGAATGAGTAATAGCCTTAGATTTCAAACCTTGTTCATATCCAAGACCTTTTTAGTTGGTATTAGACTTCAATTTTATGGGTAATAGACTTTTCCCCCAAGCATGATTGAACTTGGTTTTTGGAGGGGGTGTTAGCCTTGGATTTTCGGACAAATTGATCCTCACTCGACGAGCCCCATTTGAATGAGTAATAGCCTTAGATTTCAAACCTTGTTCATATCCAAGACCTTTTTAGTTGGTATTAGACTTCAATTTTATGGGTAATAGACTTTTCCCCCAAGCATGATTGAACTTGGTTTTTGGAGGGGGTGTTAGCCTTGGATTTTCGGACAAATTGATCCGTACTCGACGAGCCCCATTTGAATGAGTATAGCCTTAGATTTCAAACCTTGTTCATATCCAAGACCTTTTTAGTTGGTATTAGACTTCAATTTTATGGGTAATAGACTTTTCCCCCAAGCATGATTGAACTTGGTTTTTGGAGGGGGTGTTAGCCTTGGATTTTCGGACAAATTGATCCGTACTCGACGAGCCCCATTTGAATGAGTATAGCCTTAGATTTCAAACCTTGTTCATATCCAAGACCTTTTTAGTTGGTATTAGACTTCAATTTTATGGGTAATAGACTTTTCCCCCAAGCATGATTGAACTTGGTTTTTGGAGGGGGTGTTAGCCTTGGATTTTCGGACAAATTGATCCTCACTCGACGAGCCCCATTTGAATGAGTATAGCCTTAGATTTCAAACCTTGTTCATATCCAAGACCTTTTTAGTTGGTATTAGACTTCAATTTTATGGGTAATAGACTTTTCCCCCAAGCATGATTGAACTTGGTTTTTGGAGGGGGTGTTAGCCTTGGATTTTCGGACAAATTGATCCGTACTCGACGAGCCCCATTTGAATGAGTATTAGCCTTAGATTTCAAACCTTGTTCATATCCAAGACCTTTTTAGTTGGTATTAGACTTCAATTTTATGGGTAATAGACTTTTCCCCCAAGCATGATTGAACTTGGTTTTTGGAGGGGGTGTTAGCCTTGGATTTTCGGACAAATTGATCCGTCACTCGACGAGCCCCATTTGAATGAGTAATAGCCTTAGATTTCAAACCTTGTTCATATCCAAGACCTTTTTAGTTGGTATTAGACTTCAATTTTATGGGTAATAGACTTTTCCCCCAAGCATGATTGAACTTGGTTTTTGGAGGGGGTGTTAGCCTTGGATTTTCGGACAAATTGATCCTCACTCGACGAGCCCCATTTGAATGAGTATTAGCCTTAGATTTCAAACCTTGTTCATATCCAAGACCTTTTTAGTTGGTATTAGACTTCAATTTTATGGGTAATAGACTTTTCCCCCAAGCATGATTGAACTTGGTTTTTGGAGGGGGTGTTAGCCTTGGATTTTCGGACAAATTGATCCGTACTCGACGAGCCCCATTTGAATGAGTATTAGCCTTAGATTTCAAACCTTGTTCATATCCAAGACCTTTTTAGTTGGTATTAGACTTCAATTTTATGGGTAATAGACTTTTCCCCCAAGCATGATTGAACTTGGTTTTTGGAGGGGGTGTTAGCCTTGGATTTTCGGACAAATTGATCCTCACTCGACGAGCCCCATTTGAATGAGTAATAGCCTTAGATTTCAAACCTTGTTCATATCCAAGACCTTTTTAGTTGGTATTAGACTTCAATTTTATGGGTAATAGACTTTTCCCCCAAGCATGATTGAACTTGGTTTTTGGAGGGGGTGTTAGCCTTGGATTTTCGGACAAATTGATCCGTACTCGACGAGCCCCATTTGAATGAGTAATAGCCTTAGATTTCAAACCTTGTTCATATCCAAGACCTTTTTAGTTGGTATTAGACTTCAATTTTATGGGTAATAGACTTTTCCCCCAAGCATGATTGAACTTGGTTTTTGGAGGGGGTGTTAGCCTTGGATTTTCGGACAAATTGATCCGTACTCGACGAGCCCCATTTGAATGAGTATTAGCCTTAGATTTCAAACCTTGTTCATATCCAAGACCTTTTTAGTTGGTATTAGACTTCAATTTTATGGGTAATAGACTTTTCCCCCAAGCATGATTGAACTTGGTTTTTGGAGGGGGTGTTAGCCTTGGATTTTCGGACAAATTGATCCTCACTCGACGAGCCCCATTTGAATGAGTATAGCCTTAGATTTCAAACCTTGTTCATATCCAAGACCTTTTTAGTTGGTATTAGACTTCAATTTTATGGGTAATAGACTTTTCCCCCAAGCATGATTGAACTTGGTTTTTGGAGGGGGTGTTAGCCTTGGATTTTCGGACAAATTGATCCGTACTCGACGAGCCCCATTTGAATGAGTATAGCCTTAGATTTCAAACCTTGTTCATATCCAAGACCTTTTTAGTTGGTATTAGACTTCAATTTTATGGGTAATAGACTTTTCCCCCAAGCATGATTGAACTTGGTTTTTGGAGGGGGTGTTAGCCTTGGATTTTCGGACAAATTGATCCGTACTCGACGAGCCCCATTTGAATGAGTATAGCCTTAGATTTCAAACCTTGTTCATATCCAAGACCTTTTTAGTTGGTATTAGACTTCAATTTTATGGGTAATAGACTTTTCCCCCAAGCATGATTGAACTTGGTTTTTGGAGGGGGTGTTAGCCTTGGATTTTCGGACAAATTGATCCTCACTCGACGAGCCCCATTTGAATGAGTAATAGCCTTAGATTTCAAACCTTGTTCATATCCAAGACCTTTTTAGTTGGTATTAGACTTCAATTTTATGGGTAATAGACTTTTCCCCCAAGCATGATTGAACTTGGTTTTTGGAGGGGGTGTTAGCCTTGGATTTTCGGACAAATTGATCCGTACTCGACGAGCCCCATTTGAATGAGTATAGCCTTAGATTTCAAACCTTGTTCATATCCAAGACCTTTTTAGTTGGTATTAGACTTCAATTTTATGGGTAATAGACTTTTCCCCCAAGCATGATTGAACTTGGTTTTTGGAGGGGGTGTTAGCCTTGGATTTTCGGACAAATTGATCCTCACTCGACGAGCCCCATTTGAATGAGTATAGCCTTAGATTTCAAACCTTGTTCATATCCAAGACCTTTTTAGTTGGTATTAGACTTCAATTTTATGGGTAATAGACTTTTCCCCCAAGCATGATTGAACTTGGTTTTTGGAGGGGGTGTTAGCCTTGGATTTTCGGACAAATTGATCCTCACTCGACGAGCCCCATTTGAATGAGTATAGCCTTAGATTTCAAACCTTGTTCATATCCAAGACCTTTTTAGTTGGTATTAGACTTCAATTTTATGGGTAATAGACTTTTCCCCCAAGCATGATTGAACTTGGTTTTTGGAGGGGGTGTTAGCCTTGGATTTTCGGACAAATTGATCCGTACTCGACGAGCCCCATTTGAATGAGTATAGCCTTAGATTTCAAACCTTGTTCATATCCAAGACCTTTTTAGTTGGTATTAGACTTCAATTTTATGGGTAATAGACTTTTCCCCCAAGCATGATTGAACTTGGTTTTTGGAGGGGGTGTTAGCCTTGGATTTTCGGACAAATTGATCCGTACTCGACGAGCCCCATTTGAATGAGTAATAGCCTTAGATTTCAAACCTTGTTCATATCCAAGACCTTTTTAGTTGGTATTAGACTTCAATTTTATGGGTAATAGACTTTTCCCCCAAGCATGATTGAACTTGGTTTTTGGAGGGGGTGTTAGCCTTGGATTTTCGGACAAATTGATCCTCACTCGACGAGCCCCATTTGAATGAGTATAGCCTTAGATTTCAAACCTTGTTCATATCCAAGACCTTTTTAGTTGGTATTAGACTTCAATTTTATGGGTAATAGACTTTTCCCCCAAGCATGATTGAACTTGGTTTTTGGAGGGGGTGTTAGCCTTGGATTTTCGGACAAATTGATCCGTACTCGACGAGCCCCATTTGAATGAGTATTAGCCTTAGATTTCAAACCTTGTTCATATCCAAGACCTTTTTAGTTGGTATTAGACTTCAATTTTATGGGTAATAGACTTTTCCCCCAAGCATGATTGAACTTGGTTTTTGGAGGGGGTGTTAGCCTTGGATTTTCGGACAAATTGATCCTCACTCGACGAGCCCCATTTGAATGAGTATAGCCTTAGATTTCAAACCTTGTTCATATCCAAGACCTTTTTAGTTGGTATTAGACTTCAATTTTATGGGTAATAGACTTTTCCCCCAAGCATGATTGAACTTGGTTTTTGGAGGGGGTGTTAGCCTTGGATTTTCGGACAAATTGATCCGTACTCGACGAGCCCCATTTGAATGAGTAATAGCCTTAGATTTCAAACCTTGTTCATATCCAAGACCTTTTTAGTTGGTATTAGACTTCAATTTTATGGGTAATAGACTTTTCCCCCAAGCATGATTGAACTTGGTTTTTGGAGGGGGTGTTAGCCTTGGATTTTCGGACAAATTGATCCGTACTCGACGAGCCCCATTTGAATGAGTAATAGCCTTAGATTTCAAACCTTGTTCATATCCAAGACCTTTTTAGTTGGTATTAGACTTCAATTTTATGGGTAATAGACTTTTCCCCCAAGCATGATTGAACTTGGTTTTTGGAGGGGGTGTTAGCCTTGGATTTTCGGACAAATTGATCCTCACTCGACGAGCCCCATTTGAATGAGTAATAGCCTTAGATTTCAAACCTTGTTCATATCCAAGACCTTTTTAGTTGGTATTAGACTTCAATTTTATGGGTAATAGACTTTTCCCCCAAGCATGATTGAACTTGGTTTTTGGAGGGGGTGTTAGCCTTGGATTTTCGGACAAATTGATCCGTACTCGACGAGCCCCATTTGAATGAGTATTAGCCTTAGATTTCAAACCTTGTTCATATCCAAGACCTTTTTAGTTGGTATTAGACTTCAATTTTATGGGTAATAGACTTTTCCCCCAAGCATGATTGAACTTGGTTTTTGGAGGGGGTGTTAGCCTTGGATTTTCGGACAAATTGATCCTCACTCGACGAGCCCCATTTGAATGAGTAATAGCCTTAGATTTCAAACCTTGTTCATATCCAAGACCTTTTTAGTTGGTATTAGACTTCAATTTTATGGGTAATAGACTTTTCCCCCAAGCATGATTGAACTTGGTTTTTGGAGGGGGTGTTAGCCTTGGATTTTCGGACAAATTGATCCTCACTCGACGAGCCCCATTTGAATGAGTAATAGCCTTAGATTTCAAACCTTGTTCATATCCAAGACCTTTTTAGTTGGTATTAGACTTCAATTTTATGGGTAATAGACTTTTCCCCCAAGCATGATTGAACTTGGTTTTTGGAGGGGGTGTTAGCCTTGGATTTTCGGACAAATTGATCCGTACTCGACGAGCCCCATTTGAATGAGTATTAGCCTTAGATTTCAAACCTTGTTCATATCCAAGACCTTTTTAGTTGGTATTAGACTTCAATTTTATGGGTAATAGACTTTTCCCCCAAGCATGATTGAACTTGGTTTTTGGAGGGGGTGTTAGCCTTGGATTTTCGGACAAATTGATCCGTCACTCGACGAGCCCCATTTGAATGAGTATTAGCCTTAGATTTCAAACCTTGTTCATATCCAAGACCTTTTTAGTTGGTATTAGACTTCAATTTTATGGGTAATAGACTTTTCCCCCAAGCATGATTGAACTTGGTTTTTGGAGGGGGTGTTAGCCTTGGATTTTCGGACAAATTGATCCTCACTCGACGAGCCCCATTTGAATGAGTATAGCCTTAGATTTCAAACCTTGTTCATATCCAAGACCTTTTTAGTTGGTATTAGACTTCAATTTTATGGGTAATAGACTTTTCCCCCAAGCATGATTGAACTTGGTTTTTGGAGGGGGTGTTAGCCTTGGATTTTCGGACAAATTGATCCGTACTCGACGAGCCCCATTTGAATGAGTATAGCCTTAGATTTCAAACCTTGTTCATATCCAAGACCTTTTTAGTTGGTATTAGACTTCAATTTTATGGGTAATAGACTTTTCCCCCAAGCATGATTGAACTTGGTTTTTGGAGGGGGTGTTAGCCTTGGATTTTCGGACAAATTGATCCGTACTCGACGAGCCCCATTTGAATGAGTAATAGCCTTAGATTTCAAACCTTGTTCATATCCAAGACCTTTTTAGTTGGTATTAGACTTCAATTTTATGGGTAATAGACTTTTCCCCCAAGCATGATTGAACTTGGTTTTTGGAGGGGGTGTTAGCCTTGGATTTTCGGACAAATTGATCCTCACTCGACGAGCCCCATTTGAATGAGTATTAGCCTTAGATTTCAAACCTTGTTCATATCCAAGACCTTTTTAGTTGGTATTAGACTTCAATTTTATGGGTAATAGACTTTTCCCCCAAGCATGATTGAACTTGGTTTTTGGAGGGGGTGTTAGCCTTGGATTTTCGGACAAATTGATCCGTACTCGACGAGCCCCATTTGAATGAGTATTAGCCTTAGATTTCAAACCTTGTTCATATCCAAGACCTTTTTAGTTGGTATTAGACTTCAATTTTATGGGTAATAGACTTTTCCCCCAAGCATGATTGAACTTGGTTTTTGGAGGGGGTGTTAGCCTTGGATTTTCGGACAAATTGATCCGTACTCGACGAGCCCCATTTGAATGAGTATAGCCTTAGATTTCAAACCTTGTTCATATCCAAGACCTTTTTAGTTGGTATTAGACTTCAATTTTATGGGTAATAGACTTTTCCCCCAAGCATGATTGAACTTGGTTTTTGGAGGGGGTGTTAGCCTTGGATTTTCGGACAAATTGATCCTCACTCGACGAGCCCCATTTGAATGAGTATTAGCCTTAGATTTCAAACCTTGTTCATATCCAAGACCTTTTTAGTTGGTATTAGACTTCAATTTTATGGGTAATAGACTTTTCCCCCAAGCATGATTGAACTTGGTTTTTGGAGGGGGTGTTAGCCTTGGATTTTCGGACAAATTGATCCTCACTCGACGAGCCCCATTTGAATGAGTAATAGCCTTAGATTTCAAACCTTGTTCATATCCAAGACCTTTTTAGTTGGTATTAGACTTCAATTTTATGGGTAATAGACTTTTCCCCCAAGCATGATTGAACTTGGTTTTTGGAGGGGGTGTTAGCCTTGGATTTTCGGACAAATTGATCCTCACTCGACGAGCCCCATTTGAATGAGTATAGCCTTAGATTTCAAACCTTGTTCATATCCAAGACCTTTTTAGTTGGTATTAGACTTCAATTTTATGGGTAATAGACTTTTCCCCCAAGCATGATTGAACTTGGTTTTTGGAGGGGGTGTTAGCCTTGGATTTTCGGACAAATTGATCCGTACTCGACGAGCCCCATTTGAATGAGTATTAGCCTTAGATTTCAAACCTTGTTCATATCCAAGACCTTTTTAGTTGGTATTAGACTTCAATTTTATGGGTAATAGACTTTTCCCCCAAGCATGATTGAACTTGGTTTTTGGAGGGGGTGTTAGCCTTGGATTTTCGGACAAATTGATCCGTACTCGACGAGCCCCATTTGAATGAGTATAGCCTTAGATTTCAAACCTTGTTCATATCCAAGACCTTTTTAGTTGGTATTAGACTTCAATTTTATGGGTAATAGACTTTTCCCCCAAGCATGATTGAACTTGGTTTTTGGAGGGGGTGTTAGCCTTGGATTTTCGGACAAATTGATCCTCACTCGACGAGCCCCATTTGAATGAGTATAGCCTTAGATTTCAAACCTTGTTCATATCCAAGACCTTTTTAGTTGGTATTAGACTTCAATTTTATGGGTAATAGACTTTTCCCCCAAGCATGATTGAACTTGGTTTTTGGAGGGGGTGTTAGCCTTGGATTTTCGGACAAATTGATCCGTACTCGACGAGCCCCATTTGAATGAGTATTAGCCTTAGATTTCAAACCTTGTTCATATCCAAGACCTTTTTAGTTGGTATTAGACTTCAATTTTATGGGTAATAGACTTTTCCCCCAAGCATGATTGAACTTGGTTTTTGGAGGGGGTGTTAGCCTTGGATTTTCGGACAAATTGATCCTCACTCGACGAGCCCCATTTGAATGAGTATTAGCCTTAGATTTCAAACCTTGTTCATATCCAAGACCTTTTTAGTTGGTATTAGACTTCAATTTTATGGGTAATAGACTTTTCCCCCAAGCATGATTGAACTTGGTTTTTGGAGGGGGTGTTAGCCTTGGATTTTCGGACAAATTGATCCGTACTCGACGAGCCCCATTTGAATGAGTATTAGCCTTAGATTTCAAACCTTGTTCATATCCAAGACCTTTTTAGTTGGTATTAGACTTCAATTTTATGGGTAATAGACTTTTCCCCCAAGCATGATTGAACTTGGTTTTTGGAGGGGGTGTTAGCCTTGGATTTTCGGACAAATTGATCCGTACTCGACGAGCCCCATTTGAATGAGTATTAGCCTTAGATTTCAAACCTTGTTCATATCCAAGACCTTTTTAGTTGGTATTAGACTTCAATTTTATGGGTAATAGACTTTTCCCCCAAGCATGATTGAACTTGGTTTTTGGAGGGGGTGTTAGCCTTGGATTTTCGGACAAATTGATCCTCACTCGACGAGCCCCATTTGAATGAGTAATAGCCTTAGATTTCAAACCTTGTTCATATCCAAGACCTTTTTAGTTGGTATTAGACTTCAATTTTATGGGTAATAGACTTTTCCCCCAAGCATGATTGAACTTGGTTTTTGGAGGGGGTGTTAGCCTTGGATTTTCGGACAAATTGATCCTCACTCGACGAGCCCCATTTGAATGAGTATTAGCCTTAGATTTCAAACCTTGTTCATATCCAAGACCTTTTTAGTTGGTATTAGACTTCAATTTTATGGGTAATAGACTTTTCCCCCAAGCATGATTGAACTTGGTTTTTGGAGGGGGTGTTAGCCTTGGATTTTCGGACAAATTGATCCGTACTCGACGAGCCCCATTTGAATGAGTATTAGCCTTAGATTTCAAACCTTGTTCATATCCAAGACCTTTTTAGTTGGTATTAGACTTCAATTTTATGGGTAATAGACTTTTCCCCCAAGCATGATTGAACTTGGTTTTTGGAGGGGGTGTTAGCCTTGGATTTTCGGACAAATTGATCCTCACTCGACGAGCCCCATTTGAATGAGTATTAGCCTTAGATTTCAAACCTTGTTCATATCCAAGACCTTTTTAGTTGGTATTAGACTTCAATTTTATGGGTAATAGACTTTTCCCCCAAGCATGATTGAACTTGGTTTTTGGAGGGGGTGTTAGCCTTGGATTTTCGGACAAATTGATCCTCACTCGACGAGCCCCATTTGAATGAGTATTAGCCTTAGATTTCAAACCTTGTTCATATCCAAGACCTTTTTAGTTGGTATTAGACTTCAATTTTATGGGTAATAGACTTTTCCCCCAAGCATGATTGAACTTGGTTTTTGGAGGGGGTGTTAGCCTTGGATTTTCGGACAAATTGATCCTCACTCGACGAGCCCCATTTGAATGAGTATTAGCCTTAGATTTCAAACCTTGTTCATATCCAAGACCTTTTTAGTTGGTATTAGACTTCAATTTTATGGGTAATAGACTTTTCCCCCAAGCATGATTGAACTTGGTTTTTGGAGGGGGTGTTAGCCTTGGATTTTCGGACAAATTGATCCTCACTCGACGAGCCCCATTTGAATGAGTATTAGCCTTAGATTTCAAACCTTGTTCATATCCAAGACCTTTTTAGTTGGTATTAGACTTCAATTTTATGGGTAATAGACTTTTCCCCCAAGCATGATTGAACTTGGTTTTTGGAGGGGGTGTTAGCCTTGGATTTTCGGACAAATTGATCCGTACTCGACGAGCCCCATTTGAATGAGTATTAGCCTTAGATTTCAAACCTTGTTCATATCCAAGACCTTTTTAGTTGGTATTAGACTTCAATTTTATGGGTAATAGACTTTTCCCCCAAGCATGATTGAACTTGGTTTTTGGAGGGGGTGTTAGCCTTGGATTTTCGGACAAATTGATCCGTACTCGACGAGCCCCATTTGAATGAGTATTAGCCTTAGATTTCAAACCTTGTTCATATCCAAGACCTTTTTAGTTGGTATTAGACTTCAATTTTATGGGTAATAGACTTTTCCCCCAAGCATGATTGAACTTGGTTTTTGGAGGGGGTGTTAGCCTTGGATTTTCGGACAAATTGATCCTCACTCGACGAGCCCCATTTGAATGAGTATTAGCCTTAGATTTCAAACCTTGTTCATATCCAAGACCTTTTTAGTTGGTATTAGACTTCAATTTTATGGGTAATAGACTTTTCCCCCAAGCATGATTGAACTTGGTTTTTGGAGGGGGTGTTAGCCTTGGATTTTCGGACAAATTGATCCTCACTCGACGAGCCCCATTTGAATGAGTATTAGCCTTAGATTTCAAACCTTGTTCATATCCAAGACCTTTTTAGTTGGTATTAGACTTCAATTTTATGGGTAATAGACTTTTCCCCCAAGCATGATTGAACTTGGTTTTTGGAGGGGGTGTTAGCCTTGGATTTTCGGACAAATTGATCCTCACTCGACGAGCCCCATTTGAATGAGTATTAGCCTTAGATTTCAAACCTTGTTCATATCCAAGACCTTTTTAGTTGGTATTAGACTTCAATTTTATGGGTAATAGACTTTTCCCCCAAGCATGATTGAACTTGGTTTTTGGAGGGGGTGTTAGCCTTGGATTTTCGGACAAATTGATCCGTACTCGACGAGCCCCATTTGAATGAGTATTAGCCTTAGATTTCAAACCTTGTTCATATCCAAGACCTTTTTAGTTGGTATTAGACTTCAATTTTATGGGTAATAGACTTTTCCCCCAAGCATGATTGAACTTGGTTTTTGGAGGGGGTGTTAGCCTTGGATTTTCGGACAAATTGATCCTCACTCGACGAGCCCCATTTGAATGAGTATTAGCCTTAGATTTCAAACCTTGTTCATATCCAAGACCTTTTTAGTTGGTATTAGACTTCAATTTTATGGGTAATAGACTTTTCCCCCAAGCATGATTGAACTTGGTTTTTGGAGGGGGTGTTAGCCTTGGATTTTCGGACAAATTCATCCTCACTCGACGAGCCCCATTTGAATGAGTATTAGCCTTAGATTTCAAACCTTGTTCATATCCAAGACCTTTTTAGTTGGTATTACACTTCAATTTTATGGGTAATAGACTTTTCCCCCAAGCATGATTGAACTTGGTTTTTGGAGGGGGTGTTAGCCTTGGATTTTCGGACAAATTGATCCTCACTCGACGAGCCCCATTTGAATGAGTATTAGCCTTAGATTTCAAACCTTGTTCATATCCAAGACCTTTTTAGTTGGTATTAGACTTCAATTTTATGGGTAATAGACTTTTCCCCCAAGCATGATTGAACTTGGTTTTTGGAGGGGGTGTTAGCCTTGGATTTTCGGACAAATTGATCCTCACTCGACGAGCCCCATTTGAATGAGTATTAGCCTTAGATTTCAAACCTTGTTCATATCCAAGACCTTTTTAGTTGGTATTAGACTTCAATTTTATGGGTAATAGACTTTTCCCCCAAGCATGATTGAACTTGGTTTTTGGAGGGGGTGTTAGCCTTGGATTTTCGGACAAATTGATCCTCACTCGACGAGCCCCATTTGAATGAGTATTAGCCTTAGATTTCAAACCTTGTTCATATCCAAGACCTTTTTAGTTGGTATTAGACTTCAATTTTATGGGTAATAGACTTTTCCCCCAAGCATGATTGAACTTGGTTTTTGGAGGGGGTGTTAGCCTTGGATTTTCGGACAAATTGATCCGTACTCGACGAGCCCCATTTGAATGAGTATTAGCCTTAGATTTCAAACCTTGTTCATATCCAAGACCTTTTTAGTTGGTATTAGACTTCAATTTTATGGGTAATAGACTTTTCCCCCAAGCATGATTGAACTTGGTTTTTGGAGGGGGTGTTAGCCTTGGATTTTCGGACAAATTGATCCTCACTCGACGAGCCCCATTTGAATGAGTATTAGCCTTAGATTTCAAACCTTGTTCATATCCAAGACCTTTTTAGTTGGTATTAGACTTCAATTTTATGGGTAATAGACTTTTCCCCCAAGCATGATTGAACTTGGTTTTTGGAGGGGGTGTTAGCCTTGGATTTTCGGACAAATTGATCCTCACTCGACGAGCCCCATTTGAATGAGTATTAGCCTTAGATTTCAAACCTTGTTCATATCCAAGACCTTTTTAGTTGGTATTAGACTTCAATTTTATGGGTAATAGACTTTTCCCCCAAGCATGATTGAACTTGGTTTTTGGAGGGGGTGTTAGCCTTGGATTTTCGGACAAATTGATCCTCACTCGACGAGCCCCATTTGAATGAGTATTAGCCTTAGATTTCAAACCTTGTTCATATCCAAGACCTTTTTAGTTGGTATTAGACTTCAATTTTATGGGTAATAGACTTTTCCCCCAAGCATGATTGAACTTGGTTTTTGGAGGGGGTGTTAGCCTTGGATTTTCGGACAAATTGATCCTCACTCGACGAGCCCCATTTGAATGAGTATTAGCCTTAGATTTCAAACCTTGTTCATATCCAAGACCTTTTTAGTTGGTATTAGACTTCAATTTTATGGGTAATAGACTTTTCCCCCAAGCATGATTGAACTTGGTTTTTGGAGGGGGTGTTAGCCTTGGATTTTCGGACAAATTGATCCTCACTCGACGAGCCCCATTTGAATGAGTATTAGCCTTAGATTTCAAACCTTGTTCATATCCAAGACCTTTTTAGTTGGTATTAGACTTCAATTTTATGGGTAATAGACTTTTCCCCCAAGCATGATTGAACTTGGTTTTTGGAGGGGGTGTTAGCCTTGGATTTTCGGACAAATTGATCCTCACTCGACGAGCCCCATTTGAATGAGTATTAGCCTTAGATTTCAAACCTTGTTCATATCCAAGACCTTTTTAGTTGGTATTAGACTTCAATTTTATGGGTAATAGACTTTTCCCCCAAGCATGATTGAACTTGGTTTTTGGAGGGGGTGTTAGCCTTGGATTTTCGGACAAATTGATCCTCACTCGACGAGCCCCATTTGAATGAGTATTAGCCTTAGATTTCAAACCTTGTTCATATCCAAGACCTTTTTAGTTGGTATTAGACTTCAATTTTATGGGTAATAGACTTTTCCCCCAAGCATGATTGAACTTGGTTTTTGGAGGGGGTGTTAGCCTTGGATTTTCGGACAAATTGATCCTCACTCGACGAGCCCCATTTGAATGAGTATTAGCCTTAGATTTCAAACCTTGTTCATATCCAAGACCTTTTTAGTTGGTATTAGACTTCAATTTTATGGGTAATAGACTTTTCCCCCAAGCATGATTGAACTTGGTTTTTGGAGGGGGTGTTAGCCTTGGATTTTCGGACAAATTGATCCTCACTCGACGAGCCCCATTTGAATGAGTATTAGCCTTAGATTTCAAACCTTGTTCATATCCAAGACCTTTTTAGTTGGTATTAGACTTCAATTTTATGGGTAATAGACTTTTCCCCCAAGCATGATTGAACTTGGTTTTTGGAGGGGGTGTTAGCCTTGGATTTTCGGACAAATTGATCCTCACTCGACGAGCCCCATTTCAATGAGTATTAGCCTTAGATTTCAAACCTTGTTCATATCCAAGACCTTTTTAGTTGGTATTAGACTTCAATTTTATGGGTAATAGACTTTTCCCCCAAGCATGATTGAACTTGGTTTTTGGAGGGGGTGTTAGCCTTGGATTTTCGGACAAATTGATCCTCACTCGACGAGCCCCATTTCAATGAGTATTAGCCTTAGATTTCAAACCTTGTTCATATGAAAGACCTTTTTAGTTGGTATTAGACTTCAATTTTATGGGTAATAGACTTTTCCCCCAAGCATGATTGAACTTGGTTTTTGGAGGGGGTGTTAGCCTTGGATTTTCGGACAAATTCATCCTCACTCGACGAGCCCCATTTGAATGAGTATTAGCCTTAGATTTCAAACCTTGTTCATATCCAAAGACCTTTTTAGTTGGTATTAGACTTCAATTTTATGGGTAATAGACTTTTCCCCCAAGCATGATTGAACTTGGTTTTTGGAGGGGGTGTTAGCCTTGGATTTTCGGACAAATTGATCCTCACTCGACGAGCCCCATTTGAATGAGTATTAGCCTTAGATTTCAAACCTTGTTCATATCCAAGACCTTTTTAGTTGGTATTAGACTTCAATTTTATGGGTAATAGACTTTTCCCCCAAGCATGATTGAACTTGGTTTTTGGAGGGGGTGTTAGCCTTGGATTTTCGGACAAATTGATCCGTACTCGACGAGCCCCATTTGAATGAGTATTAGCCTTAGATTTCAAACCTTGTTCATATCCAAGACCTTTTTAGTTGGTATTAGACTTCAATTTTATGGGTAATAGACTTTTCCCCCAAGCATGATTGAACTTGGTTTTTGGAGGGGGTGTTAGCCTTGGATTTTCGGACAAATTGATCCTCACTCGACGAGCCCCATTTGAATGAGTATTAGCCTTAGATTTCAAACCTTGTTCATATCCAAGACCTTTTTAGTTGGTATTAGACTTCAATTTTATGGGTAATAGACTTTTCCCCCAAGCATGATTGAACTTGGTTTTTGGAGGGGGTGTTAGCCTTGGATTTTCGGACAAATTGATCCTCACTCGACGAGCCCCATTTGAATGAGTATTAGCCTTAGATTTCAAACCTTGTTCATATCCAAAGACCTTTTTAGTTGGTATTAGACTTCAATTTTATGGGTAATAGACTTTTCCCCCAAGCATGATTGAACTTGGTTTTTGGAGGGGGTGTTAGCCTTGGATTTTCGGACAAATTGATCCTCACTCGACGAGCCCCATTTCAATGAGTATTAGCCTTAGATTTCAAACCTTGTTCATATCCAAAGACCTTTTTAGTTGGTATTAGACTTCAATTTTATGGGTAATAGACTTTTCCCCCAAGCATGATTGAACTTGGTTTTTGGAGGGGGTGTTAGCCTTGGATTTTCGGACAAATTGATCCTCACTCGACGAGCCCCATTTGAATGAGTATTAGCCTTAGATTTCAAACCTTGTTCATATCCAAGACCTTTTTAGTTGGTATTAGACTTCAATTTTATGGGTAATAGACTTTTCCCCCAAGCATGATTGAACTTGGTTTTTGGAGGGGGTGTTAGCCTTGGATTTTCGGACAAATTCATCCTCACTCGACGAGCCCCATTTGAATGAGTATTAGCCTTAGATTTCAAACCTTGTTCATATCCAAGACCTTTTTAGTTGGTATTAGACTTCAATTTTATGGGTAATAGACTTTTCCCCCAAGCATGATTGAACTTGGTTTTTGGAGGGGGTGTTAGCCTTGGATTTTCGGACAAATTGATCCTCACTCGACGAGCCCCATTTCAATGAGTATTAGCCTTAGATTTCAAACCTTGTTCATATCCAAGACCTTTTTAGTTGGTATTAGACTTCAATTTTATGGGTAATAGACTTTTCCCCCAAGCATGATTGAACTTGGTTTTTGGAGGGGGTGTTAGCCTTGGATTTTCGGACAAATTGATCCTCACTCGACGAGCCCCATTTGAATGAGTATTAGCCTTAGATTTCAAACCTTGTTCATATCCAAGACCTTTTTAGTTGGTATTAGACTTCAATTTTATGGGTAATAGACTTTTCCCCCAAGCATGATTGAACTTGGTTTTTGGAGGGGGTGTTAGCCTTGGATTTTCGGACAAATTGATCCTCACTCGACGAGCCCCATTTGAATGAGTATTAGCCTTAGATTTCAAACCTTGTTCATATCCAAGACCTTTTTAGTTGGTATTAGACTTCAATTTTATGGGTAATAGACTTTTCCCCCAAGCATGATTGAACTTGGTTTTTGGAGGGGGTGTTAGCCTTGGATTTTCGGACAAATTGATCCTCACTCGACGAGCCCCATTTGAATGAGTATTAGCCTTAGATTTCAAACCTTGTTCATATCCAAGACCTTTTTAGTTGGTATTAGACTTCAATTTTATGGGTAATAGACTTTTCCCCCAAGCATGATTGAACTTGGTTTTTGGAGGGGGTGTTAGCCTTGGATTTTCGGACAAATTGATCCTCACTCGACGAGCCCCATTTCAATGAGTATTAGCCTTAGATTTCAAACCTTGTTCATATCCAAGACCTTTTTAGTTGGTATTAGACTTCAATTTTATGGGTAATAGACTTTTCCCCCAAGCATGATTGAACTTGGTTTTTGGAGGGGGTGTTAGCCTTGGATTTTCGGACAAATTGATCCTCACTCGACGAGCCCCATTTCAATGAGTATTAGCCTTAGATTTCAAACCTTGTTCATATCAAAGACCTTTTTAGTTGGTATTAGACTTCAATTTTATGGGTAATAGACTTTTCCCCCAAGCATGATTGAACTTGGTTTTTGGAGGGGGTGTTAGCCTTGGATTTTCGGACAAATTGATCCTCACTCGACGAGCCCCATTTGAATGAGTATTAGCCTTAGATTTCAAACCTTGTTCATATCCAAGACCTTTTTAGTTGGTATTAGACTTCAATTTTATGGGTAATAGACTTTTCCCCCAAGCATGATTGAACTTGGTTTTTGGAGGGGGTGTTAGCCTTGGATTTTCGGACAAATTGATCCTCACTCGACGAGCCCCATTTGAATGAGTATTAGCCTTAGATTTCAAACCTTGTTCATATCCAAGACCTTTTTAGTTGGTATTAGACTTCAATTTTATGGGTAATAGACTTTTCCCCCAAGCATGATTGAACTTGGTTTTTGGAGGGGGTGTTAGCCTTGGATTTTCGGACAAATTGATCCTCACTCGACGAGCCCCATTTCAATGAGTATTAGCCTTAGATTTCAAACCTTGTTCATATCCAAGACCTTTTTAGTTGGTATTAGACTTCAATTTTATGGGTAATAGACTTTTCCCCCAAGCATGATTGAACTTGGTTTTTGGAGGGGGTGTTAGCCTTGGATTTTCGGACAAATTGATCCTCACTCGACGAGCCCCATTTCAATGAGTATTAGCCTTAGATTTCAAACCTTGTTCATATCAAAGACCTTTTTAGTTGGTATTAGACTTCAATTTTATGGGTAATAGACTTTTCCCCCAAGCATGATTGAACTTGGTTTTTGGAGGGGGTGTTAGCCTTGGATTTTCGGACAAATTGATCCTCACTCGACGAGCCCCATTTCAATGAGTATTAGCCTTAGATTTCAAACCTTGTTCATATCAAAGACCTTTTTAGTTGGTATTAGACTTCAATTTTATGGGTAATAGACTTTTCCCCCAAGCATGATTGAACTTGGTTTTTGGAGGGGGTGTTAGCCTTGGATTTTCGGACAAATTGATCCTACTCGACGAGCCCCATTTGAATGAGTATTAGCCTTAGATTTCAAACCTTGTTCATATCCAAGACCTTTTTAGTTGGTATTAGACTTCAATTTTATGGGTAATAGACTTTTCCCCCAAGCATGATTGAACTTGGTTTTTGGAGGGGGTGTTAGCCTTGGATTTTCGGACAAATTGATCCTCACTCGACGAGCCCCATTTCAATGAGTATTAGCCTTAGATTTCAAACCTTGTTCATATCCAAGACCTTTTTAGTTGGTATTAGACTTCAATTTTATGGGTAATAGACTTTTCCCCCAAGCATGATTGAACTTGGTTTTTGGAGGGGGTGTTAGCCTTGGATTTTCGGACAAATTGATCCTCACTCGACGAGCCCCATTTCAATGAGTATTAGCCTTAGATTTCAAACCTTGTTCATATCCAAGACCTTTTTAGTTGGTATTAGACTTCAATTTTATGGGTAATAGACTTTTCCCCCAAGCATGATTGAACTTGGTTTTTGGAGGGGGTGTTAGCCTTGGATTTTCGGACAAATTGATCCTCACTCGACGAGCCCCATTTCAATGAGTATTAGCCTTAGATTTCAAACCTTGTTCATATCCAAGACCTTTTTAGTTGGTATTAGACTTCAATTTTATGGGTAATAGACTTTTCCCCCAAGCATGATTGAACTTGGTTTTTGGAGGGGGTGTTAGCCTTGGATTTTCGGACAAATTGATCCTCACTCGACGAGCCCCATTTCAATGAGTATTAGCCTTAGATTTCAAACCTTGTTCATATCCAAGACCTTTTTAGTTGGTATTAGACTTCAATTTTATGGGTAATAGACTTTTCCCCCAAGCATGATTGAACTTGGTTTTTGGAGGGGGTGTTAGCCTTGGATTTTCGGACAAATTGATCCTCACTCGACGAGCCCCATTTCAATGAGTATTAGCCTTAGATTTCAAACCTTGTTCATATCCAAGACCTTTTTAGTTGGTATTAGACTTCAATTTTATGGGTAATAGACTTTTCCCCCAAGCATGATTGAACTTGGTTTTTGGAGGGGGTGTTAGCCTTGGATTTTCGGACAAATTGATCCTCACTCGACGAGCCCCATTTCAATGAGTATTAGCCTTAGATTTCAAACCTTGTTCATATCAAAGACCTTTTTAGTTGGTATTAGACTTCAATTTTATGGGTAATAGACTTTTCCCCCAAGCATGATTGAACTTGGTTTTTGGAGGGGGTGTTAGCCTTGGATTTTCGGACAAATTGATCCTCACTCGACGAGCCCCATTTCAATGAGTATTAGCCTTAGATTTCAAACCTTGTTCATATCAAAGACCTTTTTAGTTGGTATTAGACTTCAATTTTATGGGTAATAGACTTTTCCCCCAAGCATGATTGAACTTGGTTTTTGGAGGGGGTGTTAGCCTTGGATTTTCGGACAAATTGATCCTACTCGACGAGCCCCATTTGAATGAGTATTAGCCTTAGATTTCAAACCTTGTTCATATCCAAGACCTTTTTAGTTGGTATTAGACTTCAATTTTATGGGTAATAGACTTTTCCCCCAAGCATGATTGAACTTGGTTTTTGGAGGGGGTGTTAGCCTTGGATTTTCGGACAAATTGATCCTCACTCGACGAGCCCCATTTCAATGAGTATTAGCCTTAGATTTCAAACCTTGTTCATATCCAAGACCTTTTTAGTTGGTATTAGACTTCAATTTTATGGGTAATAGACTTTTCCCCCAAGCATGATTGAACTTGGTTTTTGGAGGGGGTGTTAGCCTTGGATTTTCGGACAAATTGATCCTCACTCGACGAGCCCCATTTCAATGAGTATTAGCCTTAGATTTCAAACCTTGTTCATATCCAAAGACCTTTTTAGTTGGTATTAGACTTCAATTTTATGGGTAATAGACTTTTCCCCCAAGCATGATTGAACTTGGTTTTTGGAGGGGGTGTTAGCCTTGGATTTTCGGACAAATTGATCCTCACTCGACGAGCCCCATTTCAATGAGTATTAGCCTTAGATTTCAAACCTTGTTCATATCAAAGACCTTTTTAGTTGGTATTAGACTTCAATTTTATGGGTAATAGACTTTTCCCCCAAGCATGATTGAACTTGGTTTTTGGAGGGGGTGTTAGCCTTGGATTTTCGGACAAATTGATCCTCACTCGACGAGCCCCATTTCAATGAGTATTAGCCTTAGATTTCAAACCTTGTTCATATCCAAAGACCTTTTTAGTTGGTATTAGACTTCAATTTTATGGGTAATAGACTTTTCCCCCAAGCATGATTGAACTTGGTTTTTGGAGGGGGTGTTAGCCTTGGATTTTCGGACAAATTGATCCGTACTCGACGAGCCCCATTTGAATGAGTATTAGCCTTAGATTTCAAACCTTGTTCATATCCAAGACCTTTTTAGTTGGTATTAGACTTCAATTTTATGGGTAATAGACTTTTCCCCCAAGCATGATTGAACTTGGTTTTTGGAGGGGGTGTTAGCCTTGGATTTTCGGACAAATTGATCCTCACTCGACGAGCCCCATTTCAATGAGTATTAGCCTTAGATTTCAAACCTTGTTCATATCCAAAGACCTTTTTAGTTGGTATTAGACTTCAATTTTATGGGTAATAGACTTTTCCCCCAAGCATGATTGAACTTGGTTTTTGGAGGGGGTGTTAGCCTTGGATTTTCGGACAAATTGATCCTCACTCGACGAGCCCCATTTCAATGAGTATTAGCCTTAGATTTCAAACCTTGTTCATATCAAAGACCTTTTTAGTTGGTATTAGACTTCAATTTTATGGGTAATAGACTTTTCCCCCAAGCATGATTGAACTTGGTTTTTGGAGGGGGTGTTAGCCTTGGATTTTCGGACAAATTGATCCTCACTCGACGAGCCCCATTTCAATGAGTATTAGCCTTAGATTTCAAACCTTGTTCATATCAAGACCTTTTTAGTTGGTATTAGACTTCAATTTTATGGGTAATAGACTTTTCCCCCAAGCATGATTGAACTTGGTTTTTGGAGGGGGTGTTAGCCTTGGATTTTCGGACAAATTGATCCGTACTCGACGAGCCCCATTTCAATGAGTATTAGCCTTAGATTTCAAACCTTGTTCATATCCAAGACCTTTTTAGTTGGTATTAGACTTCAATTTTATGGGTAATAGACTTTTCCCCCAAGCATGATTGAACTTGGTTTTTGGAGGGGGTGTTAGCCTTGGATTTTCGGACAAATTGATCCGTACTCGACGAGCCCCATTTCAATGAGTATTAGCCTTAGATTTCAAACCTTGTTCATATCCAAGACCTTTTTAGTTGGTATTAGACTTCAATTTTATGGGTAATAGACTTTTCCCCCAAGCATGATTGAACTTGGTTTTTGGAGGGGGTGTTAGCCTTGGATTTTCGGACAAATTGATCCTCACTCGACGAGCCCCATTTCAATGAGTATTAGCCTTAGATTTCAAACCTTGTTCATATCAAAGACCTTTTTAGTTGGTATTAGACTTCAATTTTATGGGTAATAGACTTTTCCCCCAAGCATGATTGAACTTGGTTTTTGGAGGGGGTGTTAGCCTTGGATTTTCGGACAAATTGATCCTCACTCGACGAGCCCCATTTCAATGAGTATTAGCCTTAGATTTCAAACCTTGTTCATATCAAAGACCTTTTTAGTTGGTATTAGACTTCAATTTTATGGGTAATAGACTTTTCCCCCAAGCATGATTGAACTTGGTTTTTGGAGGGGGTGTTAGCCTTGGATTTTCGGACAAATTGATCCGTACTCGACGAGCCCCATTTGAATGAGTATTAGCCTTAGATTTCAAACCTTGTTCATATCCAAGACCTTTTTAGTTGGTATTAGACTTCAATTTTATGGGTAATAGACTTTTCCCCCAAGCATGATTGAACTTGGTTTTTGGAGGGGGTGTTAGCCTTGGATTTTCGGACAAATTGATCCTCACTCGACGAGCCCCATTTCAATGAGTATTAGCCTTAGATTTCAAACCTTGTTCATATCCAAGACCTTTTTAGTTGGTATTAGACTTCAATTTTATGGGTAATAGACTTTTCCCCCAAGCATGATTGAACTTGGTTTTTGGAGGGGGTGTTAGCCTTGGATTTTCGGACAAATTGATCCGTCACTCGACGAGCCCCATTTCAATGAGTATTAGCCTTAGATTTCAAACCTTGTTCATATCCAAGACCTTTTTAGTTGGTATTAGACTTCAATTTTATGGGTAATAGACTTTTCCCCCAAGCATGATTGAACTTGGTTTTTGGAGGGGGTGTTAGCCTTGGATTTTCGGACAAATTGATCCGTACTCGACGAGCCCCATTTCAATGAGTATTAGCCTTAGATTTCAAACCTTGTTCATATCAAAGACCTTTTTAGTTGGTATTAGACTTCAATTTTATGGGTAATAGACTTTTCCCCCAAGCATGATTGAACTTGGTTTTTGGAGGGGGTGTTAGCCTTGGATTTTCGGACAAATTGATCCGTACTCGAGGAGCCCCATTTCAATGAGTATTAGCCTTAGATTTCAAACCTTGTTCATATCCAAAGACCTTTTTAGTTGGTATTAGACTTCAATTTTATGGGTAATAGACTTTTCCCCCAAGCATGATTGAACTTGGTTTTTGGAGGGGGTGTTAGCCTTGGATTTTCGGACAAATTGATCCGTACTCGACGAGCCCCATTTCAATGAGTATTAGCCTTAGATTTCAAACCTTGTTCATATCCAAGACCTTTTTAGTTGGTATTAGACTTCAATTTTATGGGTAATAGACTTTTCCCCCAAGCATGATTGAACTTGGTTTTTGGAGGGGGTGTTAGCCTTGGATTTTCGGACAAATTGATCCTCACTCGACGAGCCCCATTTCAATGAGTATTAGCCTTAGATTTCAAACCTTGTTCATATCAAAGACCTTTTTAGTTGGTATTAGACTTCAATTTTATGGGTAATAGACTTTTCCCCCAAGCATGATTGAACTTGGTTTTTGGAGGGGGTGTTAGCCTTGGATTTTCGGACAAATTGATCCTCACTCGACGAGCCCCATTTCAATGAGTATTAGCCTTAGATTTCAAACCTTGTTCATATCAAAGACCTTTTTAGTTGGTATTAGACTTCAATTTTATGGGTAATAGACTTTTCCCCCAAGCATGATTGAACTTGGTTTTTGGAGGGGGTGTTAGCCTTGGATTTTCGGACAAATTGATCCGTACTCGACGAGCCCCATTTCAATGAGTATTAGCCTTAGATTTCAAACCTTGTTCATATCCAAGACCTTTTTAGTTGGTATTAGACTTCAATTTTATGGGTAATAGACTTTTCCCCCAAGCATGATTGAACTTGGTTTTTGGAGGGGGTGTTAGCCTTGGATTTTCGGACAAATTGATCCTACTCGACGAGCCCCATTTCAATGAGTATTAGCCTTAGATTTCAAACCTTGTTCATATCCAAGACCTTTTTAGTTGGTATTAGACTTCAATTTTATGGGTAATAGACTTTTCCCCCAAGCATGATTGAACTTGGTTTTTGGAGGGGGTGTTAGCCTTGGATTTTCGGACAAATTGATCCGTACTCGACGAGCCCCATTTCAATGAGTATTAGCCTTAGATTTCAAACCTTGTTCATATCCAAGACCTTTTTAGTTGGTATTAGACTTCAATTTTATGGGTAATAGACTTTTCCCCAAGCATGATTGAACTTGGTTTTTGGAGGGGGTGTTAGGCTTGGATTTTCGGACAAATTGATCCGTACTCGACGAGCCCCATTTCAATGAGTATTAGCCTTAGATTTCAAACCTTGTTCATATCAAAGACCTTTTTAGTTGGTATTAGACTTCAATTTTATGGGTAATAGACTTTTCCCCCAAGCATGATTGAACTTGGTTTTTGGAGGGGGTGTTAGGCTTGGATTTTCGGACAAATTGATCCGTACTCGACGAGCCCCATTTCAATGAGTATTAGCCTTAGATTTCAAACCTTGTTCATATCCAAAGACCTTTTTAGTTGGTATTAGACTTCAATTTTATGGGTAATAGACTTTTCCCCCAAGCATGATTGAACTTGGTTTTTGGAGGGGGTGTTAGCCTTGGATTTTCGGACAAATTGATCCGTACTCGACGAGCCCCATTTCAATGAGTATTAGCCTTAGATTTCAAACCTTGTTCATATCCAAGACCTTTTTAGTTGGTATTAGACTTCAATTTTATGGGTAATAGACTTTTCCCCCAAGCATGATTGAACTTGGTTTTTGGAGGGGGTGTTAGCCTTGGATTTTCGGACAAATTGATCCTACTCGACGAGCCCCATTTCAATGAGTATTAGCCTTAGATTTCAAACCTTGTTCATATCAAAGACCTTTTTAGTTGGTATTAGACTTCAATTTTATGGGTAATAGACTTTTCCCCCAAGCATGATTGAACTTGGTTTTTGGAGGGGGTGTTAGCCTTGGATTTTCGGACAAATTGATCCTACTCGACGAGCCCCATTTCAATGAGTATTAGCCTTAGATTTCAAACCTTGTTCATATCCAAAGACCTTTTTAGTTGGTATTAGACTTCAATTTTATGGGTAATAGACTTTTCCCCCAAGCATGATTGAACTTGGTTTTTGGAGGGGGTGTTAGCCTTGGATTTTCGGACAAATTGATCCGTACTCGACGAGCCCCATTTCAATGAGTATTAGCCTTAGATTTCAAACCTTGTTCATATCCAAGACCTTTTTAGTTGGTATTAGACTTCAATTTTATGGGTAATAGACTTTTCCCCCAAGCATGATTGAACTTGGTTTTTGGAGGGGGTGTTAGCCTTGGATTTTCGGACAAATTGATCCTACTCGACGAGCCCCATTTCAATGAGTATTAGCCTTAGATTTCAAACCTTGTTCATATCCAAGACCTTTTTAGTTGGTATTAGACTTCAATTTTATGGGTAATAGACTTTTCCCCCAAGCATGATTGAACTTGGTTTTTGGAGGGGGTGTTAGCCTTGGATTTTCGGACAAATTGATCCGTACTCGACGAGCCCCATTTCAATGAGTATTAGCCTTAGATTTCAAACCTTGTTCATATCCAAGACCTTTTTAGTTGGTATTAGACTTCAATTTTATGGGTAATAGACTTTTCCCCCAAGCATGATTGAACTTGGTTTTTGGAGGGGGTGTTAGCCTTGGATTTTCGGACAAATTGATCCTACTCGACGAGCCCCATTTCAATGAGTATTAGCCTTAGATTTCAAACCTTGTTCATATCCAAGACCTTTTTAGTTGGTATTAGACTTCAATTTTATGGGTAATAGACTTTTCCCCCAAGCATGATTGAACTTGGTTTTTGGAGGGGGTGTTAGCCTTGGATTTTCGGACAAATTGATCCGTACTCGACGAGCCCCATTTCAATGAGTATTAGCCTTAGATTTCAAACCTTGTTCATATCCAAGACCTTTTTAGTTGGTATTAGACTTCAATTTTATGGGTAATAGACTTTTCCCCCAAGCATGATTGAACTTGGTTTTTGGAGGGGGTGTTAGCCTTGGATTTTCGGACAAATTGATCCGTACTCGAGAGCCCCATTTCAATGAGTATTAGCCTTAGATTTCAAACCTTGTTCATATCCAAGACCTTTTTAGTTGGTATTAGACTTCAATTTTATGGGTAATAGACTTTTCCCCCAAGCATGATTGAACTTGGTTTTTGGAGGGGGTGTTAGCCTTGGATTTTCGGACAAATTGATCCGTACTCGACGAGCCCCATTTCAATGAGTATTAGCCTTAGATTTCAAACCTTGTTCATATCCAAAGACCTTTTTAGTTGGTATTAGACTTCAATTTTATGGGTAATAGACTTTTCCCCCAAGCATGATTGAACTTGGTTTTTGGAGGGGGTGTTAGCCTTGGATTTTCGGACAAATTGATCCGTACTCGACGAGCCCCATTTCAATGAGTATTAGCCTTAGATTTCAAACCTTGTTCATATCCAAGACCTTTTTAGTTGGTATTAGACTTCAATTTTATGGGTAATAGACTTTTCCCCCAAGCATGATTGAACTTGGTTTTTGGAGGGGGTGTTAGCCTTGGATTTTCGGACAAATTGATCCTACTCGACGAGCCCCATTTCAATGAGTATTAGCCTTAGATTTAACACCTTGTTCATATCCAAAGACCTTTTTAGTTGGTATTAGACTTCAATTTTATGGGTAATAGACTTTTCCCCCAAGCATGATTGAACTTGGTTTTGGAGGGGGTGTTAGCCTTGGATTTTCGGACAAATTGATCCTACTCGACGAGCCCCATTTCAATGAGTATTAGCCTTAGATTTCACCTTGTTCATATCCAAGACCTTTTTAGTTGGTATTAGACTTCAATTTTATGGGTAATAGACTTTTCCCCCAAGCATGATTGAACTTGGTTTTTGGAGGGGGTGTTAGCCTTGGATTTTCGGACAAATTGATCCGTACTCGACGAGCCCCATTTCAATGAGTATTAGCCTTAGATTTCAAACCTTGTTCATATCCAAGACCTTTTTAGTTGGTATTAGACTTCAATTTTATGGGTAATAGACTTTTCCCCCAAGCATGATTGAACTTGGTTTTTGGAGGGGGTGTTAGCCTTGGATTTTCGGACAAATTGATCCTACTCGACGAGCCCCATTTCAATGAGTATTAGCCTTAGATTTCAACCTTGTTCATATCCAAGCCTTTTTAGTTGGTATTAGACTTCAATTTTATGGGTAATAGACTTTTCCCCAAGCATGATTGAACTTGGTTTTTGGAGGGGGTGTTAGCTTGGATTTTCGGACAAATTGATCCGTACTCGACTAGCCCCATTTCAATGAGTATTAGCCTTAGATTTCAAACCTTGTTCATATCCAAGACCTTTTTAGTTGGTATTAGACTTCAATTTTATGGGTAATAGACTTTTCCCCCAAGCATGATTGAACTTGGCTTTTGGAGGGGGTGTTAGGCTTGGATTTTCGACAAATTGATCCGTACTCGAGGAGCCCCATTTCAATGAGTATTAGCCTTAGATTTCAAACCTTGTTCATATCCAAGACCTTTTTAGTTGGTATTAGACTTAATTTTATGGGTAATAGACTTTTCCCCCAAGCATGATTGAACTTGGCTTTTGGAGGGGGTGTTAGCCTTGGATTTTCGGCAAATTGATCCGTACTCGACTAGCCCCATTTCAATGAGTATTAGCCTTAGATTTCAAACCTTGTTCATATCCAAGCCTTTTTAGTTGGTATTAGACTTCAATTTTATGGGTAATAGACTTTTCCCCCAAGCATGATTGAACTTGGTTTTTGGAGGGGGTGTTAGCCTTGGATTTTCGGACAAATTGATCCGTACTCGACGAGCCCCATTTCAATGAGATTAGCCTTAGATTTCAACCTTGTTCATATCCAAGATTTTTAGTTGGTATTAGACTTCAATTTTATGGGTAATAGACTTTTCCCCCAAGCATGATTGAACTTGGTTTTGGAGGGGGTGTTAGCCTTGGATTTTCGGACAAATTGATCCTCACTCGACGAGCCCCATTTCAATGAGTATTAGCCTTAGATTTCACCTTTTACATATCAAAGACCTTTTTAGTTGGTATTAGACTTCAATTTTATGGGTAATAGACTTTTCCCTCCAAGCCCATTTTAGTTGGTATTAGACTTACATTTTATGGGTAATATTTCCCCCAAGCATGATGGAACTGCTTGTTGGAGGGGCATTAGCCTTGGATTTTCGGACATATTGATCCGACTCGACTAGCCCCATTTCAATGGTATTAGCCTTAGATTTCTGACCTTTTGTCTTGTCATATCCAAGCCCATTTTAGTTGGTATTAGACTTACATTTTATGGGTAATAGACTTTCCCCCCAAGCATGATGGAACTGGCTTGTTGGAGGGGCATTAGCCTTGGATTTTCGGCCATATTGATCCTGACTCGACTAGCCCCATTTCAATGGGTATTAGCTGACCGTCTTGGTCTTGTCATATCCAAGCCCATTTTAGTTGGTATTAGACTTACATTTTATGGGTAATAGACTTTCCCCCCAAGCATGATGGAACTGGCTTGTTGGAGGGGCATTAGCCTTGGATTTTCGGCCATATTGATCCGGACTCGACTAGCCCCATTTCAATGGGTATTAGCCTTAGATTTCTGACCGTCTTGGTCTTGTCATATCCAAGCCCATTTTAGTTGGTATTAGACTTACATTTTATGGGTAATAGACTTTCCCCCAAGCATGATGGAACTGGCTTGTTGGAGGGGGTTAGCCTTGGATTTTCGGCCATATTGATCCGGACTCGACTAGCCCCATTTCAATGGGTATTAGCCTTAGATTTCTGACCGTCTTGGTCTTTCATATCCAAGCCCATTTTAGTTGGTATTAGACTTAATTTTATGGGTAATAGACTTTCCCCCAAGCATGATGGAACTGGCTTGTTGGAGGGGCATTAGCCTTGGATTTTCGGCCAATTGATCCTGACTCGACTAGCCCCATTTCAATGGGTATTAGCCTTAGATTTCTGACCGTCTTGGTCTTGTCATATCCAAGCCCATTTTAGTTGGTATTAGACTTACATTTTATGGGTAATAGACTTTCCCCCAAGCATGATGGAACTGGCTTGTTGGAGGGGCATTAGCCTTGGATTTTCGGCCATATTGATCCTACTCGACTAGCCCCATTTCAATGGGTATTAGCCTTAGATTTCTGACCGTCTTGGTCTTGTCATATCCAAGCCCATTTTAGTTGGTATTAGACTTACATTTTATGGGTAATAGACTTTCCCCCAAGCATGATGGAACTGGCTTGTTGGAGGGGCATTAGCCTTGGATTTTCGGCCATATTGATCCGGACTCGACTAGCCCCATTTCAATGGGTATTAGCCTTAGATTTCTGACCGTCTTGGTCTTGTCATATCCAAGCCCATTTTAGTTGGTATTAGACTTACATTTTATGGGTAATACACTTTCCCCCAAGCATGATGGAACTGCCTTGTTGGAGGGGCATTAGCCTTGGATTTTCGGCCATATTGATCCTGACTCGACTAGCCCCATTTCAATGGGTATTAGCCTTAGATTTCTGACCTTGTTTGTCTTGTCATATCCAAGCCCATTTTAGTTGGTATTAGACTTACATTTTATGGGTAATAGAGTTTCCCCCCAAGCATGATGGAAGTGGCTTGTTGGAGGGGCATTAGCCTTGAATTTTCGGCCATATTGATCCTGACACGACTAGCCCCATTTCAATGGGTATTAGCCTTAGATTTCTGACCGTTTGGTCTTGTCATATCCAAGCCCATTTTAGTTGGTATTAGACTTACATTTTATGGGTAATAGACTTTCCCCCCAAGCATGATGGAACTGGCTTGTTGGAGGGGCATTAGCCTTGGATTTTCGGCCATATTGATCCGGACTCGACTAGCCCCATTTCAATGGGTATTAGCCTTAGATTTCTGACCGTCTTGGTCTTGTCATATCCAAGCCCATTTTAGTTGGTATTAGACTTACATTTTATGGGTAATAGACTTTCCCCCCAAGCATGATGGAACTGGCTTGTTGGAGGGGCATTAGCCTTGGATTTTCGGCCATATTGATCCGGACTCGACTAGCCCCATTTCAATGGGTATTAGCCTTAGATTTCTGACCGTCTTGGTCTTTTCATATCCAAGCCCATTTTAGTTGGTATTAGACTTACTTTTAATGGGTAATACACTTTCCCCCCAAACATGATGGAACTGGCTTGTTGGAGGGGCATTAGCCTTGGATTTTCGGCCAGATTGATCCTGACTCGACTAGCCTCATTTCAATGGGTATTAGCCTTAGATTTCTGACCGTCTTGGTCTTGTCATATCCAAGCCCATTTTAGTTGGTATTAGACTTACATTTTATGGTTAATAGACTTTCCCACCAAGCATGATGGAACTGGCTTGTTGGACGGCCATTAGCCTTGCATTTTCGGCCATATTGATCCTGACTCGACTAGCCCCATTTCAATGGGTATTAGGCTTAGATTTCTGACCGTCTTGGTCTTGTCATATCCAAGCCCATTTTAGTTGGTATTAGACTTACATTTTATGGGTAATACACTTTCCGCCCAAGCATGATGGAACTGCCTTGTTGGAGGGGCATTAGCCTTGGATTTTCGGCCATATTGATCCGGACTCGACTAGCCCCATTTCAATGGGTATTAGCCTTAGATTTCTGACCCTGTTTGTCTTTTCATATCCAAGGCCATTTTAGTTGGTATTAGTCTTACATTTTATGGGTAATACACTTTCCCCCCAAGCATAATGGAACTGGCTTGTTGGAGGGGCATTAGCCCTGGATTTTCGGCCATATTGATCCGGACTCGAGTAGCCCCATTTCAATGGGTATTAGCCTTAGATTTCTGACCGTCTTGGTCTTGTCATATCCAAGCCCATTTTAGTTGGTATTAGACTTACATTTTATGGGTAATACATTTCCCCCCAAGCATGATGGAACTGGCTTGTCGGAGGGGCATTAGCCGTGGATTTTCGGCCATATTGATCCGGACTCGACTAGCGCCATTTCAATGGGTATTAGCCTTAGATTTCTGACCCTGTTTGTCCTGTCATATCCAAGCACATTTTAGTTGGTATTATACTTACATTTTATGGGTAATACACTTTCCCCCCAAACATGATGGAACTGGCTTGTTGGAGGGGCATTAGCCTTGGATTTTCGGCCATATTGATCCGGACTCGACTAGCCCCATTTCAATGGGTATTAGCCTTAGATTTCTGACCTTCTTGGTCTTGTCATATCCAAGCCTATTTTAGTTGGTATTAGGCTTAAATTTTATGGGTAATAGACTTTCCCCCCAAGCATGATGGAACTGGCTTGTTGGAGGGGCATTAGCCTTGCATTTTCGGCCATATTGATCCGGACTCGACTAGCCCCATTTCAATGGGTATTAGCCTTAGATTTCTGACCGTCTTGGTCTTGTCATATCCAAGCCCATTTTAGTTGGTATTAGACTTACATTTTATGGGTAATACACTTTCCCCCCAACCATGATGGAACTGGCTTGTTGGAGGGGCATTAGCCTTGCATTTTCGGCCATATTGATCCTGACTCGACTAGCCCCATTTCAATGGTTATTAGCCTTAGATTTCTGACCTTGTTGGTCTTGTCATATCCAAGCCCATTTTAGTTGGTATTAGACTTACATTTTATGGGTAATAGACTTTCCCCCCAAGCATGATGGAACTGGCTTGTTGGAGGGGCATTAGCCTTGCATTTTCGGCCATATTGATCCTGACTCGACTAGCCCCATTTCAATGGGTATTAGCCTTAGATTTCTGACCGTCTTGGTCTTGTCATATCCAAGCCCATTTTAGTTGGTATTAGACTTACATTTTATGGGTAATAGACTTTCCCCCAAGCATGATGGAACTGGCTTGTTGGAGGGGCATTAGCCTTGCATTTTCGGCCATATTGATCCGGACTCGACTAGCCCCATTTCAATGGGTATTAGCCTTAGATTTCTGACCGTTTGGTCTTGTCATATCCAAGCCCATTTTAGTTGGTATTAGACTTACATTTTATGGGTAATACACTTTCCCCCCAAGCATGATGGAACTGGCTTGTTGGAGGGGCATTAGCCTTGGATTTTCGGCCATATTGATCCGGACTCGAGTAGCCCCATTTCAATGGGTATTAGCCTTAGATTTCTGACCGTCTTGGTCTTGTCATATCCAAGCCCATTTTAGTTGGTATTAGACTTCATTTTATGGGTAATACATTTCCCCCCAAGCATGATGGAACTGGCTTGTTGGAGGGGCATTAGCCTGGATTTTCGGCCATATTGATCCGGACTCGACTAGCCCCATTTCAATGGGTATTAGCCTTAGATTTCTGACCGTTTGTCTTGTCATATCCAAGCACATTTTAGTTGGTATTATACTTACATTTTATGGGTAATACACTTTCCCCCCAAACATGATGGAACTGGCTTGTTGGAGGGCCATTAGCCTTGGATTTTTGGCCATATTGATCCGGACTCGACTAGCCCCATTTCAATGGGTATTAGCCTTAGATTTCTGACCTTCTTGGTCTTGTCATATCCAAGCCCATTTTAGTTGGTATTAGGCTTAAATTTTATGGGTAATAGACTTTCCCCCCAAGCATGATGGAACTGGCTTGTTGGAGCGGCATTAGCCTTGCATTTTCGGCCATATTGATCCGGACTCGAGTAGCCCCATTTCAATGGGTATTAGCCTTAGATTTCTGACCGTCGTGGTCTTGTCATATCCAAGCCCATTTTAGTTGGTATTAGACTTAGATTTTATGGGTAATACACTTTCCCCCCAACCATGATGGAACTGGCTTGTTGGAGGGGCATTAGCCTTGCATTTTCGGCCATATTGATCCTGACTCGACTAGCCCCATTTCAATGGTTATTAGCCTTAGATTTCTGACCTTGTTGGTCTTGTCATATCCAAGCCCATTTTAGTTGGTATTAGACTTACATTTTATGGGTAATAGACTTTCCCCCCAAGCATGATGGAACTGGCTTGTTGGAGGGGCATTAGCCTTGCATTTTCGGCCATATTGATCCGACTCGACTAGCCCCATTTCAATGGGTATTAGCCTTAGATTTCTGACCTTGTTGGTCTTGTCATATCCAAGCCCATTTTAGTTGGTATTAGACTTACATTTTATGGGTAATAGACTTTCCCCCCAAGCATGATGGAACTGGCTTGTTGGAGGGGCATTAGCCTTGGATTTTCGGCCATATTGATCCGACTCGACTAGCCCCATTTCAATGGGTATTAGCCTTAGATTTCTGACCTCTTGGTCTTGTCATATCCAAGCCCATTTTAGTTGGTATTAGACTTACATTTTATGGGTAATAGACTTTCCCCCCAAGCATGATGGAACTGGCTTGTTGGAGGGGCATTAGCCTTGCATTTTCGGCCATATTGATCCGGACTCGACTAGCCCCATTTCAATGGGTATTAGCCTTAGATTTCTGACCGTCTTGGTCTTGTCATATCCAAGCCCATTTTAGTTGGTATTAGACTTACATTTTATGGGTAATACACTTTCCCCCCAAACATGATGGAACTGGCTTGTTGGAGGGGCATTAGCCTTGGATTTTCGGCCATATTGATCCGGACTCGACTAGCCCCATTTCAATGGGTATTAGCCTTAGATTTCTGACCGTCTTGGTCTTGTCATATCCAAGCCCATTTTAGTTGGTATTAGACTTACATTTTATGGGTAATACACTTTCCCCCCAAGCATGATGGAACTGGCTTGTTGGAGGGGCATTAGCCTTGGATTTTCGGCCATATTGATCCGGACTCGACTAGCCCCATTTCAATGGGTATTAGCCTTAGATTTCTGACCGTCTTGGTCTTGTCATATCCAAGCCCATTTTAGTTGGTATTAGACTTACATTTTATGGGTAATAGACTTTCCCCCCAAGCATGATGGAACTGGCTTGTTGGAGGGGCATTAGCCTTGCATTTTCGGCCATATTGATCCGGACTCGAGTAGCCCCATTTCAATGGGTATTAGCCTTAGATTTCTGACCGTCTGGTCTTGTCATATCCAAGCCCATTTTAGTTGGTATTAGACTTACATTTTATGGGTAATAGACTTTCCCCCCAAGCATGATGGAACTGGCTTGTTGGAGGGGCATTAGCCTTGCATTTTCGGCCATATTGATCCGACTCGACTAGCCCCATTTCAATGGGTATTAGCCTTAGATTTCTGACCTGTTTGGTCTTGTCATATCCAAGCCCATTTTAGTTGGTATTAGACTTACATTTTATGGGTAATAGACTTTCCCCCCAAGCATGATGGAACTGGCTTGTTGGAGGGGCATTAGCCTTGCATTTTCGGCCATATTGATCCGACTCGACTAGCCCCATTTCAATGGGTATTAGCCTTAGATTTCTGACCTTGGTCTTGTCATATCCAAGCCCATTTTAGTTGGTATTAGACTTACATTTTATGGGTAATACTTTCCCCCCAAACATGATGGAACTGGCTTGTTGGAGGGGCATTAGCCTTGCATTTTCGGCCATATTGATCCGACTCGACTAGCCCCATTTCAATGGGTATTAGCCTTAGATTTCTGACCGTTTGGTCTTGTCATATCCAAGCCCATTTTAGTTGGTATTAGACTTACATTTTATGGGTAATAGACTTTCCCCCCAAGCATGATGGAACTGGCTTGTTGGAGGGGCATTAGCCTTGCATTTTCGGCCATATTGATCCGGACTCGAGTAGCCCCATTTCAATGGGTATTAGCCTTAGATTTCTGACCGTTGGTCTTGTCATATCCAAGCCCATTTTAGTTGGTATTAGACTTACATTTTATGGGTAATAGACTTTCCCCCCAAGCATGATGGAACTGGCTTGTTGGAGGGGCATTAGCCTTGCATTTTCGGCCATATTGATCCGGACTCGACTAGCCCCATTTCAATGGGTATTAGCCTTAGATTTCTGACCGTCTTGGTCTTGTCATATCCAAGCCCATTTTAGTTGGTATTAGACTTACATTTTATGGGTAATACACTTTCCCCCCAAGCATGATGGAACTGGCTTGTTGGAGGGGCATTAGCCTTGGATTTTCGGCCATATTGATCCGGACTCGACTAGCCCCATTTCAATGGGTATTAGCCTTAGATTTCTGACCTTGTTTGGTCTTGTCATATCCAAGCCCATTTTAGTTGGTATTAGACTTACATTTTATGGGTAATAGACTTTCCCCCCAAGCATGATGGAACTGGCTTGTTGGAGGGGCATTAGCCTTGCATTTTCGGCCATATTGATCCGGACTCGACTAGCCCCATTTCAATGGGTATTAGCCTTAGATTTCTGACCTCTGTTGGTCTTGTCATATCCAAGCCCATTTTAGTTGGTATTAGACTTACATTTTATGGGTAATAGACTTTCCCCCCAAGCATGATGGAACTGGCTTGTTGGAGGGGCATTAGCCTTGCATTTTCGGCCATATTGATCCGGACTCGACTAGCCCCATTTCAATGGGTATTAGCCTTAGATTTCTGACCTTGTTGGTCTTGTCATATCCAAGCCCATTTTAGTTTGTATTAGACTTACATTTTATGGGTAATACACTTTCCCCCCAAACATGATGGAACTGGCTTGTTGGAGGGGCATTAGCCTTGCATTTTCGGCCATATTGATCCTGACTCGACTAGCCCCATTTCAATGGGTATTAGCCTTAGATTTCTGACCGTCTTGGTCTTGTCATATCCTAGCCCATTTTAGTTGGTATTAGGCTTACATTTTATGGGTAATACACTTTCCCCCCAAACATGATGGAACTGGCTTGTTGGAGGGGCATTAGCCTTGGATTTTCGGCCATATTGATCCGACTCGACTAGCCCCATTTCAATGGGTATTAGCCTTAGATTTCTGACCTTTGTTGGCCTTGTCATATCCAAGCCCATTTTAGTTGGTATTAGACTTACATTTTATGGGTAATAGACTTTCCCCCCAAGCATGATGGAACTGGCTTGTTGGTGGGGCATTAGCCTTGCATTTTCGGCCATATTGATCCGGACTCGAGTAGCCCCATTTCAATGGGTATTAGCCTTAGATTTCTGACCTTGTTGGTCTTGTCATATCCAAGCCCATTTTAGTTGGTATTAGACTTACATTTTATGGGTAATAGACTTTCCCCCCAAGCATGATGGAACTGGCTTGTTGGAGGGGCATTAGCCTTGCATTTTCGGCCATATTGATCCGGACTCGACTAGCCCCATTTCAATGGGTATTAGCCTTAGATTTCTGACCTTGTTGGTCTTGTCATATCCAACCCATTTTAGTTGGTATTAGACTTACATTTTATGGGTAATAGACTTTCCCCCCAAGCATGATGGAACTGGCTTGTTGGAGGGGCATTAGCCTTGGATTTTCGGCCATATTGATCCGGACTCGACTAGCCCCATTTCAATGGGTATTAGCCTTAGATTTCTGACCTTGTTGGTCTTGTCATATCCTAGCCCATTTTAGTTGGTATTAGACTTACATTTGATGGGTAATAGACTTTTCCCCCAAACATGATGGAACTGGCTTGTTGGAGGGGCATTAGCCTTGCATTTTCGGCCATATTGATCCGGACTCGACTAGCCCCATTTCAATGGGTATTAGCCTTAGATTTCTGACCTCGTTAGTGTTGTCATATCCAAGCCCATTTTAGTTGGTATTAGCCTTACATTTTATGGGTAATAGACTTTCCCCCCAAGCATGATGGAACTGGCTTGTTGGAGGGGCATTAGCCTTGCATTTTCGGCCATATTGATCCTGACTCGACTAGCCCCATTTCAATGGGTATTAGCCTTATATTTCTGACCGTCTTGGTCTTGTCATATCCAAGCCCATTTTAGTTGGTATTAGGCTTACATTTTATGGGTAATAGACTTTCCCCCCAAGCATGATGGAACTGGCTTGTTGGAGGGGCATTAGCCTTGCATTTTCGGCCATATTGATCCGGACTCGACTAGCCCCATTTCAATGGGTATTAGCCTTAGATTTCTGACCTTTGTTGGTCTTGTCATATCCAAGCCCATTTTAGTTGGTATTAGACTTACATTTTATGGGTAATAGACTTTCCCCCCAAACATGATGGAACTGGCTTGTTGGAGGGGCATTAGCCTTGGATTTTCGGCCATATTGATCCGACTCGACTAGCCCCATTTCAATGGGTATTAGCCTTAGATTTCTGACCTTGTTGGCCTTGTCATATCCAAGCCCATTTTAGTTGGTATTAGACTTACATTTTATGGGTAATAGACTTTCCCCCCAAGCATGATGGAACTGGCTTGTTGGTGGGGCATTAGCCTTGAATTTTCGGCTATATTGATGCGGACTCGTGTAGCCCCATTTCAATGGGTATTAGCATTATATTTCTGACCGTCTCGGTCTTGTCATATCCTAGCCCATTTTAGTTGGTATTAGACTTATATTTTATGGGTAATAGACTTCCCCCCAAGCATGATGGAACTGGGTTGTTGGAGGGGCATTAGCCTTGCATATTCGTCCAAATTGATCCGGACTCGAGTAGCCCCATTTCAATGGGTATTAGCCTTAGATTTCTGACCTTGTTGGTCTTGTCATATCCAACCCATTTTAGTTGGTATTAGACTTACATTTTATGGGTAATAGACTTTCCCCCCAAGCATGATGGAACTGGCTTGTTGGAGGGGCATTAGCCTTGGATTTTCGGCCATATTGATCCGGACTCGACTAGCCCCATTTGAATGGGTATTATCCTTAGATTTCTGACCCTTTTGGTCGTGTCATATCCTAACCCTTTTTAGTTGGTATTAGACTTACATTTGATGGGTAATACACTTTTCCCCCAAACATGATGGAACGGGCTTGTTGGAGGGGCATTAGCCTTGCATTTTTGGCCATATTGATCCGGACTCGACTAACCTCATTTCAATGGGTATTAGCCTTAGATTTCTGACTTTGTTGGCCTTGTCATATCCTACCCCATTTTAGTTGGTATTAGACTTACATTTGATGGGTAATAGACTTTTCCCCCAAACATAATGGAACTGGCTTGTTGGAGGGGCATTAGCCTTGCATTTTCAGCCATATTGATCCAGACTCGAGTAGCCCCATTTCAATGGGTATTAGCCTTAGATTTCTGACCTTGTTGGCCTTGTCATATCCAAGCCCATTTTAGTTGGTATTAGACTTACATTTTATGGGTAATAGACTTTCCCCCCAAGCATGATGGAACTGGTTTGTTGGAGGGGCATTAGCCTTGCATTTTCGGCCATATTGATCCGGACTCGAGTAGCCCCATTTCAGTGGGTATTAGCCTCAGATTTCTAACCTTGTTGGTCTTGTCATATCCAAGCCCATTTTAGTTGGTATTAGACTTACATTTTATGGGTAATAGACTTTCCCCCCAAGCATGATGGGACTGGCTTGTTTGAGGGGCATTAGCCTTGGATTTTCGACCCTATTGATCCTGACTCGACTAGCCCCATTTGAATGGGTATTATCCTTAGATTTCTGACCCTGTTGGTCTTGTCATATCCTAGCCCATTTTAGTTGGTATTAGTCTTACATTTTATGGGTAATACACTTTCCCCCCAAGCATGATGGAACTGGCTTGTTGGTGGGGCATTAGCCTTGAATTTTCGGCTATATTGATGCGGACTCGTGTAGCCCCATTTCAATGGGTATTAGCATTATATTTCTGACCGTCTCGGTCTTGTCATATCCTAGCCCATTTTAGTTGGTATTAGACTTATATTTTATGGGTAATAGACTTCCCCCCAAGCATGATGGAACTGGGTTGTTGGAGGGGCATTAGCCTTGCATATTCGTCCAAATTGATCCGGACTCGAGTAGCCCCATTTCAATGGGTATTAGCCTTAGATTTCTGACCTTGTTGGTCTTGTCATATCCAACCCATTTTAGTTGGTATTAGACTTACATTTTATGGGTAATAGACTTTCCCCCCAAGCATGATGGAACTGGCTTGTTGGAGGGGCATTAGCCTTGGATTTTCGGCCATATTGATCCGGACTCGACTAGCCCCATTTGAATGGGTATTATCCTTAGATTTCTGACCCTTTTGGTCGTGTCATATCCTAACCCTTTTTAGTTGGTATTAGACTTACATTTGATGGGTAATACACTTTTCCCCCAAACATGATGGAACGGGCTTGTTGGAGGGGCATTAGCCTTGCATTTTTGGCCATATTGATCCGGACTCGACTAACCTCATTTCAATGGGTATTAGCCTTAGATTTCTGACTTTGTTGGCCTTGTCATATCCTACCCCATTTTAGTTGGTATTAGACTTACATTTGATGGGTAATAGACTTTTCCCCCAAACATAATGGAACTGGCTTGTTGGAGGGGCATTAGCCTTGCATTTTCAGCCATATTGATCCAGACTCGAGTAGCCCCATTTCAATGGGTATTAGCCTTAGATTTCTGACCTTGTTGGCCTTGTCATATCCAAGCCCATTTTAGTTGGTATTAGACTTACATTTTATGGGTAATAGACTTTCCCCCCAAGCATGATGGAACTGGTTTGTTGGAGGGGCATTAGCCTTGCATTTTCGGCCATATTGATCCGGACTCGAGTAGCCCCATTTCAGTGGGTATTAGCCTCAGATTTCTAACCTTGTTGGTCTTGTCATATCCAAGCCCATTTTAGTTGGTATTAGACTTACATTTTATGGGTAATAGACTTTCCCCCCAAGCATGATGGGACTGGCTTGTTTGAGGGGCATTAGCCTTGGATTTTCGACCCTATTGATCCTGACTCGACTAGCCCCATTTGAATGGGTATTATCCTTAGATTTCTGACCCTGTTGGTCTTGTCATATCCTAGCCCATTTTAGTTGGTATTAGTCTTACATTTTATGGGTAATACACTTTCCCCCCAAGCATGATGGAACTGGCTTGTTGGTGGGGCATTAGCCTTGAATTTTCGGCTATATTGATGCGGACTCGTGTAGCCCCATTTCAATGGGTATTAGCATTATATTTCTGACCGTCTCGGTCTTGTCATATCCTAGCCCATTTTAGTTGGTATTACACTTATATTTTATGGGTAATAGACTTTCCCCCCAAGCATGATGGAACTGGGTTGTTGGAGGGGCATTAGCCTTGCATATTCGTCCAAATTGATCCGGACTCGAGTAGCCCCATTTCAATGGGTATTAGCCTTAGATTTCTGACCTTGTTGGTCTTGTCATTTCCAACCCATTTTAGTTGGTATTAGACTTACATTTTATGGGTAATAGACTTTCCCCCCAAGCATGATGGAACTGGCTTGTTGGAGGGGCATTAGCCTTTGATTTTTGGCCATATTGATCCGGACTCGAGTAGCCCCATTTTAATGGGTATTAGCCTTAAATTTCTGACCTTGTTGGTCTTGTCATATCCAAGCCCATTTTAGTTGGTATTAGACTTACATTTTATGGGTAATAGACTTCCCCCCAAGCATGATGGAACTGGCTTGTTGGAGGGGCATTAGCCTTGGATTTTCGGCCATATTGATCCGGACTCGAGTAGCCCCATTTCAATGGGTATTAGCATTATATTTCTGACCGTCTTGGTCTTGTCATATCCTATCCCATTTTAGTTGGTATTAAACTTACATTTTATGGGTAATAGACTTTCCCCCCAAGCATGATGGAACTGGCTTGTTGGAGGGGCATTAGCCTTGGATTTTCGGCCATATTGATCCGAACTCGAGTAGCCCCATTTCAATGGGTATTAGCCTTAGATTTCTGACCTTGTTGGTCTTGTCATATCCAAGCCCATTTTAGTTGGTATTAGACTTACATTTTATGGGTAATAGACTTTCCCCCCAAGAATGATGGAACTGGCGTGTTGGAGGGGCATTAGCCTTGGATTTTCGGTCATATTGATGCAGACTCGAGTAGCCCCATTTCAATGGGTATTAGCATTATATTTCTAACCGTCTTGGTCTTGTCATATCCTAGCCCATTTTAGTTGGTATTAGACTTACATTTTATGGGTAATAGACTTTCCCCCCAAGCATGATGGAACTGGTTTGTTGGAGGGGCATTAGCCTTGCATTTTCGGCCATATTGATCCGGACTCGAGTAGCCCATTTCTATGGGTAGTAGCTTTAGATTTCTGAACTTGTTGGTCTTGTCATATCCAAGCCCATTTTAGTTGGTATTAGACTTACATTTTATTGGTAATAGACTTTCCCCCCAAGCATGATGGAACTGGCTTGTTGGAGGGGCATTAGCCTTGCATTTTCGGCCATATTGATCCGGACTCGAGTAGCCCCATTTCAATGGTTATTAGCCTTAGATTTCTGACCTTGTTGGTCTTGTCATATCGAAGCCTATTTTAGTTGGTATTAGACTTACATTTTATTGGTAATAGACTTTCCCCCCAAGCTTGATGGAAATGGCTTGTTGGTAGGGCATTAGCCTTGCATTTTCGGCCATATTGATCCGGACTCGAGTAACCCCATTTCAATGGGTATTAGTCTTAGATTTCTGACCGTCTTGCTCTTGTCATATCCATGCCCATTTTAGTTGGTATTAGACTTACATTTTATGGGTAATATACTTTCCCCCCAAACATGATGGAACTGGCTTGTTGGAGGGGCATTAGCCTTGGATTTTCGACCATATTGATCCTGACTCGACTAGCCCCATTTGAATGGGTATTATCCTTAGATTTCTGACCCTGTTGGTCTTGTCATATCCTAGCCCATTTTAGTTGGTATTAGTCTTACATTTTATGGGTAATACACTTTCCCCCCAAACATGATGGAACTGGCTTGTTGGAGGGGCATTAGCCTTGGATTTTCGACCATATTGATCCTGACTCGACTAGCCCCATTTGAATGGGTATTATCCTTAGATTTCTGACCCTGTTGGTCTTGTCATATCCTAGCCCATTTTAGTTGGTATTAGACTTACATTTGATGGGTAATAGATTTTCCCCCCAAACATGACGGAACTGGCTTGTTGGAGGGGCATTAGCCTTGCATTTTCGGCCATATTGATCCGGACTCGAGTAGCCCCATTTCAATGGGTATTAGCCTTAGATTTCTGACCTTGTTGGTCTTGTCATATCCAGGCCCATTTTAGTTGGTATTAGACTTACATTTTATGGGTAATACACTTTCCCCCCAAACATGATGGAACTGGCTTGTTGGAGGGGCATTATGCTTGGATTTTCGGCCATATTGATCCGGACTCGACTAGCCCCATTTGAATGTGTATTAGTTAAGACCCTCATTTGCTTTGATTGCTTGTTCTTTGTTTGTTAGAGAAAGATAGGCTATAAAAGGTTGTACCAAGAGGTTATAACCGAAAGAGGTGGCATGATCTGGCCTCTTGGAATCTAGAACCTATATATCCCTTCCCTCATATTTTCTACAGATCTTCATCACTGAAAATATACAGAATTCTTTAGACTTCTCTAGAGTAATTGTTAATTAGTCTAATCTAGCTTAATTGTAGTGTTCTGTAGAGAATTGTTAAGCCATTCTCTCGGTTGAGTGATATTAAGAGAGGTCATCAAGGGAAACACTGGGGATACACTTGGATTCTTGGAGAATCCTATCATTTGGTATCAGAGCTTGCCTACGAACCATGGTGGAAACACGATCAGGAGCTGTTCTTGAAGCTTCCCCAAATAGAGCTCAAGGAAGTGCAAGGACAATACAGCAGCAAATCGATGAGAATGCTGAGGCAATTGCCTCATCCACTGCTAGAATGGAAGCTAAATTTGAAGCTCTCCTAGCTTTGATTGAAGAGAGGTTACCTCCCCCGCCACGGGAAACACCACCAAATAGGCCTCGGGAGCAGATCATAGGAGATGATCAAGAGGTATAGGCTATTCCCATTAGGGATGAAGCATGATTTGTCATGCGAGGGAGACCTCCTCAAATGGGTATTCAGCCTCAGCCAGTCCCTCAGCCAGTCCTGCCAAGGGTGGGTATGCCGATTGGGGAAGCAATTGAACCCAGGACTAGAAGGCAGCCCATGGACGCAAATCTTCACCCAATAGGAAGGAATGGCATGGATTGGGGTTTACCAAGGCCACCAAGGGGATATGGTGGCCAATTTGTCCAAAATGAGGATGGGATTGGGGCTTGAAGGGAGTGCCTGAGACAACCAGAACCATACCAAAGGGCTGACAACTATGTTCAGCCAGCAAGACAGCCCCGGGCATTTGAAGAACCAATGCACCCTAATTGGGTTCAAGATGCATTTGAGGAACCAAGGCATCCTCATTGGGTCCAAGATGCATTTGAGGAACCATGGTTTGACCCAGGGGGAGGTAGAGGTGATCAAGTGAGGCAGTGGCAGTGGCAAGGGCCTCCCAACAGAAAATTACAGTGGCCAGATCAAGAACAAGGTTAGTGGCAGCACCCAAGAGCACCCAGGGAGCATAGGATGATGAAGCTGGAATTTCCACGGTTCAAAGGTGGAGACCCTACTTCTTGGATTTTTAGAGCCATTCAATTCTTCCAATACTATCAAACTCCAGAAAATAAAAAGGTATTACATGCTTCTTACAATTTAGATGATGAGGCATTAATATGGTTTCAAGATAGTGAGCATGACATAGCAAATTGGGATGAGTTTGCTAGAGGTATTATGTTTAGGTTTGGCCCTGCTACATATGATGATCCTATGGAATTATTGACTAAGCTTAAGCATACACATACTGTTGCTGCATATAAGGGACAATTTGAATCCATTAGCAATAGAATTAGGAACTTATCTGACATGCATAAGCTAAGTTGCTTCATGAGTGGCTTAAAAGATGAGATAAGGCTGGCAGTAAAGATGCATAATCCTAGAAGTTTGGTGGCTGCCTATTCTTTGACCAAAATCCAAGAGGAATATCTCTTTACTATGAAGAGAAGCTCTAGGCCCAGCTTTGAGCCACCTAGAAGCACTTGGGGACAGACTAGCCCCCAACAAGCTACCAATGCCAAGGGTGATCCGAAGCCCTCACATCCAAAACCTCCAATGGCTGTACATAGGCTTACTCCTATGAAGATGTCAGAAAGGAGGAGGAAAGGCTTGTGTTACCATTGTGATGAGAAGTGGAGCATGGGACACAAATGCAAATCTCCTTTGAAACTATACTTTATGGAGGAAGTAGCAGAAGAAGAAGAGGACCTTGAGGTAGAAACTGAGCCAGGGAAAGTAGAATTGGAAGAAGAGCAAGGGGAGATTACACTATGTGCCTTGTTGGGAAATTCCTCTCCCTCAACCATGAGAGTAGTCACTGTTCTAAGTGGTCAGAAAACAGTGGTGTTGCTGGATACTGGCAGCACCCATAATTTCATGGACAGTGGGTTGGCTGTTTCCCTTAAGCTGGAGGTGGATGCAACAAACAGATTTGGGGTAAGGGTAGCTAACGGTCAAGTTATCAGGACACAAGGGGAATGTAAGGAAGTGAAATTCATCATGCAAGGCCTCCATATGAAAGTCAATTTCAATCTATTGGAGTTGGGAGGATGTGGAATTGTGTTAGGGACCCAATGGTTGAGTACATTGGGAATGATCAATTGGGATTTCAGGAAGCTGTGCATGGGGTTCTTATATGAAGGGAAACAAGTTTGGTTGCAAGGACTCAAGGAATCCAAGTCCTTGATCCAGGGTAGCAAGGAATACAAGGGGAAAGGAGTTGTGAAGGGCCTGCTGTTACAAATCATGCCGGCTGACTTGGCTGCCATCCAAGAGGGAGGAGAAGCACCTATGCAAGAGTTACTAGATGCCTTTCCAAAGGTTTTTGAGGAACCTAAAGGGATGCCTCCTAATAGGGGTCATGAGCATCAGATTTTGCTCAAGGAAGGAGTGCCACCCAATTGCCAAAGACCATATAGGTACCCCTATTATCAAAAGACTGAAATTGAGAAGATTGTGAAGGATCTACTTGACTCTGGGTGTATAAGGCCAAGCTTGTCACCATTTGCATCTCCTGTTTTGTTGGTGAAGAAGGCAGATGGCACATGGAGGATGTGTGTGGACTATAGAGGGCTAAACAATGCTACAATCAAGGACAAATTTCCAATTCCTGTAATTGATGAGCTGTTGGATGAACTACAAGGAGCTTGGGTGTTTTCTAAGCTCGATCTAAGGGCTGGCTATCATCAAATCAGAATGAAGGAAGGTGATATTGAGAAGACTGCGTTCAAAACTCATGAGGGACACTACGAGTATTTAGTGATGCCTTTTGGCCTCACCAATGCTCCTGCCACCTTCCAAGCCTTGATGAATGAGGTCTTTAGGCCCATGTTAAGGAAGTTTGTACTTGTATTTTTTGATGATATACTAATCTACAGCAAGAGTCGTGAGGAGCATGTTGACCATCTTAAGCAGGTGCTGCAAGTTCTAGAAGATAAGCAGTTATACGCTAAGAGGAGCAAGTGTGTGTTTGCTGCCCCGGAAGTTGAGTACTTGGGGCATATTATTTCTGGTGAAGGAGTCAAAACCGATCCCAAGAAGATTGAAGCTATGGTGCAATGGCCAGTGCCTAAGAACCTCAAGGCATTGAGAGGTTTCCTTGGTTTGACTGGTTACTATAGAAAATTCATTAAGAATTATGGTCAAATTGCATCTTCTCTTACTGCCTTGCTGAAGAAGGATGCTTTCTCCTGGAGTAACAAGGCTGAACAAGCCTTTGAGAACCTAAAAAGGGCAGTAAGCCAACCACCAGTTCTAGCATTACCTAATTTCACCAAACTCTTTGTAGTTGAGTGTGATGCAAGTGGTTTTGGCATTGGGGCAGTGCTGATGCAGGAAGAAAAACCTTTGGCTTATTTCAGCCAAGCCTTAAAGGGGAAGAATTTGTTCCTATCCACCTATGAGAAGGAACTCTTAGCCTTAGTACTTTCGGTGAAGAAATGGAGGCCATACTTATTTGCAACTGTCTTTGTGATCAAAACTGACCAGCAAAGCCTTAAACACATCCTGGAGCAAAGGGTAGGCACTCCTATGCAGCAGAAATGGATAGCCAAGTTGTTGGGCTATAACTTCCTAGTGGAGTATAAACAAGGAAAGGAGAACAAGGTGGCAGATGCCTTGTCAAGAATGGAAGACACAACATGGAAGAATGAAGTAGAAAAGGAAACAGCTAGTTTGAAGGCCAATAGCCAAGGCAGCCTACTGGCTATTTCTTTTCCCTCACCCACTTGGATAGAAGAATTAAAGAAGAGTTATGAGGAAGATGGGAAGGCTAAGGAATTGATAATGAGGCTGCAAGACAAAGGAGGTCGGAAGGGTCCTTTTCATTCAGGAATGGGTTGTTGTTATATAAAGACAGGTTTTCCTTGGGTAAACAAAGTACTATGAAGACTAAGGTATTAGCCTTAGTCCATGACAACCCACTTGGAGGCCATTCTGGATACTTAAAGACCCTGCATAGAGCAAGGAGAGATTGGCATTGGGAAGGAATGAAGATGGATGTCAGAGCTTATGTAAGGAGTTATGATGTGTGCCAAAGGATCAAGACTGAAACCAGCAAGATGCCTGGCCTACTTCAGCCACTTCCAGTCCCTCCCAGGCCTTGGCATTCTATCAGCATGGATTTTGTTGAAGGACTGCCAAATTCCCACAAACAGAATGTGATTTTGGTCGTAGTGGACAGATTCACCAAATACGCTCACTTTATTGCATTAGCCCATCCCTAACAGCTTCCAAGGTGGCTAGTTTGTTCCTACAACACATCTTCAAGCTACATGGGATGCCTTCTTCTATTGTGAGTGATAGAGATCCTACTTTTACTAATATGTTTTGGGAGGAGTTATTTCGGCAACAAGAAGTGGATTTGGACATGAGTTCAGCCTATCACCCACAGACTGATGGGCAAACAGAAGTGGTCAATAGGAGTCTGGAGCAATACTTGAGGGCCTTTGCAGCTGATAAACCAAGTTTATGGGTGGAATGGTTGGCTTTGGCAGAATTTTGGTTTAACACCAACTTCCACACTTCTCATAAGCTCACACCCTTTGAAGCCTTGTATGGGTACTTGCCCCCAAAATTGTTAGATTTTGTTCCAGGGACTACAAGGGTGGCTGCCATTGAGGAATTGTTGGAGCATAGGCAGCAGGTTAAGAAGTTGTTACAAGACAACTTAAAGATTGCCCAGGACAGAATGAAGATACAGGCAGATAAGCATCGGCAAGAGAGGTCCTTTGAGGTGGGTGATTGGGTCTACCTAAGGCTCCATCCTTTCAAGCAGAAAAGTATGCACCAGCAGCTCGGGAAGCTAAGTCCTAAGTTTTATGGTCCTTACAAGGTGCTGGCCAAAGTGGGGAAGGTTGCATACAAATTAGAGTTACCAGACGATGCCCGCATTCATCCTGTGTTCCATGTGGCTTTACTCAAGGCCAAGATTGGTCAGTCTATCATCCCAATTCCCAAACTACCCCCTGTGGATGCATTAGGCCAATTAGCTCCTACACCAGCTGCAATATTGGAGACCAGACTTGTGAAGAGAAGAAGGCTGCCACAAGTGACTCAAGTTCTCACCCATTGGGAAGGTTCTTCAAGGGATGATGCAACATGGGAATGGCTACACCAGCTTAAGGAAGACTACCCACACCTTGTGGGCAAGGTGCTTTGAAGGGGGGGGGGCAATGTTAAGACCCTCATTTGCTTTGATTGCTTGTACTTTGTTTGTTAGAGAAAGATAGGCTATAGAAGGTTGTACCAAGAGGTTATAACTGAAAGAGCTGGCATGAGCTGGCCTCTTGGAATCTAGAACCTATATATCCCATCCCTCTTATTTTCTATAGATCTTCATCACTGAAAATATACAGAATTCTTTAGACTTCTCTAGAGTAATTGTTAATTAGTCTAATCTAGCTTAATTGTAGTGTTCTATAGAGAATTGTTAAGCCATTCTCTCGGGTTGAGTGAGATTAAGAGAGGTCATCAAGGGAAACACTAGGGAAACACTTGGATTCTTGGACAATCCTATCATTATCCTTAGATTTCTGACCCTGTTGGTCTTTTCATATCCTAGCCCATTTTAGTTGGTATTAGACTTACATTTGATGGGTAATAGACTTTTCCTCCAAACATGATGGAAGTGGCTTGGTGGAGGGGCATTAGCCTTGCATTTTCGGCCATATTGATCCGGACTCGAGTAGCCCCATTTCAATGGGTATTATCCTTAGATTTCTGACCTTGTTGGTCTTGTCATATCCAAGCCCATTTTAGTTGGTATTAGACTTAATTTTGATGGGTAATAGACTTTTTCCCCAAACATGATGGAACTGGCTTGTTGGAGGGGCATTAGCCTTGGATTTTCGGACATATTGATCCGGACTCGACAAGCCCAATTTCAATGGGTATTAGCCTTAGATATTTGACCTTGTTGGTCTTGTCATATCCAAACCCATTTTAGTTGGTATTACACTTACATTTTATGGGTAATACACTTTCTCCCCAAGCATGATGGAACTGGCTTGTTAGAGGGGCATTAGCCTTGCATTTTCGTCCATATTGATCCGGACTCGAGTAGCTCCATTTCAATGGGTATTAGCCTTAGATTTCTGACCTTGTTCATCTTGTCATATCCAAGCCCATTTTAGTTGGTATTAGACTTACATTTTATGGGTCATAGACTTTCCCCCCAAGCATGATGGAACTGGCTTGTTGGAGGGGTATTAGCCTTGCATTTTCGGCCATATTGATCCTGACTCGACTAGCCCCATTTCAATGGGTATTAGCCTTAGATTTCTGAACTTGTTGGTCTTGTAATATCCAAGCCCATTTTAGTTGGTATTAGACTTACAATTTATGGGTAATAGACTTTGCCCCCAAGCATGATGGTACTGGCTTGTTGGAGGGGCATTATCCTTGGATTTTCGGACATATTGATCCGGACTCGACGAGCCCCATTTCAATGGGTATTAGCCTTTGATTTCTGACCGTCTTGGTCTCGTCATATCCAAGCCCATTTTAGCTGGTATTAGGCTTACATTTTATGGGTAATAGACTTCCCCCCCATGCATGATGGAACTGGATTGTTGGAGGGGCATTTGCCTTGCATTTTCGGCAATATTGATACTGACTCGACTAGCCCCATTTCAATGGGAATTAGCCTTAGATTTCTGACCTTGTTGGTCTTGTGATATCCTAGCCTATTTTAGCTGGTATTAGACTTATATTTTATGGGTAATAGACTTTTCCCCCAAACATGATGGAACTGGTTTGTTGGAGGGGCATTAGCTTTTGATTTTCGGACATATTGATCCTGACTCGACTAGCCCCATTTCAATGGGTATTAGCCTTAGATTTCTGACCTTGTTGGTCTTGTCATATCCTAGCCTATTTTAGTTGGTATTAGACTTACATTTTATGGGTAATAGACTTTCCCCCCATTAATGATGGAACTGGCTTGTTGGAGGGGCATTATCGTTGGATTTTCGGACATATTGATACTGACTCGACTAGCCCCATTTCAATGGGTATTAGCATTATATTTCTGACCGTCTTGGTCTTGTCATATCCTAGCCCATTTTAGTTGGTATTAGACTTACATTTTATGGGTAATAGCATGGTTGTTAAAATCGCGAGTTGACTCGCAAAATCGTACGATTTTGCGAGTCAACTCATCAAATGGTGTCAACTCGGGGAGAAAAATCGTTTCGGGTCAAACTCTGTCAAAATCGGTCAAAATCGCAAAATCGGACCGAATCGGTCCGATTTTACGATTCTACTAAAAATTTTGAAATTTCAATTTTTTCTCTGGCGCCTGGCGCCCAGTCCCCCCCTATATATATATATATACTGGCGCCAGGTGCCAGGCGCCAGCCCCCCCCTCTTATATATATATATATATATATTATCTCTTTACAGAGATAATATAATATATACAGAGAGAGAATATATATATTCCCTCTCTCTCTCTCTCTATATTATATATATATATTATGGAATCATTTTTAAAAATTAATACTATTAATTTTAAAATTTATACTTAAAATTTGAGAAAAAAATAATTTTTTTTACTTTAAATTAAAAAAATTGATGTTTTTAAATCATTTTCATGTCCTGATGTCGAACAAGTGCTCCTGGAGAAGAAGAAGAAGAGAGAGAGAGAGAGAGTAAATGAGAGAGAAGAGCACCACCGAAAATTATTATCATGTGATGTGAGTAAATTATTATTATTATTATTATTATTATCTGCAAAATACAGAACCGAAAACATAAAATGATAAAAACAAACAAGCAAAGTAAGGGTGCGATTAATATTGTGGTGGTTTTTATAACTATAATCAAAATAAATTTTAAAGAAAATTATAGATTATAGTTTTTAACTTATGAAATTTTAGGGACATAATTGTTTTGTAATGTGTTTTGAAGTTATTTTAAATCATGTATGAACCTAAACTAATTAAGTTTTATGTCCATAATTATGCTATTTTGTATTCAGAAATATTTTAAATATGATTTTACGATTTTTCTTCTCACACGATTTTAGCTGTGATTTTACGATTTCTGTATGGACAAATTCGGGTACGATCTTACGATTTTATGATCCGATCTTACGATCCGATTTTTCGAAGCCCCTTCCGATTCGTGTCAAAATCGCGATTTTGACAACCTTGGGTAATAGACTTTCCCCCCATGAATGATGGAACTGGCTTGTTGGAGGGGCATTATCCTTGGATTTTCGGACATATTAATACTGACTCGACTAGCCCCATTTCAAAGGGTGTTAGCCTTAGATTTCTGACCTTGTTGGTCTTGTCATATCCAATCCCATTTTAGTTGGTATTAAATTTCAATTTTATGGGTGCTAGACTTTTCCCCCAAACATGATGGAACTGGCTTGTTGGAGAGGCATTAGCCTTGGATTTTCGGACATATTGATGCGGACTCGACTTGCCCCATTTCGATGGGTATTATCATTAGATTTCTGACCTTGTTGGCCTTGTCATATCCTAGCCTATTTTAGTTGGTATTAGAATTACATTTTATGGATAATAGATTTTTCCCCCAAACATGATGGAACTGGCTTGTTGGAGGGGCATTAGCCTTGGATTTTCAGACATATTGATCCGGACTCGACTAGCCCCATTTCGATGGGTATTATCCTTAGATTTCTGACCTTGTTGGTCTTGTCATATCCTAGACTATTTTAGTTGGTATTATACTTACATTTTATGGTTAATAGACTTTTCCCCCAAGCATGATGGAACTGCCTTGTTGGAGGGGCATTAGCCTTGGATTTTCGGACATATTGATACTGACTCGACTAGCCCCCTTTCAATGGGTATTAGCCTTAGATTTCTGACCTTGTTGGTCTTGTCATATCCTAGCCTATTTTAGTTGGTATTAGACTTATATTTTATGGGTAATAGACTTTTCCCCCGAACAAGATGGAACTGGCTTGTTGGAGGGGCATCAGCCTTTGATTTTCGGACATATTGATACGGACTCGACTAGCCCCATTTCAATGGGTATTAGTCTTAGATTTCTGACCTTGTTGACCTTTTCATATCCTATCCCATTTTAGTTGGTACTAGACTTCCATTTTATGGGTAATACACTTTTCCCCAAAACATGATGGAACTGGCTTGTTGGAGGGGCATTAGCCTTGGATTGTTGGACATATTGATCCGGTATCGAGTAGCCCTTTTTCAATGGGTATTAGCATTATATTTCTGACCGTCTTGGTCTTGTCATATCGAAGCCCATTTTAGTTGGTATTAGACTTACATTTGATGGGTAATAGACTTTTCCCCATATTGATCCTGACTCGACTAGCCCATTTCAATGGGTATTAGCCTTATATTTCTGACCTTGTTGGTCTTGTCATGTGAAGCCCATTTTAGTTGGTATTAGACTTACATTTTATACGTAATAGACTTCCCCCCCAAACATGATGAAACTGGCTTGTTGGAGGGGCATTAGCCTTGAATTTTCGAACATATTGATCCTGACTCGACAAGCCCCATTGCAATGGGTATTAGCCTTAGATTTCTGACCTAGTTGGTCTTGTCATATTCTAGCCCATTTTAGTTGGTATTAGAGTTACATTTTATGGGTAATACACTTTCCCCCCAAACATGATGGAACTGGTTTGTTGGAGGGGCATTAGCTTTGGATTTTCGGGCATATTGATACGGACTCGACTAGCCCCATTTCGATGGGTATTATCCTTAGATTTCTGACCTTGTTGGTCTTGTCATATGCTGGCCTATTTTAGATGGTATTAGACTTACATTTAATGGGTAATAGACTTTTCCCCCAAACATGATGGAACTGTCTTGTTGGAGGGGCTTTAGCCTTGCATTTTTAGCCATATTGTTCCTGACTCGACAAGCCTCATTTCCATGGGTATTAGCCTTAGATTTCTGACTGTCTTGGTCTTGTGTTATCCAAGCCCTTTTTAGCTCGCATTAGACTGAAATTTGATGGTAATAGACTTTTCCCCCAAACATGATCGAACTGCCTTGTTGGAGGGGCATTAGCCTTGGATTTTAGGCCATATTGATCCTGACTCGACTAGCCCCATTTCAATGGGTATTAGCCTTAGATTTCTGACCTTGTTGTTCTTGTCATATCCAATCCCGTTTTAGTTGGTATTAGACTTCCATTTTATGGGTAATAGACTTTCCCCCCAAACATGATGGAACTGGCTTGTTTGAGGGGCATTAGCCTTTGGTTTTAGGACATATTGATGCGGACTCGACTTGCCCCATTTCGATGGGTATTATCATTAGATTTCTGACCTTGTTGGCCTTGTCATATCCTAGCCTATTTTAGTTGGTATTAGAATTACATTTTATGGATAGTAGATTTTTCCCCCAACCATGATGGAACTGGTTTGTTGGAGGGGCATTAGCCTTGGATTTTCAGACATATTGATCCGGATTCGACTACCCCATTTCGATGGGTATTATCCTTATATTTCTGACCTTGTTGGTCTTGTCATATCCTAGACTATTTTTGGTGGTATTATACTTACATTTTATGGTTAATAGACTTTTCCCCCAAGCATGATGGTACTGGCTTGTTGGAGGGGCATTAGCCTTGTATTTTCGGTCATATTGATCCTGACTCGACTAGGCCCATTTCAATGGGTATTAGCCTTATATTTCTGACCTTGTTGGTCTTGTCATATCCAAGCCCATTTTAGTTGGTATTAATCTTACATTTTATGGGTAATACACTTTCCCCCCCAGCATGATGGAACTGTCTTGTTGGAGGGGCATTAGCCTTGCATTTTCGTCCATATTGATCCGGACTCGAGTAGCCCCATTTCAATGGGTATTAGCCTTAGATTTCTGACCTTGTTCATCTTGTCATATCCAAGCCCATTTTAGTTGGTATTAGACTTAAATTTTATGGGTCATAGATTTTCCCCCCAAGCATGATGGAACTGGCTCGTTGGAGGGGCATTAGCCTTGCATTTTCAGCGAATTGATCCTGACTCGACCAGCCCCATTTCAATGGGTACTAGCCTTAGATTTCTGAACTTGTTGGTCTTGTAATATCCAAGCCCATTTTAGTTGGTATTAGACTTACAATTTATGGGCAATAGACTTTCCCCCCAAGCATGATGGAACTGGCTTGTTGGAGGGGCATTAGCGTTGTATTTTCGACCATAATGATCTTGACTCGACTAGCCCCATTTCAATGGGTATTAGCCTTAGATTTCTGACCGTCTTGGTCTCGTCATATCCAAGCCTATTTTAGCTGGTATTAGGCTTACATTTTATGGTTAATAGACTTTCCCCCCAAGCATGATGGTATTGGCTTGTTGGAGGGGCATTAGCCTTGCATTTTCGGCCATATTGATACTGACTCGACTAGCCCCATTTCAATAGGTATTAGCCTTAGATTTCTGAACTTGTTGGTCTTGTAATATCCAAGCCCATTTTAGTTGGTATTAGACTTACAATTTATGGGTAATAGACTTTCCCCCCAAGCATGATGGAACTGGCTTGCTGGAGGGGCATTAGCCTTGTATTTTCGGCCATAATGATCTTCACTCGACTAGCCCCATTTCAATGGGTATTAGCCTTAGATTTCTGACCGTCTTGGTCTCGTCATATCCAAGCCCATTTTAGCTGGTATTAGGCTTACATTTTATGGATAATAGAGTTTCCCCCCATGAATGATGGAACTGGCTTCTTGGAGGGGCATTATCCTTGGATTTTCGGACATATTAATACTGACTCGACTAGCCCCATTTCAATGGGTGTTACCCTTAGATTTCTGACCTTGTTGGTCTTGTCATGTGCAAGCCCATTTTAGTTGGTATTAGACTTACATTTTATACGTAATAGACTTTCCCCCCAAACATGATGAAACTGCCTTGTTGGAGGGGCATTAGCCTTGGATTTTCGGACATATTGATACTGACTCGACTAGCCCCATTGCAATGGGTATTAGCCTTAGATTTCTGACCCAGTTGGTCTTGTCATATTCTAGCCCATTTTAGTTGGTATTAGAGTTACATTTTATGGGTAGTACACTTTCCCCCCAAACATGATGGAACTGGTTTATTGGTGGGGCATTAGCCTTGGATTTTTGGGCATATTGATACGGACTTGACTAGCCCCATTTCAATGGGTATTATCCTTAGATTTCTGACCTTGTTGGTCTTGTCATATCCTAGACTATTTTAGTTGGTATTGTACTTACATTTTATGGTTAATAGACTTTTCCCCCAAGCATGATGGAACTGCCTTGTTGGAGGGGCATTAGCCTTGGATTTTCGGACATATTGATACTGACTCGACTAGCCCCCTTTCAATGGGTATTAGCCTTAGATTTCTGACGTTGTTGGTCTTGTCATATCCTAGCCTATTTTAGTTGGTATTAGACTTATATTTTATGGGTAATAGACTTTTCCCCCGAACAAGATGGAACTGGCTTGTTGGAGGGGCATTAGCCTTTGATTTTCGGACATATTGATACGGACTCGACTAGCCCCATTTCAATGGGTATTAGTCTTAGATTTCTGACCTTGTTGGCCTTTTCATATCCTAGCCCATTTTAGTTGGTACTAGACTTACATTTTATGGGTAATACACTTTTCCCCTAAACATGATGGAACTGGCTTGTTGGAGGGGCATTAGCCTTGGATTGTTGGACATATTGATCCGGTATCGAGTAGCCCTATTTCAATGGGTATTAGCCTTAGATTTCTGACCTTGTTGTTCTTGTCATATCCAATCCCGTTTTAGTTGGTATTAGACTTCCATTTTATGGGTAATAGACTTTCCCCCCAAACATGATGGAACTGGCTTGTTGGAGGGGCATTAGCCTTGTATTTTCGGCCATATTGATCCTGACTCGACTAGCCCCATTTCAATGGGTATTAGCCTTATATTTCTGATGTTGTTGGTCTTGTCATGTGCAAGCCCATTTTAGTTGGTATTAGACTTACATTTTATACGTAATAGACTTTCCCCCCAAACATGATGAAACTGGCTTGTTGGAGGGGCATTAGCCTTGAATTTTCGAACATATTGATCCGGACTCGACAAGCCCCATTGCAATGGGTATTAGCCTTAGATTTCTGACCCAGTTGGTCTTGTCATATTCTAGCCCATTTTAGTTGGTATTAGAGTTACATTTTATGGGTAGTACACTTTCCCCCCAAACATGATGGAACTGGTTTATTGGTGGGGCATTAGCCTTGGATTTTTGGGCATATTGATACGGACTTGACTAGCCCCATTTCAATGGGTATTATCCTTAGATTTCTGACCTTGTTGGTCTTGTCATATCCTAGACTATTTTAGTTGGTATTGTACTTACATTTTATGGTTAATAGACTTTTCCCCCAAGCATGATGGAACTGCCTTGTTGGAGGGGCATTAGCCTTGGATTTTCGGACATATTGATACTGACTCGACTAGCCCCCTTTCAATGGGTATTAGCCTTAGATTTCTGACGTTGTTGGTCTTGTCATATCCTAGCCTATTTTAGTTGGTATTAGACTTATATTTTATGGGTAATAGACTTTTCCCCCGAACAAGATGGAACTGGCTTGTTGGAGGGGCATTAGCCTTTGATTTTCGGACATATTGATACGGACTCGACTAGCCCCATTTCAATGGGTATTAGTCTTAGATTTCTGACCTTGTTGGCCTTTTCATATCCTAGCCCATTTTAGTTGGTACTAGACTTACATTTTATGGGTAATACACTTTTCCCCTAAACATGATGGAACTGGCTTGTTGGAGGGGCATTAGCCTTGGATTGTTGGACATATTGATCCGGTATCGAGTAGCCCTATTTCAATGGGTATTAGCCTTAGATTTCTGACCTTGTTGTTCTTGTCATATCCAATCCCGTTTTAGTTGGTATTAGACTTCCATTTTATGGGTAATAGACTTTCCCCCCAAACATGATGGAACTGGCTTGTTGGAGGGGCATTAGCCTTGTATTTTCGGCCATATTGATCCTGACTCGACTAGCCCCATTTCAATGGGTATTAGCCTTATATTTCTGATGTTGTTGGTCTTGTCATGTGCAAGCCCATTTTAGTTGGTATTAGACTTACATTTTATACGTAATAGACTTTCCCCCCAAACATGATGAAACTGGCTTGTTGGAGGGGCATTAGCCTTGAATTTTCGAACATATTGATCCGGACTCGACAAGCCCCATTGCAATGGGTATTAGCCTTAGATTTCTGACCCAGTTGGTCTTGTCATATTCTAGCCCATTTTAGTTGGTATTAGAGTTACATTTTATGGGTAGTACACTTTCCCCCCAAACATGATGGAACTGGTTTATTGGTGGGGCATTAGCCTTGGATTTTTGGGCATATTGATACGGACTTGACTAGCCCCATTTCAATGGGTATTATCCTTAGATTTCTGACCTTGTTGGTCTTGTCATATCCTAGACTATTTTAGTTGGTATTGTACTTACATTTTATGGTTAATAGACTTTTCCCCCAAGCATGATGGAACTGCCTTGTTGGAGGGGCATTAGCCTTGGATTTTCGGACATATTGATACTGACTCGACTAGCCCCCTTTCAATGGGTATTAGCCTTAGATTTCTGACGTTGTTGGTCTTGTCATATCCTAGCCTATTTTAGTTGGTATTAGACTTATATTTTATGGGTAATAGACTTTTCCCCCGAACAAGATGGAACTGGCTTGTTGGAGGGGCATTAGCCTTTGATTTTCGGACATATTGATACGGACTCGACTAGCCCCATTTCAATGGGTATTAGTCTTAGATTTCTGACCTTGTTGGCCTTTTCATATCCTAGCCCATTTTAGTTGGTACTAGACTTACATTTTATGGGTAATACACTTTTCCCCTAAACATGATGGAACTGGCTTGTTGGAGGGGCATTAGCCTTGGATTGTTGGACATATTGATCCGGTATCGAGTAGCCCTATTTCAATGGGTATTAGCCTTAGATTTCTGACCTTGTTGTTCTTGTCATATCCAATCCCGTTTTAGTTGGTATTAGACTTCCATTTTATGGGTAATAGACTTTCCCCCCAAACATGATGGAACTGGCTTGTTGGAGGGGCATTAGCCTTGTATTTTCGGCCATATTGATCCTGACTCGACTAGCCCCATTTCAATGGGTATTAGCCTTATATTTCTGATGTTGTTGGTCTTGTCATGTGCAAGCCCATTTTAGTTGGTATTAGACTTACATTTTATACGTAATAGACTTTCCCCCCAAACATGATGAAACTGGCTTGTTGGAGGGGCATTAGCCTTGAATTTTCGAACATATTGATCCGGACTCGACAAGCCCCATTGCAATGGGTATTAGCCTTAGATTTCTGACCCAGTTGGTCTTGTCATATTCTAGCCCATTTTAGTTGGTATTAGAGTTACATTTTATGGGTAGTACACTTTCCCCCCAAACATGATGGAACTGGTTTATTGGTGGGGCATTAGCCTTGGATTTTTGGGCATATTGATACGGACTTGACTAGCCCCATTTCAATGGGTATTATCCTTAGATTTCTGACCTTGTTGGTCTTGTCATATCCTAGACTATTTTAGTTGGTATTGTACTTACATTTTATGGTTAATAGACTTTTCCCCCAAGCATGATGGAACTGCCTTGTTGGAGGGGCATTAGCCTTGGATTTTCGGACATATTCATACTGACTCGACTAGCCCCCTTTCAATGGGTATTAGCCTTAGATTTCTGACGTTGTTGGTCTTGTCATATCCTAGCCTATTTTAGTTGGTATTAGACTTATATTTTATGGGTGTTAGACTTTTCCCCCGAACAAGATGGAACTGGCTTGTTGGAGGGGCATTAGCCTTTGATTTTCGGACATATTGATACGGACTCGACTAGCCCCATTTCAATGGGTATTAGTCTTAGATTTCTGACCTTGTTGGCCTTGTCATATCCTAGCCTATTTTAGTTGGTATTAGAATTACATTTTATGGATAATAGATTTTCCCCCCAAACATGATGGAACTGGCTTGTTGGAGGGGCATTAGCCTTGGATTTTCAGACATATTGATCCGGACTCGACTAGCCCCATTTCGATGGGTATTATCCTTAGATTTCTGACCTTGTTGGTCTTTTCATATCCTAGACTATTTTAGTTGGTATTATACTTACATTTTATGGTTAATAGACTTTTCCCCCAAGCATGATGGAACTGCCTTGTTGGAGGGGCATTAGCCTTGGATTTTTGGACATATTGATACTGACTCGACTAGCCCCCTTTCAATGGGTATTAGCCTTAGATTTCTGACGTTGTTGGTCTTGTCATATCCTAGCCTATTTTAGTTGGTATTAGACTTATATTTTATGGGTAATAGACTTTTCCCCCGAACAAGATGGAACTGGCTTGTTGGAGGGGCATTAGCCTTTGATTTTCGGACATATTGATACGGACTCGACTAGCCCCATTTCAATGGGTATTAGTCTTAGATTTCTGACCTTGTTGGCCTTTTCATATCCTAGCCCATTTTAGTTGGTACTAGACTTACATTTTATGGGTAATACACTTTTCCACCAAACATGATGGAACTGGCTTGTTGGAGGGGCATTAGCCTTGGATTGTTGGACATATTGATCCGGTATCGAGTAGCCCTATTTCAATGGGTATTAGCATTATATTTCTGACCGTCTTGGTCTTGTCATATCCAAGCCCATTTTAGTTGGTATTAGACTTACATTTGATGGGTAATAGACTTTTCCCCCAAACATGATGGAACTGGCTTGTTGGAGGGGCATTAGCCTTGGATTTTCGGCCATATTGAACCGGACTGGACTAGCCCCATTTCAATGGGTATTAGCCTTAGATTTCTGACCTTGTTGGTCTTGTCATATCCAAGCCCATTTTAGTTGGTATTAGACTTACATTTTATGGGTAATACACTTTCGCCCCAAACATGATGGAACTGGCTTGTTGGAGGGGCATTAGCCTTGGATTTTCGGCCATATTGATCCGGACTCGACTAGCCCCATTTCAATGGGTATTAGCCTTAGATTTCTGACCTTGTTGTTCTTGTCATATCCAATCCCGTTTTAGTTGGTATGAGACTTCCATTTTATGGGTAATACACATTACCCCCAAACATGATGGAACTGGCTTGTTGGAGGGGCATTAGCCTTGCATTTTCGGCCAATTGATCCTGACTCGACCAGCCCCATTTCAATGGGTATTAGCCTTAGATTTCTGAAATTGTTGGTCTTGTAATATCCAAGCCCATTTTAGTTGGTATTAGACTTACAATTTATGGGCAATAGACTTTCCCCCCAAGCATGATGGAACTGGCTTGTTGGAGGGGCATTAGCCTTGTATTTTCGACCATAATGATCTTGACTCGACTAGCCCCATTTCAATGGGTATTAGCCTTAGATTTCTGACCGACTTGGTCTCGTCATATCCAAGCCCATTTTAGCTGGTATTAGGCTTACATTTTATGGTTAATAGACTTTTCCCCCAAGCATGATGGTACTGGCTTGTTGGAGGGGCATTAGCCTTGCATTTTCGGCCATATTGATCCTGACTCTACTAGCCCCATTTCAATAGGTATTAGCCTTAGATTTCTGAACTTGTTGGTCTTGTAATATCCAAGCCCATTTTAGTTGATATTAGACTTGCAATTTATGGGTAATAGACTTTCCCCCCAAGCATGATGGAACTGGCTTGGTGGAGGGGCATTAGCCTTGTATTTTCGGCCATAATGATCTTCACTCGACTAGCCCCATTTCAATGGGTATTAGCCTTAGATTTCTGACCGTCTTGGTCTCCTCATATCCAAGCCCATTTTAGCTGGTATTAGGCTTACATTTTATGGTTAATAGACTTTTCCCCCAAACATGATGGAACTGGCTTGTTGGAGGGGCATTAGCCTTGGATTTTCGGCCATATTGAACCGGACTGGACTAGCCCCATTTCAATGGGTATTAGCCTTAGATTTCTGACCTTGTTGGTCTTGTCATATCCAAGCCCATTTTAGTTGGTATTAGACTTACATTTTATGGGTAATACACTTTCGCCCCAAACATGATGGAACTGGCTTGTTGGAGGGGCATTAGCCTTGGATTTTCGGCCATATTGATCCGGACTCGACTAGCCCCATTTCAATGGGTATTAGCCTTAGATTTCTGACCTTGTTGTTCTTGTCATATCCAATCCCGTTTTAGTTGGTATGAGACTTCCATTTTATGGGTAATACACATTACCCCCAAACATGATGGAACTGGCTTGTTGGAGGGGCATTAGCCTTGCATTTTCGGCCAATTGATCCTGACTCGACCAGCCCCATTTCAATGGGTACTAGCCTTAGATTTCTGAAATTGTTGGTCTTGTAATATCCAAGCCCATTTTAGTTGGTATTAGACTTACATTTTATGGGTAATACACTTTCCCCCCAAGCATGATGGAACTGGCTTGTTGGAGGGGCATTAGCCTTGGATTTTCGGCCATATTGATCCGGACTCGACTAGCCCCATTTCAATGGGTATTAGCCTTAGATTTCTGACCTTGTTGTTCTTGTCATATCCAATCCCGTTTTAGTTGGTATGAGACTTCCATTTTATGGGTAATACACATTACCCCCAACCATGATGGAACTGGCTTGTTGGAGGGGCATTAGCCTTGCATTTTCGGCCAATTGATCCTGACTCGACCAGCCCCATTTCAATGGGTACTAGCCTTAGATTTCTGAAATTGTTGGTCTTGTAATATCCAAGCCCATTTTAGTTGGTATTAGACTTACAATTTATGGGCAATAGACTTTCCCCCCAAGCATGATGGAACTGGCTTGTTGGAGGGGCATTAGCCTTGTATTTTCGGCCATAATGATCTTCACTCGACTAGCCCCATTTCAATGGGTATTAGCCTTAGATTTCTGACCGTCTTGGTCTCCTCATATCCAAGCCCATTTTAGCTGGTATTAGGCTTACATTTTATGGTTAATAGACTTTTCCCCCAAACATGATGGAACTGGCTTGTTGGAGGGGCATTAGCCTTGGATTTTCGGCCATATTGAACCGGACTGGACTAGCCCCATTTCAATGGGTATTAGCCTTAGATTTCTGACCTTGTTGGTCTTGTCATATCCAAGCCCATTTTAGTTGGTATTAGACTTACATTTTATGGGTAATACACTTTCGCCCCAAACATGATGGAACTGGCTTGTTGGAGGGGCATTAGCCTTGGATTTTCGGCCATATTGATCCGGACTCGACTAGCCCCATTTCAATGGGTATTAGCCTTAGATTTCTGACCTTGTTGTTCTTGTCATATCCAATCCCGTTTTAGTTGGTATGAGACTTCCATTTTATGGGTAATACACATTACCCCCAAACATGATGGAACTGGCTTGTTGGAGGGGCATTAGCCTTGCATTTTCGGCCAATTGATCCTGACTCGACCAGCCCCATTTCAATGGGTACTAGCCTTAGATTTCTGAAATTGTTGGTCTTGTAATATCCAAGCCCATTTTAGTTGGTATTAGACTTACAATTTATGGGCAATAGACTTTCCCCCCAAGCATGATGGAACTGGCTTGTTGGAGGGGCATTAGCCTTGTATTTTCGACCATAATGATCTTGACTCGACTAGCCCCATTTCAATGGGTATTAGCCTTAGATTTCTGACCGACTTGGTCTCGTCATATCCCAGCCCATTTTAGCTGGTATTAGGCTTACATTTTATGGTTAATAGACTTTTCCCCCAAGCATGATGGTACTGGCTTGTTGGAGGGGCATTAGCCTTGCATTTTCGGCCATATTGATCCTGACTCTACTAGCCCCATTTCAATAGGTATTAGCCTTAGATTTCTGAACTTGTTGGTCTTGTAATATCCAAGCCCATTTTAGTTGATATTAGACTTGCAATTTATGGGTAATAGACTTTCCCCCCAAGCATGATGGAACTGGCTTGGTGGAGGGGCATTAGCCTTGTATTTTCGGCCATAATGATCTTCACTCGACTAGCCCCATTTCAATGGGTATTAGCCTTAGATTTCTGACCGTCTTGGTCTCCTCATATCCAAGCCCATTTTAGCTGGTATTAGGCTTACATTTTATGGGTAATAGACTTTCCCCCCATGAATGATGGAACTGGCTTCTTGGAGGGGCATTATCCTTGGATTTTCGGACATATTCATACTGACTCGACCAGCCCCATTTCAATGGGTGTTAACCTTAGATTTCTGACCTTGTTGGTCTTGTCATATCCAATCCCATTTTAGGTGGTATTAAATTTCAATTTTATGGGTGTTAGACTTTTCCCCCAACCATGATGGAACTGGCTTGTTGGAGGGGCATTAGCCTTGGATTTTCGGATATATTGATGCGGACTCGACTTGCCCCATTTCGATGGGTATTATCATTAGATTTCTGACCTTGTTGGCCTTGTCATATCCTAGCCTATTTTAGTTGGTATTAGAATTACATTTTATGGATAATAGATTTTTCCCCCAAACATGATGGAACTGGCTTGTTGGAGGGGCATTAGCCTTGGATTTTCAGACATATTGATCCGGACTCGACTAGCCCCATTTCGATGGGTATTATCCTTAGATTTCTGACCTTGTTGGTCTTTTCATATCCTAGACTATTTTAGTTGGTATTATACTTACATTTTATGGTTAATAGACTTTTCCCCCAAGCATGATGGAACTGCCTTGTTGGAGGGGCATTAGCCTTGGATTTTCGGACATATTGATACTGACTCGACTAGCCCCCTTTCAATGGGTACTAGCCTTAGATTTCTGACCTTGTTGGTCTTGTCATATCCTAGCCTATTTTAGTTGGTATTATACTTACATTTTATGGTTAATAGACTTTTCCCCCAAGCATGATGGAACTGCCTTGTTGGAGGGGCATTAGCCTTGGATTTTGGGACATATTGATACTGACTCGACTAGCCCCCTTTCAATGGGTATTAGCCTTAGATTTCTGACGTTGTTGGTCTTGTCATATCCTAGCCTATTTTAGTTGGTATTGTACTTACATTTTATGGTTAATAGACTTTTCCCCCAAGCATGATGGAACTGCCTTGTTGGAGGGGCATTAGCCTTGGATTTTCGGACATATTGATACTGACTCGACTAGCCCCCTTTCAATGGGTATTAGCCTTAGATTTCTGACGTTGTTGGTCTTGTCATATCCTAGCCTATTTTAGTTGGTATTAGACTTATATTTTATGGGTAATAGACTTTTCCCCTGAACAAGATGGAACTGGCTTGTTGGAGGGGCATTAGCCTTTGATTTTCGGACATATTGATACGGACTCGACTAGCCCCATTTCAATGGGTATTAGGCTTAGATTTCTGACCTTGTTGGCCTTTTCATATCCTAGCCCATTTTAGTTGGTACTAGACTTACATTTTATGGGTAATACACTTTTCCCCTAAACATGATGGAATTGGCTTGTTGGAGGGGCATTAGCCTTGGATTGTTGGACATATTGATCCGGTATCGAGTAGCCCTATTTCAATGGGTATTAGCCTTAGATTTCTGACCTTGTTGTTCTTGTCATATCCAATCCCGTTTTAGTTGGTATTAGACTTCCATTTTATGGGTAATAGACTTTCCCCCCAAACATGATGGAACTGGCTTGTTTGAGGGGCATTAGCCTTTGGTTTTAGGACATATTGATCCAGACTCGACTAGCCCTATTTCAATGAGTATTAGCCTTAGATTTCTGACCTTGTTGATCTTGTCATATCCTAGCCTAATTTAGTTGGTATTAAACTTACAATTTATGGGTAAAAGTCTTTTGCACCAAACATGATTGAACTGGGTTGTTTGAGGGGGTATTAACCTTGGAATTTGGGACATATTGATCCGGACTCGACTAGCCCCATTTCATTGAGTATTAGTTTTAGATTTCTGACCTTGTTGGTCTTGTCATATCCAGCCCATTTTATTTGGTATTAGACTTACATTTTATGGGTAATACACTTTCCTCCAAAACATTATGGAACTGGCTTGTTGGAGGGGCATTAGCCTGGGATTTTCGGCCATATTGATCCCGACTCGACTAGCCCCATTTCAATGGGTATTAGCCTTAGATTTCTAACCTTGTTGGTCTTGTCATATCCAAGCCCATTTTAGTTGGTATTATGCTTACATTTTATGGGTAATAGACTTTTCCCCAAAACATGATGGAACTGGCTTGTTGGAGGGGCATTAGCCTGGAATTTTCGGCCATATTGATCCCGACTCGACTAGCCCCATTTCAATGGGTATTAGCCTTAGATTTCTGACCGTCTTGGTCTTGTCATATCCTAGCCCATTTTAGTTGGTATTAGACTTATATTTTATTGGTAATAGACTTTTCCCCAAAACATGATGGAACTGGCTTGTTGGAGGGGCATTAGCCTTGGATTTTCGGCCTAATTGATCGGGACTCGACTAGCCCCATTTCAATGGGTATTAGCCTTAGATTTCTGACCTTGTTGTTCTTGTCATATCCAATCCCGTTTTAGTTGGTATTAGACTTCCATTTTATGGGTAAAAGATTTTTCCCCCAAACATGATGGAACTGGCTTGTTGAAGGGGCATTAGCCTTGGATTTTCAGACATATTGATCCAGACTCGACTAGCCCTATTTCAATGGGTTTAGGGTTTGAGGGTT